>JASVEL010011647.1:0-339196 GCA_032618575.1 Nicotiana noctiflora
ACATCAAGAGGAGGTAGTTTGATGTCACCAATGACATCAAGAGGAGGTCCTTACCCCTATAAATAGATGCACTCTTTTATTTGTAAAAACCATCCAAAAAAAGAATAATACAATACATTGTAGTGAGTAGAGAGTTAAGAGAGAAATTCTCTTAAGTGTAATTGGGAAATCTCCCATTCCTTTTTAAATAATAGAAAGGTAATTGTTCTTTGGTGGATGTAGGATTATTTTGATCCGAACCACGTTAAATTTTGTGTTCTTTCTTTCACGTTTCCGCTAACAAAAAGAATTTTTTTTAAAAGAAAGTGTTGGACTTTTCACTCATTAGCAGCATCAGAAAACGGACCACTTTCTTTATGTACTTATTACACCCATATGCGCGGGTGAAACATTAGAAATGCTTTGACTTGTGCTTGTTGGTTGTCCGCAATGTTATACTGCAAAGTGTTAAAAAAATTATTTTTTTTAATAATTTACAGTATAATACTGCGAAACATTATAACGGCTAACTTTCTGTTAAAATAATTCACACTGTAACTTTTTTTTAACATTAAAAATATGTCTTTTATAAAAAAAAAAAAGCACTATTTAAATTCCGGACTCCTTAATTCCGCAAAAGGTAAGTAGTCAAATAGTAGTGCGGCGTGCTGTTTCATAATGGGAAAATTTCACATATCAACAACTGGGATTCCTAATTTTTAATTTTATAGCCGATATTTTAATTTACAATTAACTAACCCAAAAATAATAGGCTAAGATTATACATCTAACTATAATAAATTCTCAAAATTACTATTTAATTTTAAAAAAAATTGCTAAAGCTTTTAAGTTAATTTTCGAATCAGCAATTATAACTCAAATATTAGTTTAACAAACCAAATCCATTTAAATGGTGAAAATTAGATTTTAACAAGCTTAAATATGTGGGTTTAGATTTCGAATTTGATTTTGTGAGAAATTTAGAGTGGGTGTTATTTAGAATTGTTAGAAATAGTATGAGGAGGTTGTATATAAAATTTGAAGTTATTTAATGGAGATTTGAACTATTTTGAACAAGAATTGTAACTGAAAATCGTGGAAGAAGTTCGTCTAGAGACGCTTGTATAAAGGTGTATAAAAGTGTATAATAGTGTATAAGATGTGTTTATACACCCATATACACTATTATACAAAATTATACATAATTATACAAAAAACTAACTGCATCTTCTTCCTTGCGTTTTTTCTAAAATTTAACTCAAATCTTGTTCAAATCTACTCAAAATCACTTCAAATTGAAAGTTTGAACTCCTTATGATATTTCTAATCAATTAGAACAACACCTAACACAAACAACTAACAACCTCAAAAAAATCATATTTTCAAAAGCAAAGCTTTGAATAGCCTTCAATGGTGAACTTCTACTCTTCAATTTTCTTACTTTGCAACAAGATGACACATGTCAGAATCAATAATAGCAGGTGGCCCCTTGAAGCATATGTAGAAGGAGTGAGAAGAAAAGAGATTGAATTCAATGTTTGTGAGAATGTAATTTTAACTCTATAAATTTTGAGTTTGCTAGTGCTTTTAAAATATTTACAATATGGGTTAGGTAAAGTAAAACATAAAAATATGGACTATTTTTTGTTATGGTGTGATGTCAAGCGTATTTTCTTATAATTTTTTCTTTCATAATCCCAATTCCAAATTGGTGACTTTTCCACTCCATGAATGTGCTTTTTCTTTTTTGATGAAAAAATAAAAACAAAACTCTCACATGAATTCTGCATGTTAAATTAAAAATCATAACTTATAAAGTTTGAATGACTTATTTATTTATATTTTCTTTTTTATTGTTCATGTGTTATTGTGCTCTAACAATGAAACATGTCCTTTAATTTCAAGGTAGTGAACCGTCTTTTGTTATAAATTCTAATTATTTCTTTTCCTTTTTTTTTTACTTTGATTCCTTTGTTTTTGTTTCTAGCATATAAATCGTGTCAATTGTTACAATATTTTAATTAAAAATTAAAGACATATCATAACAACTACTATTTGTTTGAATTATAAAATACAATTAAAGGGTACAAAACAAGACAGCAATAGTAAGAAACTAATAATCTTATTCAATTTGAACAAATTTCCAAACCTCCAAAGCGACCATATTATGCTAGTCAGAATTATAGTTGGTTTGGTCAAGCTTCAAAAATTAGTTTATTTTGGTGAGTGTTTTTTCAAAAGTGTTTTTATTAAAAGTATTTTGGTGAGAAGCAGTTTATGTTTGGCTAATTCGTTTGAAAAACACTTCTAATAAATAATTAGTGTTTGACCAATCTTTAAAAAATTATTTCTAAGTGTATTTTTCTCAAAAGTGCTTCTCAAAAAAGTACATTTGGAGAGAATCTACTTTTTTTGCTTCTCCAAAACTGTTTCTGCTTCTCCTTAAAAGCATTTTTTTTCTTTCAGAAGCTCGGCCAAACACCTCAATTTTTGACCAAAAATACTTTTGGCAAAAAAACTTTTTTGACCAAAAATAAGTAGATGGGTTAGCCCAGCCCAGCTCGTGATTTAGCAAGGTTGGGCTAAAATATTTGGAGCCCGTTTAAAAACGAGGCTTTTAAGCCCGGCCCGAGAAAGCCCGCCGCCCGTGAAGCTTGATTGAGGCTGGGTCGGGCCGGCCCGTGAGCCTAATAAAATATTTATTTAAAATATATAAAAAATTAAAAAACATACTGCCTTTAGAGATGGAAAGTCAGAATTAGATCTTTACTAAGAGGAACCAAAACTTGATCATGAGAAGTTTCAAGAGATAATGTTGTTATGTATTGAAAGAACCATTCTAGAAAATATCTGTGTCTTTCATTTCAATGACGGTGCATGATGTACTTAATATTCTTATTAACATTATACCATCAGAATCAATATTTAGCATTGGTGGCGTATTCTTACAAAGTACAGAAGTTGCATTTATTATGAAAATATCCAAACACTTGTTACTACTCGAAATTGGCTGCACAAGTTTTCCCGAACTCAAACTGGTAATATTCTTAAATATTATTAATTTTTAATATTTAGCTAATTAATATTGCATATGAATTGTAGATGAAAGTAAAGATGTTAAGACAACATTGTCACAAGCGGATTCAAATGTGTTTGTTGAAGATGATGTGTTAGATATCTCATAAGCATCATGAACGTTTTCTTGAATAGTTTGTTGTAAGTTTTTACTTTTAGTGAATGAAATATAGTCTTGTGTTTTACTTTTTTTTTTAGTATTCATTGTGATATATTGGAACAATATAAAAAGATATTAAGTTTCGCGAATTTTTTAACTTTTAAATATTTATCGTTTTTAGGTCAGAACTTAAAGAAAAAATATAAAATTATATTTTTAAAAATGATAGGCTGTCCCGTGGGTGCCCGCGGCCTACATAGGCCTGGGGTGGGTTCACCATTATAAGGCCCATCAAAATTACGAGCTAGCCCAGCCCAGTCCGTTAACTACTAAAACCCACGTGAGCTGGATTGGGCTAGCCCGACCCGGACCATATTGACAGCTCTAAACAGACTATTAGTTGCAATTAATTTATGAGGTACAAATGTGTATGTTAACAGAAATTAAATCGTTTGTCTTTACGACGTTACCCTTATTAACCTAAAAAATGCGGAACCCGCCGTCTCTTTCCCCCCACGTCGCCGGCGGTCTTTTCTCAGTTCCTGACCAACGCCATGAGCAAGCATAGACTTGGACTACACCATTGGCTGTGCTTCTCCTATCTCTCTAGAACAACAAAGAGGCCTTTTACTGCTTGCTATTTACCTACTGAAGCAATATCATCTACTGTTCCCGCATCCTCCCCAATTAATAATCACAAGACCTTGTGTTTTTCACTTGCAGAGCAGTTAATACTTCGCGGGTTATTCGGTTCAGCTCAGAAAGTGATTCAGAGAATCATCAAGCAATCCTCATCAGTCTCTGAAGCTATGTCAGCCGTTGAATTCTCTATTTCTCGCGGTATCGAGCCCGATGCAACTAGCTACAGTTTTCTCATTCGACAACTCGTGGCATCTGGTGAAACCCAAATGGCTGAGGATATTTATGTATATTGCATTTTGAAGAGAGGTATTGAACCGAAAGACCAGTCTTTATTGAATTCCATGGCCATTTGTTATTGTAATTTGGGTAAATTAGAGGAAGCAAAATTGCTTTTTGATAGACTATTGGATATGAAATTGAGGCCTTGTAGTAGCACGTGTAATGCACTTATTAAGGGATTTTGTGGCCAACATAGCATCTTGGATGGGTTTGATGTTTTTGCTGTGGCTATTGATGCTGGAGTATCACTAAGTTTCAGTTGTTACAATAGGTTAGTGGATGGCCTGTGCCGTCGAGGGTTCTTAGATGAGGCACTCTATGTGTTTGATGTAATGTGTGAGAGAGGGGTCTCACCCAATATTCATTTGTTTAAGACATTGGTTCTTTCGTTGTGTAAGAGGGGTCGAGTCGAGGAAGCTGAATTACTGAGCATGGATATGGAGTCTTATGGTTTTGTTCTGGATAAAGTTATGTACACAACTCTCATTAACGGGTATTCGAAGAACAAGAGAATGAAAATGGCTATGAGGGTGTTTCTTAGAATGCTTAAGTTGGGATGTGAACCAGATAAGTATACTTACAACACGCTGATGCATGGGTTTTTTAGCTTGGGCATGTTAGACAAAGGTTGGGTGCTACATCAGCAGATGGCTGATTTTGGATTAGAACCTGATGCAGTGAGTTACCAAATCATGATTGGCAAGTATTGCAAGGATCATAAAGTTGATTGTGCGTTGATGCTGTTAAATAACATGATTCAGTGTAACGTTGCTCCCAGTGTGCACTCTTATACTGCTTTAATTGCTGCGCTTTATAAAGAGAATCGGTTAGCGGAAGTAGATGTCTTGTACAATAAGATGTTGGATAATGGATTGGTTCCTGACCATGTTTTGTTTTTTACCTTGGCCAACAATTATCCAAGAGGGTCAGAGATTACTCTAGCATGCACCTTTTTGCGGGCAATTGCCAAGAATGGTTGTGGTATTGACCTTTCTGACATCCCTAGCCCTGCCAGTCGAACAGTTACTACAGATATCGTGTCTGATATTGATCATCTCTTGGGAGAAATTATGGCAAGAAACTTACCTCTGGCCAATGTTGCTTTCAATATATACATGATTGCTTTGTGTTTAGGAGGAAAACTTGATTCTGCTCTTCTTTGCATGGACAAGATGGCAAGACTTTCTCTTCAGCCTTCATTGTCAGCTTATAACTCTATGATCAAGTGCCTTTACCAAAACGGACTACTCGAGGATGCCAAATCCTTTGTTGAAGTTATGCAAGATCAAGGTCAAGTTCCAAATCAAGCAACATTCTTGATTATGGTTAATGAATACTGCAAACAGGGTGACACACAATCAGCATTTGAAGTTCTGGACCAAATGGAAGAGAGTGGATTGAAGCCTAGTGTTGCGATATATGACTCCATCATTGGGTGTTTGGGCAGACAAAAGAGAATAGATGAGGCCCTTGAAGTTTTCCGGAGAATGCTCGAGGCTAGAATTTATCCTGATGAAACTATGTTTGTGACAATGATTAATGCTCTATCAATAAATGGACGAGCTATTCAGGCCCATGAGCTCTTTGATAAAATGTTGGAAGATGGAATTCAACCAAGCCACTATGCTTATACTGCTCTTATACATGGGTTAGTTAAGAAGAACATGATTGAGAAGGGCTGTGTATACCTTGATCGAATGATAGAAAAGGGTTTCATGCCAAATACCGTTCTTTATACTTCTCTAATAAAACAATTTTTAAGGAAAAGAGAGTTTGAATTTGCATTTAAGTTGGTTGATTTGATGGAAAGAAGTGAGATTGAGCGAGACCTGGTAACCTATATTACTTTGGTCAGTGGCGTCTCTAGAAATATTAGGTCACTTCATGGGAAGTGGCTTGTTCCGCAGAAGCAGTATGAAAAATCCAAGGAAATGTTGTTTCGTCTACTTCATCAGAGTGCTAGGTTTTCTAGGGAAAAATGTTTGAAAATCTCAATTAGCTCTCAGGAACAAATTAAATTTCTTGCACTTAGGCTGATAAACAAAGTGAAGAACACTCCCCTAATGCCAAATTTGTACTTGTATAATGGCATAATTTCAGGTTTTTGCTGGGCAGAGAAGATGCAGGATGCATATAAGCACCTGGATATGATGCAAAGTGAGGGCGTCCAACCGAATCAAGTTACTTTTACTATTCTAATTGATGGGCATTTCCAAAGTGGCGAAATTGATCTTGCTGTTAGTCTCTTCAACCGAATGAATGCACAGGGTTGTTCTCCTGATAAAATTGTGTATAACACTTTAATAAGAGGTCTATGCAAGCATGGAAGGTTTATTGATGCTCTTTCGATCTCATACACAATGCTCAAAAAAGGGTTTGCCCCTTCTAAGGCATCATATGAGAATCTTCTCGCTTCTCTTTGTGCTAATAATTGGAGTGTTCACGCACTGAAGATATGTGAAGATATGCTAGCCCATAAATATGTCCCCTGTGGCCATAATCTTAAACTGTTAATTTGTATGCTAGATGAAGAAAATAAGTCACATGAAGCTCGTCTTATGATTGATTTGCTCCTTAACAAAAGAAGATTTATGGTGTACACACGCTAGATGTTGGTTATGCAATCTCTCTGATATTGCTGGGCTGAATCCCCTTACTGGTCCATGTGCATGAGCAGGATATGGACTTTTGTGTGGAGCTATACCTTGTAGCTTGAGTACCCTCAGAACTCCCTTTGGTAAGCTGTTTTAAGCCGCTGTCTACGTGTATGTCTTAACTTTTACTTCTGTTTGAAGTTTCTAAGTAGTCTGGTATTCTCTGGATTCTAACGTTGATAACTTGGTGGTTCTCAGGTGTGCATAATCCTATTTCAAATACATTCGTAGCAGAACTCGAGAGGCAATCTACATGATTATGCTCCATAGCGAGCCACTCTACTAAGAGGATTGTATACCATGCCTTATTTAAATTCTTGGTCAAACCGCCTTGTTCCAGCTCAAAAGGAACTGTGCGGTTGTTCTTGACATGGCCCATTTCATTCCCAGCCGATTAAAAATAATTTGGAGGACTTGTAAGGTAACAGAACAGTGCATAAACAAGTGCACCTTAAAGCGTCACTTTACTCTCTCTCTCTCTCTCTCTCTGTAAATATCATATCATCAGCCTTTGCCTAGGTTCCAGGGACATTGGAGACTTATTCTATTTTTAACTCTTTCTTCATTCTCTTCCTATCTTTTTCAGCCTCTCTATTCTTCTCCTTCTGCTTATTAATCAAACAAATTCTTCTTCTGAGGCCGTCATCATAGAGACGAGTATGCCAAGCTTATTCGGAGGATGAATCCTCCCAGGTACTTCCCTCTCTCTTCCTGTTCTCCATTTTTCCTTTGACTCAGTGTCCGACGCAGAACAGCCGCTAATTTTCATCAGGGTAGCCGAAAGTAAAATTTGATTACTATCTGTGCTTTTCTTCTGTTGTTAGGAGTGACTTGCTTTGATTATTTTCCATGGTCTTCTTCTTGTCAACTTTTCCCTTCCCCTGTCCAAGAATTGCTTTACCACTCGAGAACCAATCAAGTGGTTTACGTAATTAGGGTTTATGAAGGAAAATCCTTTCCCCCCATTTTCTTTAACCCTGGTTTTTCTTGTTACAGAGTGGTAATTGACAACGACTCTTGTGAGGATGCAACCATTATCCAGGAATGCCCTAAAAGTCTAGGCATCCAATCAACTAGTAAAAGATTCCAGTTTCTGTGCTTAAAGTATTTATGTTATGTTCAAATTTGGGCAGGTTGACAGTGTCAACAAGCATGGGAATCTTCTCCAAGTTGTACAGGTTCTGACAGATTTGAACCTTGTTATCACTAAAGCATACATTTTCTCTGATGGGGGATGGTTTATGGATGGTAAGCTCTACTTATTTACTTGAAGATTAAGGAATTCCTTTCGGAAATTGACTTACCACTAACTATTCTCTATATATTATTTCTTCAGTTTTTAATGTGACTGATCGAGATGGAAATAAAGTTAGAGATGAAGAAATTATCAACTATATTCAAAAGGTATTCATATTTAGGGCCTCTTATTCCTTGGACAATCTTCATCGCAGTATAGTACTATGGTTTATAAGCAAAGCAAGCTTGATCCTTTAGGTCATTTGTTTGAGGGATTAGTTATATTGTGATATGCATGGATTATTATGTGGAGAATAAATTACACGGGATTGTTGACGGAGAATAAATTATGCATGGATTATTATATGGTGAATAAATTATATGGGGATTTTTATTTATGAATATGTCAATTATGATTTATAAGTGTACTTGTTTGTTATGTTTTTATCCACGCATCGCTAATACGTGTATTACTCATTCCACCTTCTATTCCATGTACAATAATACATAGACTCTTGTAAAACTTGTACCCGTATTAGTTATACAACGTTTGGTTACTGGTGTTAAAATCTGCATGATTTTATATTTTAACCAAATGCTGTATAAATTTATATGAATTTTTATACCATGATTGTTTTTGCTTTTACCTGTAACCAACGTGCCCTTAAAGTTTGGTTTTTGCCCCAAAAAGGTAAATAGGCTGGAGAAGACAAGAATCCTAAATGCAAATGATTATGTTGATTTCTTTTGTTTCCTCACTTTACTCAAAGTTGCGCGTGCACCCTTAATTCTTCCAATTTTCTGTTATACAGACACTTGAAAATGATGAAGTTCTGCTACTGTTGGCTTGGTGCCTTCTGAAGAGAACACGTCCATTGAACTAAGTGGGACTGATAGACCTGGTTTATTGTCTGAAGTGTGCGCAGTTCTTGCTGACCTTAGATGTAATGTGGTGAATGCTGCAATCTGGACGCATAATGCTAGGGCTGCAGCTGTGGTTCATGTAGTCGATAACAGTACATGTTGTGCATTTGAAGACCCAAATCGTCTTGCTGTAATCAAGAAGCTGCTTCACAATGTTCTCAAGTGTAACAATGATTTGAAGACTGCAAAGATGGCACTTTCACCTCCTGGATTTACGCATCGGGAGAGAAAATTAAGGTTAGTAGAGCAGAGCAGGGCAAAGTTGAGGATTTAAAGTCTAGGCCTTGTATAAATGTTTATGATTGTAGCGAAAAGGATTACACTGTGATCACTATGAGGTCAAGCGATGGACCTAAGCTGTTGTTTGATATTGTCTGCACTTTAACTGACATGCAGTATGTGGTCTTTCATGGAGTTGTTCACACAGGGAAGAAGGAAGCTTATCAGGTAACATTAGTTTCTATGTGGACAGTAATTTATGGTCTTTCTAGCGGCACTGATTAAAAAAAAAAGCATCTTTCAGCTGAAGAAGCAGATGTGTTCATGAGATGGCATTTTAGCTTTAAGTCAATTCTTATATCTCTGTTGCTTTGAAAAATTTGTGTCCAATGTCAACCTTAATTTGGCCTACTGCAGGAATTCTATATTCGACATGTTGACGGGCTTCCAATAAGCTCGGAGGCTGAGCGAGAATGTGTGATACAGTGCCTTGAAGCAGCTATTGAGAGAAGAGCCTCTGAGGTAAAGCAACTGATTCTGAGACAAGAAGATTTTAAGTTCACTTAAAGCTTTCTCTAGCACGAGCCCACTAATATGTGCTAGCTTTCTGCAGGGTCTGGAGCTAGAATTGTGTACAGAAGATTGGTTAGGACTTCTATCAGATATCACTACGATATTCAGGGAGAGAAAAGATTGTTTATCTGTCAGCGCACCAATGCAATTTCTGGCTCTCAAATTTGACTTAATAACTACAGTGCTAAGCAGAGCCAAATACTCAGCTCCAAAAAATAATTCTTTAAGTTGGATGCTTAGGGGGAGGTACAATAATGCTTTCCTAATTTTTGTTTGACTTAATTCTTTTATTGGCTTTGTATAAATTAGAAGAGTTTTTTCACAAATGTAATTTATATTTCCTGTCCTTAATAGTGAAATTGCTAGATCTACAATTCAGCTGCTTCTAATAGAAAAAGTCTGAAGCAGATATAGTAATATATTCTATGGATGGTGCATTTATAGATTTATAACACATTGAAGAATGAAAGAAAAGATTGTCCATTTCATCATTTGTTCAGTTATGACTCCTGATTCTGTCGTCTGATGCCTTATTATGTGATTATTGGCAGAGGGGGTTTTGGTTACAGTTGCTCTCAAGGATGAGACACGCTGATCATTATTGAGGCTTCATATGGTAACGGTCCAAAATTCAAAAAGATGTAAAATGATCTGGTGTTCTTATGGATGATGCCTTTCGTAAGTGTGGCAATTTTCCTGTCATCTCGAGACTAATTAAATTTGATCTGAACACCTTTAAAATGGTCGAATTTTGCAAGTATAGCCAAGGGTCTCGCTGTATATACATGGTATAGATACATTTTTCAGTCTGTAAAGGGAAAAAAAGAAAAAAAATATTGTCACGGATCCTAGTTCACCAATCGAAAACATGTCATGACGGCACCCAGTCTTCGCGACTAGGTAAGCCTAACACAATGCGGAATATACACTTATGAATAAAAGTTAAGATAACAGCGGAATAATGTAAAGTAATGTAATAAGTGCCGCTCGGCACACAAACATCACCAAATACCAGAAAAAAATACAACCACCAAGACCCGGAAACTCACAGGCAACACAGACTAATAGAGTACAACCGTGGCTCTATATATCAAGAGTGTCTACACAACGAAAATAAAGGATTAACGAACATCACTAAGAATAATAGAAGAAGACCCTCCGGATCTGCGGACGTAGCATATTCATACCTCGAGTCTCCTGAAAATGCTCCTAAGTCACCTGTAGTGCGTCTGATCGGATGGACCTGGATCTGCACAACAAAAGTGTGCAAAAGAGTAGCATGAGTACACCACGGCGGTACTCAGTAAGTGCCAAGCCTAACCTCGATGGAATAGTGACGAGGAAGGTCAGGGCCCTACCGAGAAATAATAAAAATAATGATAATAATAATACCGAACAACTCAAAATAAGATCAAGTCTGAAATATGAGCGAATGGGACAAATACTACAAACCGTCTACAGTTAAGCTAACAAAGAGAAATCAACACAACAAGTACAAATCAACAACATAGGATCTCCGAGAATTGAACCCGCAGTCCCTCTTATTCTCAGCAACTCAAGATCTCCGGGAATCGAACCCGCAGTCCTTTATATCAGTATCACGGGATCTCCGAGAATTGAACCCGCAGTCCATATATCAGTATCTTAGGATCTCCGGGAATTGAACCCGCAATCCGTATATAAGTATCTCAGGATCTCCGGGAATTGAACCCGCAGTCCTTTACCTCAGCAGCATCGGATCTCCGAGAATTGAACCCGCAGTCCACAGAACACAAACACAATCAATAAGAGGAAACACAAAGAAAATATGAAGTACACAACTACAATTAACACTAAATCCAGTCTCAACAGGTTCCAGGGAGTTCAATTAAGACAAGCCGACACTTAGACAGATAATGAGTACAACATGGCGGTACTCAGTAAGTTCCAAGCCTAACCTCTATGGAGTAGTGACGAGGAAGGTCAGGGCCCTACGGATTGAGCAGTTCAATTAAGGTGGTTTTCAACAATCCGCGCAAGTACACGCCCGTCACCCGCATACAAGGCATTTAAATCAACACATATATATCTTAGGGGTGAAAATTCCCCCACACAAGTTTAGACAAGTCACTTACCTCATTCCCGGTACAAAATCGCTAAGAAATGACTTCCTTGCCACGAGTATCCGACTACGAGTGGCCCAAATCTAGTCAAACCAATTACACAATGTAAATAACATCACAAGTAATTAATTACAGTGATAAAATTAAAGCTACGGTGCAAAAATGGAGGAAATGACCAAAATACCCATGCAGTCATCGGCTCAGAATCAAAATATTTTTACGTTTTCAGAACCCACATACTCTCACGAGTCTAACCATATAAAATTTATCAAAATCGGACTCAGATTTCCTATTCAAATCAATGATTTTTCGACAATCCAGGCTTAGAGCAAAAATCCTCTATTAACACACCTCCAACCCTCTATTTTTAGAGGTTTAATCCGTGGTTTAACAATATATTAACATAAATTTAGTCCATGAGTGATTACCCGATGATTCCCCTTGATTTCCTCCTCAAAATAGCTAAAATCCTCTCCTAGTTCGAAGTCTCCAATGTTTTTAATATTCTGAAATTTTCGAACCCTTCTGACATTAAACCCTCCAGGAGTTTCGCTTCTGCGACTCCTTTACCGCTTCAGCGGAAAGCTGGTCGCTTCCGCGACCCCGGCCAAAAACTAAATCCGCTTCTGCGGAAGATCCCAAATGGCCAACTCTCGCTCCTGCGGAAGACTGTCCGCTTCTGCGGGATCGCTTCAGCGATCTATGGTCCGCTTCTGCGGACTCAGCTGGCCTCCCAAAATCTCGCACCTGCGCTCCTTTCCCCGCTTCTGCGGTCCAAGATCCGCAGAAGCGGAAACAACAGATGACAGACACCAGCCTCTGCAACTTCCAATTTTCTCCCGTTTAATCACCCGAACTCATCCCGAGGTCCCCGGGACCTCAACTAAAAGCACCAACCTACCCCAAATCACGATGCGAACTCGTTCCAATCATGAAAGCATATCATTAAACACAATAATCATTAAATTAAGGCGGACTCAAGCCTAAGTTTCAATCAAAACTTCTGAAACATACTTGTTATCAAAAACCCGACCAAATAATGTTCGAATGACCTGAAAATTTACAAACGTATCCAAAATCACCTAACGAAGCTACTGCAACTGTCGGAATTCCATTCCGACTCCCGGATCAAAATCTCACCTATCGATCGGATTTTCAAAAATTTCAAACTTCGGCATTTCAAGCCTAATTGAGCTACAGACCTCCAAAATACATTCCGAACGTGCTCCTAACCCCAAAATCACCTAATGAAGCTAATGGAACCATCAAATCTCCGTTTCGAGGTTGTCTTAACACTGTTCCGAATACGAGCCATTTTTCAACTATAAGGCTCTCATTTAGGGACTAAGTGTCCCAAAACACTCCAAATTCTAGAACCGAACCTCCCGGAAAACTGTCACACCTCTTTTTTACGCACCCGCGAGAGCGCAAAGGAGTTTTTCCAATTAAAGGACAATCGAAACGGGATCAATTTATTTAATTCAGAGTCGCCACTTGGAAAAATAATGGTGTCCCAAGTCACCGGTTTGATCCCGAACCGAGGAAATTTATGACTCTATAATATAGTCTGCGAAACTAGAAACCTGGATAAGGAATTCTGTTAACCCGGGAGAAGGTGTTAGGCACTCCCGGATTCCGTGGTTTTAGCACGGTCGCTCAACTGCAATTTTTGTTTCTATCTGATTTCTTTATATATTTTTATTTGTGTGCTCTTATACCCCGCTTTAATTCTTAGAAGAATTGCGACGTCACGAAAACACATTTCGAGTCGCACCGTAACTAGTACGCCTACGGCTTTAATGTATTTCAGTTTCGCCGGGAGTAGGATTTGGGCCACATAAATGCGCACCCGTATTTGGGAATGTAATTTTATTAATCGCGCCTACAATGTCTACGTCTTTATTAATTTTGGGAAAAACCGTGAAAATCGCTAAACGGTCCTTCCGAGTCTAGAATTTTATGTTGAGATTTATTTTGGGGGGGCCCCGTGTGTTTTCATTTTTTGTAATGAGGCTCGTCCCTTATTTTTTAAAGTCCAATCCTATTCATACACTATATTTTCTATTTTTGTTTTTCCTTCCTAATACATATTTGTTTATGTGTTAGTTTTTCAAACTATAATATTAGAATCCAGGCCATTATTCATTATTGGGCCTGGACTTCAGACTGCTTAATAGTCCAATATCGAATACAATTGGGCCTCTGGAGCCCAATGTATACCACTGTTTCTACAAGTGTCACATTCACATTAACCAGATCTGGGCCTGTATACATGACTAGGCCCAGACTATATAAGCGAAAATAAGCTAACATTTCAATAACCGTACTTGAGCAAATATTATTCAGCATTACTAATTAATCATTTCAAACGATGCCAAGTTACACTTTCAGACCACTACTAATTTTAATATTTAACAACTAATTAAGAATTCTAGCAAAGTAATTTGTATCAGTGTTGTTATTCTATATGGCAGGTTCAGATATTTAAGTAATTATCATGATACTAGTTGCAGAACTTATTTTGTCACTTTATTCTTTAACTGAAGGAAACCGTGTTTTAATTTTAAACTAAACATGCTTGAACTATTGTTATTAACCATCACAAAATTTAAAGGTCCATTTGTAGATAAATCATTTTTTCAAAGTAGAGGTAAACAATAATACAATTTGAACTTCTAAACTACTTATCCTTTTTGGATTAAATCGATCCTGACTTGGGGTTTAACTAGTAAAAATAACTAAGTGCCAATTTATACGCCCAGTTTCAGGATCATACTCATGTATCTAAGTGTATTAGATGTGTATTAGCTTGTTTTAGTTTTTGAATTAGGTGGTAAACTATTAACTACGTTTAACTATATTATTATCTACCACTACTTTGCCCTAGTCGAATTCACATAGTCTATTATTTATTACAACCATTCATAATTAATTACAAAGGGTCTATGAGTTACAACTACAAACAATAAGAAAACAGAGATAGCTTCAGGGAAAAAGCAGTCCAATATTTCATTCCTTCATCAAGTTTTCAATTACATCTTCGAGAAATAGTAGTGTACCTGGAAATTGACAAAGTAGAAGACTAGGGATCAGCTATGGCAATGAAGCAATAGTAGCAGTAGATCAGCAGCAACAAAAACAACAACAGCAAACAGCAACCAGACACTCAGCAACCCAGTAGTATCCAAACACCACAACACTCAGCCAACAGACACAACACTCAGCAAACCAGTAATAGCCAAACACAACACCAAACAGCAACCAGACACCACTCAGCAAACCAGTAACAAAACCTTAACCAGCAGTAACGATTGACCCAGAAATAGATGCAAGGGATTGGGGTGAACTTCAAACAGGAAACCAATGAAACAGTGACCAGAAATCAAATGGCAACTCAAGAAGAATCAAAACTCTCACTATGTTTCCTCTAATGTCTCTATAGGTATCAATGTCTGTAGGTTTCAGAATTATCTCTCCCAAATCCAGTCCTAAGCCTGTGTGTATATATGAATGTCTAAGCCCCCCCCCCCCTTTTAAAATTCCCTCTCTAATGTATGCTGTTTTTGAAAGAAAAAGAAGGTCCCTCTCTCTTCTGTTCAACCTTATACTTATAGTTGAAAAACCCATGAAATTCTAAGGTACAATAATCAGAAGACCCACTCTGCCCATCCTCTTCTCTGCCAGCCCATTATATTCTCTGTGTTAGCCACTAAGTCTTGTTTAAGTGTGGGCTTAAATTAACTTAAATGCTAAGTGCAAACCTGGTGGAGTGCCCTGCTGTAACAGCAGGCTCCACTGCCCAGCTTCATGTGCAGGGCATTAGAAATATTTTAAAATGCTAACATCTACTTTCCCAGTCAGCTAATTCAAATCCTAACAATTATATCCAATTAATTCCTAATCCAGCATCAAGCAAATAACAGGCCCTAGACTTGTGAATTGTATACGGACAGGCAAGGTAATGAACAATCATACAAACAAGTTAACTTGTTGACGACGTTAAATAAACTATGCATACAAAGCAATTAGCATTGAATTAAAACAGATAGAGATAGGAATCGACCGGATAAAAGGTCTACGGGAGATGAAGAAAAAACAGAAAACTAAAAGAAGAACCAAAGGATAAAAAATTCACATAATTAACACACTAAATATGAAGAAAGAAAAATAGAAATACCATGTAAGACGAAATCAAAGCTCGAACGACCCCGGACCCATCTTGGATTCAATTCGAACTTGGATTCAATTCGAACTTGGATTCTTCGTTTTTGAGGCCAATGGACCTTAATTGAGATGTTTTCAACAATGAAAACATCCCAATTAAGGTCTATTAGACCTCAATTAGGGAGAAACTCGAAATCTAGGGTTCATGGCCGAGATTTGGGGCTCGACCGGTTCTAGCAAGATTCGAGATGAACCAGGTTTAGTAGGGGTATGAGGGAGGTGAGGGGAAGCTATGGTGTGATTTTGGTGAGGTTTGGCGTGGTTTGGGTCTTAACTCGAATCTTCAAATAAAGATTCGAGGAGTTCCGAAGTGATTCGAGGTAAATGGTTCATTGATATGGAATGGGGGAGTCGAGATGGTCTTATGGTGTAAAAATGGGGGCTTTGGTGACTGACCACCGCCGTAAGGCGATTTCCGGCGGTGGTGTACGGCGGGGGACGGTGGGGGCGAGAGACATGGTCTCTGAAGCTTAGAGACGAAGAGAGGGGGGCTGGCTTGGGGGGGCGGGGTATGAGATGAGCCTTATATATGAAATAGGAGATTAAATCCTGATCGTTGGATCATTTACGATCAACGACCAGGATCTCCTCACTTAAACTAAACGGTGTCGTGTAGTGTCAATTTAAGACCGGACCGGTCTTTGGAGTGAAACGAATCGGGTATCATGAAGTGATTAAGGCCGTTGGATGATGAGAATCCAACGGCCAGGATCAAACAATGGGGCGATTAATGTGATCCATCAGATCAACGCTGATCGACGGCTTGGATCTCTTCACTAAAAACAGAACGACGTCGTTTGGGTGTCTGTGAGAGACGGACTGGGCTAATGCAAGACTTGGGCTGACTGTCTCGTTTTGGGCTCCGGATTTAGAAGCCCAAACTTAATTTTCAACCCTTTCTTCTTTCCTTTTTTATAACAAAACCAAAATTCTAATTAATTTATCATTAAAAATAAAACCATAAGGATATTAATACTTAACAACAATTGACACCTAATTAACAAAGAGAATAAAATCATATAATGGCAACAAAATGAAATACACCCTTATTATTTTGTGATTTTCCATTTACTAGCTAATTCAAAACTTTAAAAATAAGTTCCAAACGCTATTACATATATATATATATATATATATATATATATATATATATATATATATATATATATATATATATTAACGGAGCTGATGGAACCATCGAATTTCCGTTCTGAGGTCGTCTTAACACTGTTCTGAATACGAGCCATTTTTCAACTATAAGGCTCTCATTTAGGGACTAAGTGTCCCAAAATACTCCAAATTCTAAAACTGAACATCCCGGCAAACCATAATAGCAGAAATGAACTTAGGGGAAGCAGTTAATTGGGAATCAGAGCGTAAATTTCAAAAAACGACTGACCGGATCGTTACAAATATAATGTTGCATATGCCTGAAAGCATCTTCAACATCAGAATCAACTAGCATGAATGACTTAAAGATCAGGTAAATGGTATTCAAATCTGTAGAAACATGAAAGGAAGAGGTTGCATTCCTATAACTTTGGGAGCTGTCATTGAATGAATTTTTCTATAAATTAAACAAATTATGGGCAAAGTTGTGCTTTCTTATATTCAATCATCTTGTGCTTGAACCTAATATATGAATTCTTGGGGTGAATTCAAAAATTGTCATATTTACAAGTGGTAATTGAAAAATAACCATAATTTTAAAAATAATTAAAATTTAGCCACTTTTTATATAAAGATATATCTGAAAGAAAACACAGTTCAAGATCTGGAAAATATTCCAGCATAATATATTGGAGTTGGAATTTTTTACATGTAGAGTTCTAGTATTGTATATTGGAGTTCTAACATGATATACTGGATTTCCACCAAAATATACTTCCAGCATAATATGCTGGAAATTCATATAAATGTGCTTCTATCTCTGGTATATTATGTTGGAACTTTCTGTGTGCTGGAGTTCCAGCATATTCATACACAGGCGCACCAATCTCCAGTATATTATGCTAGAATTTTCTGTGTTATAGCAAAATAGTAATTATTTTTCAATGACTTTGTAAAATCTGGCTATTTTTTAACTACCAATACAAAAACTGGACAGCCCGTGCTATTTTCACAAATTCTTGATATATGAGTTTCAACATGAGTCATTCCATTTTTCTTTTGTTTCTGTCTTTTGGATAGGGGTAGGAGTTTTTCAGATGTTAGTGTGGCCACCCGCTATCACAGTGTTTGCTCGATATGAGGAATATACAGGTAGAGCATTTCATTCTATTCTCTTCTGTTACTTGCTAAGTCTACAGATCATAAGGCAAAAGGTAAAAGAAAAGGAGAAGAACAAACGTGGTAGCTCGTAGAGAGATGCCCAATCCCATAGTAGCAACTTGGAGAGGGCATAATTAAGTTGTTCTTTCTGTGTGCATATGTGTAAATGCTCCATTGTGGTCCCTGCTCTATCCTCATCCTTCACACTTGTGCCTTTAGGATTATGCAATAAGTTGAAATTCAAAGTCCAAACTTAGTGGTCGCAAAATGGATAAAAACAAATAGTTATTCACCTATATTATATATTTAAAATGGATTGAATAATAAACTTTTTAAAAACAAGTCAAATATGGATAAGAACCATATTATGCACTCAAAAAATGGATAATCAATTTCTAAAGCCTCAAATCGGAGATTCTTCAAGTATGGAAGACTAAGAATTCTCCCAGAAATGATCGTACTCAAAAAATTATAGATAATTTTTACTGTATCAAATATGGGTAGGGTAGACTAATTTATATGTTTTTCATTACCTGTTTTCAACCCGTCCATATCCGATCCGACCCGCAAGTCTGCCACCACTATTCCAAATCAATAGGGCATATGATGTGCCATTGCCACTCACCTCTTTATCGCTTCTTTCTTGAACAATTTTTTCTATCAAGGCTTAGATAGATAGGAAGAAAGTCGCTTAACATTTTTGTATTTTATTGGAATTTAAACTTTAAATCTCATGATTCTCAACCCATTTTAATGACTACCAAACCACATCCTTAAGTGCATTTGATAGAGATGACAACCGCACCTTTTAAAGATATTTACGGCGCTACGTGAACGACTTGTAATAACTATGTTCCTTTCCATATCTTCAAAAGAATCACGACACATCCAAACTTCAATTATCAGAAGTATACTTGCCTACTTTATATAATTCTGTAAGATTTTATTCCAGTACTCCCAAACCTAACTTGCTCTTTAAATGTCTTAAATAGCAAATGATTATAATGGCCATTGTTGTTTGTGTCGCTATTTACAGTCTAAACTACATACCATTAGTTGTTTAAATTAGGTACGTAATTGATTCTTTTCCCCCCTGTCATCCAACAATTCATATGATCATTTAACAAAAGTTACTGATACCAGTTAAACAACACCAGGAGAAAGTTCGGGAATTATTAATTGTTGATGCATACCACGGACCATGCATAATGTTCTGGAATAGAAGTTGTATGAAAATTTTATTTTTCTGTGAAAGAAAGAAATGAAAAGTTGATTTTTGTTGTTGGAGACAGAATGACGTGAACTCAAAATTATTTGGGTTAGGATTAAAATCTTTGTTTTAAAAGGCAGAATTGGGACTCGCCCTGGAGCTGAGCACTCGTAAGACGCCCCTGAAGTCATGTGTGGGGATTAGTTCCGTGAGTCTTACGCTTCGGCCACCGGGGCTTACGCCCCGGGCATGCCCAACACACAGGGTACTGGTCTGCCTAATAGAACTTTATGCAATTATATGTAACTAACCTTGTAAATCCTCAAATTTTCTTAACAAATCGTTGACTATTCAAAATTACTATTTTCTTAATCATAAATCATTAAGTTGAGAGTATTTAATGTCATAATTAAAATAAAAATTATTGCATGTTATCCACTAAGACTACTATGATAGTAAATTTGAAATAAATCTTTCTTTTCAAAAGTATTTATTTATTAACTTTTGTTATATTTTTACTATACAATAGTCCTTAAATTTTATAATAATTTTTTAAAATATTATTTTTTTCACGTTTTCAAGATACAATACTTATTTCATTTAATATCTCACTATTAGATAATAACTATTTACAAATAATTAGTTATCATGATATTATATGATGATTTATGTGTCAATTTATTAACTTGTTGAAACTTAAAAATAAATGATGCTAGAGAATCATATTTAAATTATGAATTATATTTTTGTATAAATTTTCTTTCAAATAGAAAGCATATTAAATAAAAAGAGTGTTTTAAGTAAAATATCAACTTATAATATTGAAATTCTTTAAAGATTTATTACTTCTTAAGAAATATGTATAAGATTTCGTATCGAATACATTACTTTTGATGTTTGAGTTGTAACTGACATTGCAACTAATTTGCATACTATGAGATATATCATACTTTTCGTATTATTCATAGTCAAATTATAATTTATAAATATTTTTAATAGATTATTTGATGGAATTTTTTTAATTATTTTTATTTTGTACTACTTAAAATTCTTGAAATTAGTAAAATTTAAAGATCCGTGGAACTTACGCCCTATATCTAAGGACTTACGCATCGCCTCGTGAAAGGTAAAACGGCTCGCTTCACGCCCCACCTTTTAAAACATTGATTAAAATTTTTGCAAGTTTGACGAATGCATTATCCAATATTATCTGATAGGAGCCAAGAAGAACGATACAAAAAAACATCAACGTGGACGTTCTCAAACAACGTATCTTTGATTAGTGAATAGTGACTACTTTATCTGTGTCCTAGTTTTTTTTCCTAATAACCTCTGACTTCAAAAGTAGACATCAAATGTGGATATGAGATATGATAAGAGTCGAACTTTGTTACTCAACTATATGTATGTCTTTCTAATAGTAGTGAATCAGTACCGACCATCAATAACTATCACATGTTTAGGTCGAGTCACTACCGATGTTTTTTTGTTGGTTTTAGGGAGTTTAAAATGGGGAATTCATGTATGATCCATCCAATCCTCTGCAGAGCCAATAAAAATGGGTAGAAATTGATATGGAAATTGGAAAAGAATAATTTGGAGAATACGTCGTAAATTTGTATATACGTATTAAGGAATAAGAAAAGGGTCCATATTAGGAGGGGAAGTTGAAAATTGCATGGCTACCCTATACAGAAGATTTTAGGCCTAACCTCAGTCATTGACTTGGCGAAACAAATCCATTTCCACCCAACTCTGTTAGGCTTAATTAGAGGGTGAGGGAGAGAGCTAAGCATTTGAAGAATATGGCTAGACTAGAAAACAAGCGGGTCATGCGGGAAATGCCGCCAAAGACACACCATTCCTCGAATTAAGTTGACCGATATCATTTATTACTCTTTTGCTTGATAGAAGGACGTGAAGGTCAAAGATTAGGGTAAAATATTCGTAGGTAGTTGAACGTTACTCTAGTTTATTATTCACTCTTGTCCACAATAAGTAATCATCTTATCTTTTGGCAAATCTATTAAGGAATACGAACTCTTAGAGCAAAAAATTTGTATTCACTAAATTAATCATAATTCATTATTACATTGACAGTTTAGAATATATAAATAACGGGAAATATTAAAAAAAAAATTAATTCCTGATTATATAAATGAACACTATTTTGAACCAATATAAAAATGTAAAATTGTCCCTTATTATGAATAGAAGAAATTATTATTTTTTGCCACTAATAAAGTACTAGCATAAAATGGGTGAACTAGCATATTTAAAATACGTCTTAAAAAGTTACCATATTATTGGAGCTCAATTAAGAACTAATTGTTTGACCCAAAAGCTATCGCTTGCTTTATGAGTTAGGGACAATCAAAGATTATAAAAAGGTAAATCTGAATCAACGGTAATAAACCTGAGGATAGATCTATAATTCGTATGCTATTTGCTCTGGTGAGATTATAATAAGATTTGGTGGATTATCAAAACTGATCACAGAGAAATGATAGTCAGAAGTTGTATTATTAATAAAAATAATACTTGCCTTACAAATGAGGGAGGTCTTTCCTTATATAGAAAGAAGGCTCCCTCGTCACAATATCACTTTATTCTATAACTATTGTCGTTATAGAAATATAAACGGGCGGAGGGGATGGAATGCTCGTACGGGCAAGTTTGTCAGTGAGCCTTTATTATTAGAGGCGTACTCCCTTCCTTCGTATGGGAGCAAATGGAGGTATATTTGACTTTAGTGGTAGTGGAGGGAGGCGTGCTCGACTTTCATCAATCGCGTCCGATTCAACCCCATACAGTTAGTCCCTCCGCCTGTTGGAGATCTATTCGACATATATCTGCAATGGGCGAAAAAGATCGACTCGTCTCAGTGGATATATCCGCGTGCGCATACGTGGCACGTTCCTTGAACCGTCGCTGCTAACGACATGCGTCATGATTGAAGCTGCTCCCGAGGCAGGCCAGAAAGGTGATTTGACATTTCGGTTTTCCGCCTCCTTTTCTGATACTAACCTCTTCGAATCCCGTGTAATGGCCTGCTATAAATAGGGAGGGATTTCAAGTTTTTCCATTCTTCGGATCCCTACAAAAAGTTCTTTGCACTTTTGTCATTTTTTATAGCGATATTTAGCAACTTTTCATTTTGACTTTCAGAGCTTGTTGACATATTCTGAATTTGACAAAAAGGCTAACAATGGCTAATGGAGTCGTCGCCGTGGGACAAATGGGGATGAGGCCACTTCCAGGGTTCCTCCACCTTCGGAAGGTGGGAAGAAATCCCGCAAACCCCTCGCTCCTCTCTCTGTAGACAACTTACTTCCTCGTGAACTATTCGTTCGAAGGGACTTTCCTACGAAGGGAGCTACCCCAGGATGGGAGAGGTGTAAATTTACTAAATCTCTTTTGGATGATCTCCGTGTTTCTTGTCATATTCTGGAGACGGTCGTCATGCAAACAGCCGAGGGGGATTTTGATAATGTACACAGAATGGGGTTTTGTGATTTCTATGAATACCCTTTTTATAATAGGGTGTGGCCTTCCTATCTACCTGTTGGCAGAGGAGTTGTGCAGATTTTACAATGTGTGTCCGGCCTAACTTACCCCTTACACGTGGAAAAAATGTCATATCCTAACGACTTATGCCGAGAGGGCCGGACAGGATGTCACGGTATATCACCTGCTGTAGCTATTCAGTCCCGGGTTTATGAGGGGGACGATGCTTCAGTTGAAGAACCGTGGGACAAAAGGCTTGGTTGTCGAGACGGACGACAAGCCCAATCGCCAATTTTGGCTGAAATTTTTTTTCATCCGAACCTTGGATTTGGTGTCGAACCCTACTGGATTCCCTGAAGCATGGAATATCGAGCGTAAGTGTCGTCCCTTGTACTTAGTTATTTTACGCTTGCTCGACTCTTCGTCACCTTTTTACATTTTTGCATCTGCAGCAAGGGTGCACACGCCCCAATCCGTGCCGGATATTAGAGCATGGGTGGGGCGGTTGATCCCGTTCGCGGAGGAATGTAGAACGTGGGTGACATTCACCACGAGATATGGCCTCCCAGGTATTGTACTGGTTTTAGGTTTGGCGATCATGTTTTTTGATGCTGTATTTCCAGAAGCATCTTTCCTTGGTTAATTGTGTTGGCAGCTCGGAGTGTACCACTGAGGAGGAGACGTCGAGCTGCCGCTTCCTCGTCGGCGGATTCTGACTTCGAGCACGTAGCTCGTGTAAGTGGGGACGTTCCCGAGGCCATTCGAACTGAGGGCGATCAAGCAGATATGAAAGCATCTAGTGTGGATGTTTCCGAGACTGTTCATTCTGAAGGCGAGGCCGTGATTCGGGAGCCTGCTTCCGAGGACGTCCCAGGGACTTCTCGTCCCATAGTCGAGTCGGTGAATGAACTGACATTTAGACAGGGCCCCTTGCCTCCATATTCTCTTGTTGAAGAGGAGGCTTCTAAGGACGATCAGCCGCTGGAGCGAAAGAGACGCCGACTACTCCTTGGTTAAGGCGTGGTCGTGGAACAGAGGAAGGCGATCACTCGCTGCCCTGAGTCGAGGCCGGTCTTTATGGGCGACGCCATTCGACCGGAGAGGGCGGCCCTCTTGAGGGAATTTGCGGGCGATACCGCTTCTCCTCATGTTGAGGATGATAGTATGCCAGCTGTCGCCGGGTTGGCTACTGATGAGGAAGGGGCTGCTCCCGAACGGGCTCCTGCTAGACTACGCCCGGGTGGATATGGCGACGATGGGGCCTACCCGCAGGCTTGTGTTTCCTACGGGATACAACCTATTGCTGGACAGCGATCAGGCCGCGGCGGATATGTCTTTATGATGCGGGGCTGCCGAAACCGAGTCTTTGAAGGTCATAAGCGACAGGGATTTATCTCGTCGAGTTGCTGGCGCTGCCTTGCAGGTAAGATTTTGTCATTATTTTTTGTTGTTCTATCATGAGTCCTGAGGTGTGTGCCATTTTGAATTATGTCTCTTCTTTGTCTTTCTCTCAGACCCTCATCTTAGAAGTGGAGCGAGGCCGACGGGAGCGGTAAAAGAGCACCGCCTTTAGAAAGGTGACAAAGAAATACAGGGAGGTCCCCAGTAAGCATAAGACGCTGGCGGACCTTTATACCCAGGACCCTCAGTTTCAAGTTTTATGTGAGGGGTTAGAGAAGGCGGAAGGTCAATTGCGGGAGCGCACGACCCAGCTGGAAAAGGTGGATGTAGACCTAATGGCTGTCGTGGCTCGAAACACTGAGCTGGAGAGTCTCCTTCAACAGAAGGAGGGACAGTTGGAACTGGGTCGTGTGGTGATGGCGGAGGCAGCGGAGTTGCGTGCCAGAGTTGAGCCCTATCTGCCGAGCTTGGGGCCAAAACGGTCGAGGTGGACGCTCTTCAGCAGGTGGCGGCGGTCGGTCCTATTAGTGATGTATCCCACGAAGCTCACGACATGTGGGTGTACGCCGAGGCAAGGCAGACAGTATATGAGGAGCTACAGGCTGTCGGCAGGGCTACCGAGGTGGAGGTTGAAGACCAGCGTCACCTGGTTAGGGTTGCACGCGAAGCTTGTGGGTGCAATCCTGACTCCCCGGACCCAGCGGACTATAGTTTTGTGGATGTGAACCAGTTAGGTACGAGGTCCTGGATTTCTTTGGCGTTCCAGGCCGAGGGCGATGGAGACCGTGTGGACGGCACGTCCGGTACGACAGAGGATGGCGGGGGCCAGGGTAGTTAGATTAAACTTCTTTTTTTGTAATCGAAGAGACGTTGTAATTTGTGAATGATTTATAATGATACATGGGAATTGTTGTGTTTTTATGTCTTCTTTCGCAATTTCCGTTTTTCGTATTTGCTGCATGGCGTCGCCTTTTATTGAGTTAATTTGTCGTAGTTAGGTTGGATTTACTCTGGTCACGGCTTCTTGTGTGTTTTTATGCGGCTATTATTTTTCCCTTGGTTGTTTACGCATTCAGGAGTAGTCGTGGCCTCTTGTGTTTATGGATAGCCATAGCCTTTTGTTTGTTGGAGATGACCGTAGTCTTTTCATACGCTGTTAGGGCCTTAGCCTTTTACGTTTATGGATGACTGTGGCCTTTTGTTTATTGGAGATGACCGTAGTCTTCTCATATGCTATTAGGGCCTTAGCCTTTTGCGTTCATGGGCGGCCGTGGCCTTTTGGTTATCGGAGATGACCGTAGTCTTCTCATACGCTATTAGGGCCTTAGCCTTATGTGTTTATGGGTGGCCGTGGCCTTTTGCGTTTATGGGTGGCTTTGGCCTTTCGTTTATCGAAGATGACCGTAGTCTTCCCATACGCTGTTAGTGCCTTAGCCTTTTGCGTTTATGGGTGGCCGTGGCCTTTTGTGATTATGGGTGGCCGTGGCCTTTTGTTTATCGAAGATGACCGTAGTCTTCCCATACACTGTTAGGGTCGTAGCCTTTTGCGTTTATGGTTGGCCGTGCATAGTCTTTGCTTACGCTATTAGGGCCTTAGCCTCTTGCGTTTATGGGTGGCTGTGGCCTTTTGTTTTTCGGGGAGGACCTTAGTCTTTCCTTACCGTATTAGGGCCTTAGCCTCTTGCGTTTATGGGTGGCCGTGGCCTTTCGTTTATCGGAGAGGACCGTAGTTTTTCCTTACGTTAAGATGGTCGTAGCCTTTTGTTTATCGGAGATGACCGTGGTATTCTCATACACTATTAGGGCCTAGCCTTTCATACATTGGAGATGGCCATAGCCTTTCATATATTAGATATGGTCGTAGCCTTTCACACATTGGAGATGGACGTAGCCTTTCATACATTGGAGATGGACGTAGCCCTAGTCCCTATGATATGCCATTCATGCCGATCGTCGGTATGCTTGGTATATCGGATTTAAGCTTTTAAGCACTCTCGAGCGTCTCCTTCGTCGCCTCGTTAAAAACCTCTCAGAGAAAACCCAATTGGGACGAAACTCGGATGAGGGAAAAAGAGTACGACTTGGGGGATACTCTTTCTAAAAATGGAAATGCTTAAGGTGGGAGATGTTCCAGTTATTTTGGAGCGTCTTCCCATCCATTGTCTCTTGCTGGAAGGAACCTTTGTCTGCTACTACGGTGATTTTATAGGGTCCATCCCAATTGGTGCCCAACTTTCCTTCATTAGGGTCTTTGGACGCCAGTGTCTTGGATTTTAGCACATAGTCACCTACTTTGAGTGGTCGTCCATTGTCACACGTTATCTCTTTGGGGATGCCGAAGCGACATATGATGTTCTTCCAGATGAAGGTTATGACCTCTTGCTCGCGGATCTGGGCGTAGGTAGCTGCTTCCACCCACTTGGAGAAATAGTCAGTTAAAACTAATAAGAAGCGTACCTTTCCTAGTCCGACGGGTAGCGGTCCAACGATGTCCATTCCCCATTTGATGAAGGGCCATGGTGAATTGACCGAATGGAGGGGTTCCCCCGGCTGATGTATTAGAGGGTCCTTTTGTAGAGGTCGTTATTTGGCGGACGTATTTCGCCGCATCTTTTTTCATGGTGGGCCAGTAGTACCTAGTCCGTACCAGGCATCACACGAGTGCTCGGTTGCCTGTATGAGCGCCGCAATGGCCTTCATGAACCTTCTCTAATACCGGCGTTGTTTGGTTGGGACCTATGCACTTAGCTAGGGGTCCTCCAAAAGTTCTCTTGTAGAGGTCGTTGTTTATCATGCAATACTTTGCATCCTGCATGCGAAGCTTTTTTGCTTCCTTTTTGTCGGGTGGTAGATTTCCATCCTGCAAATACGATACAAATTGGTTGCGCCAGTCCCAAGTTAGGTATAGGGAGAGTACCTCAGTATGGTCAATTGCTGAGTGAAGGAGGGTGACGGTGCTTTCTTTGTTTAGGTTTGTAATGGCAACGGACATCTTTTCCAGTCCATCTGCTTCGGCGTTATGTGCCCTAGGAACCTGTTCGAAGTGGCATTCGTCGAGCTGTGCCATTAGCTTGTGGATTTCTGCTTAATATTTCTGTAGCTTTTGTTCCTTGATCTGGTAAGTCCCGGTGACTTGATTCGCCACGAGTTGTGAATCACAGTGCAGGACAACTCGGTGAGCTCCGTACCTGATGGTTAATTTTATACCTGCAAAGACAACTTCATATCTCTGCCTCTTTGTTAGTCATCTCGGGGCATCGTATGGACTGGTGAATGATTTCGCATGTAGGGACTTCGAGGACGAGTGCCAGTCTAGATCCTGAGGTGTTTGCGGCCCTATCGGTGTAGAGGTCCAGGGGTCGGTGTTTGAGGCGGCCTGTAAGGCTTCCTTTTCTGCCTCTGGCGATATTTTGACACTGAAATCGGCCACGAAGTCGGCTAGGACTTGCGACTTGATGGCGGTCTTGGGAATATATGTAATATCATGCTCGTTGAGCTCTATGGCCCATCTGGCGAGCCGGCCCGATTGTTCGGGCTTGTGCAAGATGCTTCTCAGAGGGAAAATGGTCACTTCTTTGATGTGATGGCATTGGAAATAGGGTCTCAGCTTTCTAGAAGCCATGACCAGTGCCAGAACCAATTTTTCAAGGTGTGGGTATCGAGTTTCGGCATCTACTAGGGTTTTGCTAATGTAATAGATAGGTGATTTCGTACCTTTCTCTTCAATAACCAGTACTGTGCTGACCGCGACTTCCGACACGGCTAGGTATGTCAGTAGAGGCTCACCTGGTTTCGCTTTTGACAACAGCAGTGACAATGGTAGATACGCTTTTAGACCTTGCAGGGCTTTGATGCATTCGTCATTCCAGTGGAATCCGTTGTCTTTTATCAACACGCTGAAGAATTTGTGGCATCTATCCGAGGATCGGGAGATAAAACGGGAGAGGGCGGCTATTCGACCTGTCAATTTCTGGACCTGTTTCTTGTTGTTGAGTGTTTCGGGTATTGAATCGATCGCCTTGATTTGGTCAGGATTGACTTCGATCCCTCTCTGGGATACGATAAAATCAAAAAACTTTCCTAACGCCACGCCAAAGGCGCATTTCTCAGGATTCAGTTTCATCCCATACTTTTTCAGTATTTCGAAGGCCTCCCACAAGTGGTCGATGTGGTCTTCCTTTCTGGCGGATTTCACTAGCATGTCGTCGATGTAAACCTACATGGTTTTCCCGAGTTGTTCCTTGAACATATTAGTGACTAGTCTTTGATATGTGGCCCCTATGTTCTTGAGCACAAAGGGCATCATCTTGAAATAGTAGGTACCCTGATGTATGATGAACGTGGTCTTTTCTTGATCTTCCTCGGCCATTAGAATTTGGTTATAGCTGAAATATGCGTCCAGGAAGCTTAGTAGTTCATGCCCGGCGGTGGCATCGATTAGTTGGTCGATGTGAGGGAGGGGGGTAGAATCTTTGGGGCAGGCCTTGTTCAGGTTGGTGAAGTCTACACACATTCTCTATTTTCCGCTCTTCTTTTTGATCATCACTACATTGGTGACCCATTGTAGATATTTTGACTCTTTGATAGAGCCATTGGCGAGTAGTTTATCTACTTCCTCGCGGACTGCCTCGTTGATTGCAGCATTGAACTTTCTCCTGATCTGTCGTACCGGCCGATGTATACTTTCCTTTCGGGGTTGTGATGATCTAGCTGAACCAGATCAAGGTCTTCGATTGTGGCCTTACAGGCCTCCATAATGTCTGGGTCTCTAACGGAGTCGGTCGTCGGTCGTCGGGTCCACTTTGGTCCCCGACACGGCTGATTGCTATGCCTCTACACTTGCCCCACTCAGCTGTTAGGTGTGGTCGCAGTCTTGTGTTATTTTATAACATTCTTGCGCTATGCGCGGTTCTCCTTTGATGCTGAATATCCTCCATGGAGTATGGAACTTAACCACTTGGTATAAGTTTGAGGGGACCGCTCGCATGGCATGTATCCACGGGCGCCCGATGATGACATTGTATGCCGTCTCTTGGTTCATTACGTGGAAGGTGGTCTCCAATGTGACTCCCCCCGTGAGGATAGGTAAAGTCACTTCTCCTAACGTGCGTTCCACTGCATTGTTAAAATCAGTTAGAGTTATACAGCGGGGGGTTATCTTGTCCTCGAATCCCATCTGCGAGAGGACTCTCGGATGGATGATGTAGGCACCACTTCCCTCATCGATCATGACTCTCCTGACATCTGTATCAATAATACGTAAAGTGATAACTAAAGCATCATAATGGGGAAACTCGGCGTTAGACTTATCAAAGGTGATACTTCCTTCGAGGTCATCGTACCGTTCGTGGGAGATGGTCATCTTCAGTCTGTGTGTGTTGGCGAATTTGACATGGTAGATAGCGATGTCAGTACCATCTCTACCGATCATGTTTACCGTACGCGTCATAGAGGGTGGCTTTGGTGGTCCGCGGGACTGCTCTCGCCAGCGTGCAAAATTGGCCTTCCCCTTGTCGCTGAGTAGCTCCTTTAGGTATTCTTGGTTTAGCATCCTGATGACTTTTTATCGTAGACCTATGCAATCCTCGGTCTTGTGTCCTCGTTCTTGGTAGAATTCACACAGGACGTTTGATTTCCTCGTGGCAGGGTCCGATTTTATTTTCTGAGGGCACTGCTCCTTGGTGCGAGCTTTTCCAGTGCGTACACAATATCTGAGAGAGACACAAAAGTTATGTGATAAAAGTAAAGGGGGCGTACCTCTTTCGTTTCTGAGCGGGGCGAGATGACGTTGTAGTGTGTCTGCCTGACGAGGGGGCGGAATAGGAGACCTCAAATAAGGTTAATGTCGTTCTTTATTGGGGCGAAGGGGAAGTTCTCGGTGTCCCTCGTGACGTCGATCTCTCCTTGTGTCTGGGTGTATGGCTGTCAGTCATCGGGTCGGTCCGTTGAGGTCCTCTTCGTCAGCTCGTATCTCGGTGCAATAGGTGTTATGGATCTCGTCCCAAGTTGTGGGAGGATATTTCATAAGCCGGCTTAGTAGTTTCTTGGTTGGTTTGGAGCCGTCCCTGTTGAGTCCGTTATGGAAAACGGCTACCGCCATGCCCTCCGATACATTTGGTAGGCTCATCCTTACCCTATTGAATCTAGCGAGGAAGTCCCTGAGGCCTTCGCCTGTGATTTGTCTGACGGCGAAGATGTCGTTTACCCACGCTTCTGCCTTCTTAGCGCCGGCGTGTGCAGTGACAAACTTGTCTGCCATTTCTTCGAAGGTTGAGATTGCTTTGGCGGGCATTTGAGAATACCATGTCAGGGCTCCTCCAGTCAGCGTCTCGCCGAACTTCTTCAGCAGCACATATGGTACATGTTCCTTAGACAGGTCGTTACCTTTCACGACGGTGACATAATGGATGAGATGATCTTCAGGGTCGGTGGTCCCATCGCATACTCTCAGATAAGGAGGCATCTTGAAAGTTTTCGGGATGGTGTAAGGGGCGGCCACCTCGGAGTAGGGTTGTTCTACGAACCTCCTACATCACGTTTGGGCAACTATTTGGGCGCTCCGGGGATCTTGTTGACCCTATCCTGATGCTCCTTCATCTGGTCACAGAGGGCCTGGTTTTCGTTCTCCATTTCTTCCATTTTTCTCAAAATGGACGTTAATGTGTCGTCATGTATCTGCGTTTCGACGGGTTGGTTATTGGTCCACGTTTCCTCTTGCTCGTCTGTTGTGGCGGTGATACTTGTTGTTGGTGCAGTTTTTTCATGACTCCGTGGTGGTTTTTCCACTAGGTCGCTCAGGGCACTTGTCAACCATTCCTCCAGTAACTTCCTGACCGCCGGGGGTGCTTCTTTTGCAGCGGATGTGGAGGTATCTTTTTCCTGCAAGGTTGCGAGATTACTGGAGGGGGAAGGTGAGACTTCTGTTTTTGGTGCGATATCATGGGTTGTGTTGAGGGTAGCGCTACGACCAACCTCGTTCAGGGAACTCAGGAGGTTGGTGGTGACTTCCGTTATAGCTTTGGACCGGGTGTTGTTTTCGGCCATTTTGAGGTTTTATCTGGTGATATGATCCTTCGGATGTATACTACATGTTTGATTCTTGAAATCCCTACAGTCGGCGCCAAATTGTTTGACCCAAAAGCTATCGCTTGCTTTATGAGTTAGGGACAATCAAAGATTATAAAAAGGTAAATCGGAATCAACGGAAATAAACCCGATGATAGATCTATAATTCGTATGTTATTTGCTCTGGTGAGATTATAATAAGACTTGGTGGATTATCAAAACTGATCACTCAGAGAGAGATAATATAGAGAGAGAATGATAGCGAGAAGTTATATTATTAATGAAAATAACACTTGCCTTACAAATGAGGGATGCCTTTTCTTTATATAGATGGAAGGCTCCCTCGTTAGAATATCACTTTATTCTAGTACTATTGTCGTTATAGAAATATAAACGGGCGGGGGGACAGAATGCTCGTACGGGCGAGTTTGTCAGTGCACATTTATTATTAGAGGCGTACTCCCTTCCGTCGTATGAGCGCGAAAGGAGGTATATTTAACTTTAGTGGCCGTGAAGGGAGGCGTGCTCGACTTTCATCAATCGCGTCCGATTCAACCCCATACACTAATGATAAAAATAATTTTATTTCTAACAAGAAAATAATATATTAGATTAAAAATTAATAATAAAATAAACTGTCCAATTTAACGAGGATAAATTTAGACCTTTTCCTTAAAAGAAAAACGTCCCAAATGGTGGGCGGTAGTCACCGGCCTCGGACAAAAGAAAAGGAGGCGCTTAATCTGCAATAGGTAATGGTCAAATAGTGGTGCGGCGTGCTGTTTCATAAATCCCAATTCTAAATTGGTGCCTTTTCCACTCCTTAAAGCGTCACTTTACTCCCCCTCTGTCTCTGTAAATATCATATTATGAGCCTTTGCCTAGGTTCCAGGGACATTGGAGACTTATTCTATTTTTAACCCTTTCTTCATTTTCTTCTCATCTTTTTCAGCCTCACTATTCTTCTCCTTCTGCTTATTAATCAAACAAATTCTTCTGAGACCATCATCATAGACATGGATGACGAGTATGCCAAGCTTATTCGGAGGATGAATCCTCCCAGGTACTTCCCTCTCTCTCTCTCTCTCTCTCTCTCTCTCTCCCCTTCATTTTTTCCTTTGATTCAGTGTCCGACTAAGATCATCTATTCACTTACCACCCCAGTACTGCCGCTATGTTTCGTAAATTTTGATTATTATCTGAGTTTTTCTTCTGTTGTTAGGAGTGACTTGTTTTGATTATTTTCTTTGGTCTTCTTCTTGTCAACTTTTCCCTTCCCCTGTCCAAGAATTGCTTTTCCACTCGAGAACTGATCAAGTGGTTTATTTAATTAGGGTTTATGAAGAAAAATCCTTTCCCCCCATTCTTTTAACTCTTGCTTTTCTTGTTACAGAGTGGTAATTGACAACGACTCTTGTGAGGATGCAACCATTATCCAGGCATGCCCTAAAAAAACTATCTTTTCTGTTTCTCTCTGTCAGTCTAGGCATCCAATCAACTAGTAAAAGATTTCACTTTCTGTGCATAAAATATTGATGTTATGCTCAAATTTGGGCAGGTTGACAGTGTCAACAAGCATGGGATTCTTCTTCAAGTTGTACAGGTTCTGACAGATTTGAACCTTGTTATCACTAAAGCATACATTTCGTCTGATGGGGGATGGTTTATGGATGGTAAGCTCTGCTTATTTACTTGAAGATCAAGGAATTCCTTTTGGATATTGACTTGGCGCTAACTATTCTCTATATATTATTTCTTCAGTTTTTAATGTGACTGATCAAGATGGAAATAAAGTTAGAGATGAAGAAATCATCAACTATATTCAAAAGGTATTAAAGGCCTCTTATTCCTTGGACAATCTTCAATGCATTATAGTACTATGGTTTATCAGCAAAGCAACCTTGATCCGTTAGGTTATTTGTATGATAGCGTAGTTATTTAGCGAAATGCATGGCTTGTTATGTGGAGAATAAATAACACGGGATTGTTAGACGGAATAAATTACTCATGAACTATTATACGGTGAATAAGTTATATGGGGATTGTTATTTCTGTATATATCAATTATAAAGGTATTTTTGTTTTCTATGTGCTTATCCTCGCATTGTTAATACATGTGTTACTTATTCCACCTTCTATTCCATATAAAATAATACATAGATTCCATAAAACTTGTACCCGTATTAGTTATACGTACAACGTTTGGTTACCGGTGTTAAATTCTGCATAACTGTATTGAATAGTAATGCATGATTTTATAATTCAGCTGTATAAATTTATATGACTTTTCATATCATGATTGTTTTTTATTATACCTGTAATCAAACGTGCCATTAAAGTTTGTCTTTTGCCTCAAAGAAAATTGTTTGTAGGCAACAAGTAACCTAAATACAAATGATTATGTTGATTTCTTTTTTTCCTCACTTTACTTAAAGCTGCGCGTGCACCCTAAATTCTTCCAATTTTCTGTTGCACAGACTCTTGAAAATGATGAAGTTCTGCTACCCTCTTTGAGAGGAACTGTTGGCTTGATGCCTTCTGAAGAGCACACGTCCATTGAACTGAGTGGGACTGATAGACCTGGTTTATTGTCTGAAGTGTGCGCTGTTCTTGCTGACCTTAGCTGTAATGTGGTCAATGCTGCAATCTGGACACATAATGCTAGGGCTGCAGCTGTGGTTCATGTAGTCGATAACATTACAGGTTGTGCAATTGAAGACCCAAAACGTCTTGCTATAATCAAGAAGCTACTTCACAACGTTCTCAAGTGTAACAATGATTTGAAGACTGCAAAGATGACACTTTCACCTCCTGGATTTATGCATCGGGAGAGAAGATTACACCAGATAATGTTTGCTGATAGGGACTATGTAAAGGTTAGAAGAACAGAGCAGGGCAAAGTGGAGGATTTGAAGTCCAGGCCTTGTATAAATGTTTATGATTGTAGCGAAAGGGATTACACTGTGATCACTATGAGGTCAAGGGATCGACCTAAGCTGTTGTTTGATATTGTCTGCACTTTAACTGACATGCAGTATGTGGTCTTTCATGGAGTTGTTCACACAGGGGAGAAGGAAGCTTATCAGGTAACATTAGTTTTATGTGGACAGTAATTGATGGTCTTTCTAGCGGTATTGATTCAAGAAAAGCATCGTTCAGTTGAAGTAGCAGATTAGTTTTGGTTTTATTATGTGTTAATGAGATTACATTTTAGCTTTAAGTCATTTCTTATATCTCTGTTGCTCTGAAAATTTATGTCAACCTTAATTTGGCCTGCTGCAGGAATTCTACATTCGGCATGTTGACGGGCTTCCAATAAGCTCGGAGGCTGAGCGAGAACGCGTGATACAGTGCCTTGAAGCAGCTATTGAGAGAAGAGCCTCCGAGGTAAAGCAACTGATTCGGAGACGAGGATTTTAAATTCTTAAAGCTTTCTCTAGCCCGAGCCCACTTATATGTGCTAGCTTTCTGCAGGGTTTGGAGCTAGAATTGTGTACAGAAGATCGGCTAGGACTACTATCAGATATCACCAGGATATTTAGGGAGAATAGTTTGTGCGTTAAAAGAGCTGAAATCTCAACAGAAAGTGGGATGGCAAAGGATATCTTTTATGTTACAGATGTTACCGGGAATCCAGTTGACCAAAAGACAGTTGACTCAATTTGTGCGCAAGTTGGACAAAATATGCTGCATGTTAAGTGGAATCCTTGTCATTCAGCAAAGCTACCTGAAGAAGGAACAATCAGTTACCTCTTTGGGAATCTCTTCAAAGTTGGAACCCTGCAAAATCTGAATCTGATGAAATACTACGCTTAAGTGGCTGCCTGTAGAAGAATGGAAAACTTTGTAGATATGTCAGAATGAAGATGTCAGATAGCAAATAGGAAGTGTAAATAGATATCCTATCCATTGGGGAAGACCTGTTAGTTTTACGTAAATAGTGACCATTAGACAGACCATGTAGATAGTGATATAGTACCAAGAATACTGATAAAAGAAACTCTGAAACATCAGCACTAGCAGATATAGCCAAGGGGTCTCTGTATATACATGGTTATTGTATAGGTGCATATATCCACACTATATACTTTGTACCGTATTCACTCTCAGAAGGAAAGAGAACTCAACTATAAAGTAGACTTGATAACTTGTACAGATACTTATACTGTGGAGAAAGCAAAATCTGTAAGACCTTATTGTGGTTTTTCGGCAACCGTGGGTTTAGATCAAATGAAAACTTGCCTTGGCTAAAAGCCATTTGGTTTCCTCAGACCTTCCTTTTGCTGACGTTTCTTTTTTCCTATAGTCTGCTCTCTGCTTGCTAATGCAGTGATACTTCATCTATTTCTTTCTAAATGTAGCATCGTCCTCCTCATAATTTTTTCCAATGAATTCGACTAACGTTTGGGAGCTCTTATGGCTTATTGGCTTCCCTTGTCGGACTCGCGAATGTGAACTTTTCCGCAACAAGATAACTCTTCTGCGTCTGTTATTGGTTCTACTTTATAGCAGCATGCTGGTGCAACAGCAATAACAATTAAGTGAAATTTTACAAGTAGGGTCCGGGGAGGTTACTCCGGAGAAGTAGGGAGGTTATTCTGGAGAAGTAGGGAGGTTGTTTCCGAACTATATAGGAGCATGCAAAAGATTGTATTGTAGTACTAATGACGTTACGATTATTTGGCTATTTTACAGTTTCTGCGATATTAACCTTTGGTCTTTAAAAAGGAAAAAGCATTCCATCAAAACATAAGGGTAAAGCACACAGAATACAGACCGTATAAAATGATGAAACGACCAGTGGGGGAATTGGCAAGTTTAATAAGCCGGGCTCTCATCCACAGATCAAAGCAAAGCAGCCCAAGCCAAACATGGACTCCAGTGTTGGAGCAAACGTTGTACAGCCTCGGATGTCGGGAATCTCTCAGTCCAACACTCGTCGCCCGAGTCATCGACCCTTTCCTTGTCCACCACCATTCCCTTGCTCTTGGTTTCTTCAACTGGGCCTCTCAGCAACCTGGATTCTCCCACGACTCCTCTACTTACCATTCCATTCTCAAGTCTCTTTGCATTTCCCGTCAGTTCAATACCCTTGATAAGCTCTTTAAGCAGGTAAAAGCCCAGAAAATCCGCCTTCATCCTTCGCTTTATCGTTCTGTCATTGCTTCCCAGATCATTGGTAAGAAATCCCACTTAGCATTTTCCATTTTCAGTGAGGTTCCTTCTTTGGCATCAGAGATTGGATCCCATACTTGTAATTCACTTCTTGCTGCTCTGTCATCGGAAGGGAACTATAAATGTGCTTTCCAGGTGTTCGACGAAATGAATCGCAGAGGTGTTCGATTGCATACTCTTGGTTTTGGTGTGTTTCTGTGGAGATTCTGTGGATTTAATGGATTGGAAAAGAGTTTGAGTTTGTTAGATGAGGTCCGGAAGATTGACTTTACGGGGATTAATGGATCCGTTGTTGCAGTTCTAGTCGTACAAGGTTTATGCTCTGGGTCTAGGATAGCTGAAGCTGTTTCTGCTTTTGATGAATTGAGGATAAGGGAATGTAAACCTGATTTTATTGCTTATAGCGTTGTTGCTGAAGCGTTGGGGAATATGCGAAGCGTAGTTGACAAAGAGTTGGTTTTGAAGAAGAAGAGAAAACTAGGAGTGGCTCCGAGGAATAAAGATTATAAAGAGTTCATCTTTGATTTGATTTCAGAGAGGCTGATTTCCGAAGCTAAAGAGTTGGGCAAAGTAATTGCATCTGGGAATTTTCCAATGGATGATGTTCTGCTCAATGCCTTAATAGGATCGGTATCAGCTATTGATCCTGAACTCGCCATCTTCTTTTTAAACTTCATGCTGGGTAGAGAAACGGAGCCTAATCTTGTTACTGTGACAAGTTTAAGTGCAAACCTTTGTAAGCATGGAAAGATAGATGAATTGCTAGAAGTATTTCAAAAGTTGTCCGCTAGAAACTATTTTAGTGACACACAGAGCTATAATATTATGGTATCATTTTTGTGCAAGGCTGGTAAAGTTAGAGAAGCTTACGAGGTTCTTCGTGACATGAGAAGAAAAGGTGCAGTTCCTGATATACAATCTTACAATCTCCTGCTAGAAGCTTGCTGTCGAGAAGATCTACTACGACCAGCTAAACGGTTGTGGGATGAGATGTTCACAAATGGGTGCCCTGGTAATTTAGAGACGTACAATATTCTTATTCAGAAGTGTTCAGAAGAAGGTGAAATTGAAGATGCCTGTAGGCTTTTCAATGACATGATAGATAAAGGAGTAGTACCTGATGCTATTACATACAATTCAGTCCTTAAAGGACTTTGTCAAGGAAAAAATCTCAAAATGGCTCTTGAAGTCTTCAACAAATGTGCTATGCAGGATCCAACCGTTGCACGTTCCATCATGTGTACATTCATCCTCAGCCTCTGTAAGGAAGGTATGATTCCGCATCTTTTATAAGGATTTAACTTATAAACACTGTCAGTAGAAAGAATTTTTACGTTATCAATGCATTTTAACATGTTTACCAGGTAACTTGTATTATTTTACCAGGTAGTTGTATTAAAGTATTGAAGTTAAACTCGTGTGATAATGGCAATCCTTATGATTATATATTAACTGCAAAAGTAGTTTTAAAAGTTATTCGGGAGAAGGTGGGGGTGGCCCTAGTGGATGAGAAGATGCGAGAGGCGAGACTTCGGTGGTTCGGGCATGTGCGGAGGAGAAGCTCCGATGCCCCGGTGAGGAGTTGTGAGCGGCTAGCGGTGGTCGGTGTGAGGCGAGGCAGAGGGAGGCCTAAGAGATACTGGGGAGAGGTAATTAGACAGGACATGGCCAGGATGCGAATTTCCGAGGACATGACCCTTGATAGGAAAGTCTGGAGGTCTAGTATCAGGGTTGTGGGATAGGGGTTTCTAGATTTTCCATACTCCTTTTCCGAGGTGTGAGGCGTGGTAGGGCCGCCCATAGATGATTAGTTTGTGTTCTCTTTTGGTAGTCATTTCTGGTAGTTACTGTTTTGATATCATTGCATGCCTGTTTCTTTATGGTACATATGCATCTTATGTTTAGATAATTTTTATGAGGTGTATGCTGGAGTAACTAATGCGTTTTTTGTTTTTTATTTTTGTTTGCCTTTTTTCCATGCGCCGAGGGTCGATTGGAAACAGCCTCTCTGCCCTCTCGGGTAGAGGTAAGGCATGTCTACATATTACCCTCCCCAGACCCCACCTTGTGGGAATATAATGGGTTGTTGTTGTTGTTTATACTATATACCAAGAAAACAAGATGTCTTTCCTAATTCTAGTGTTATCCTATAATTGCAGGTTATTTACTTCCTGCAATGGAGTTACTTCGTGGCCAGAGCACTGATGTTGCATTTTTAGACTCCAATATGATTTTTCTTAAATTTTTAGCCGATGCTGGAGAAATAAGTTTGGCTGTTGAACATTTGAAGTGGATTCAAGGCAAATCTCCTTCGATGTATCAGGCATTGAGCAATGAAATATTGGCATCAATCTCATCTTCTTCAAAACCAGATCCAATTCTCAAGTTATTTCAAGTTATGCAAGAAAACCGTCTCAATTCTACTAATGACTTGGGGAAAGAAATGGCTTACAGATGACATACCACATGTTTGTACATTCAGAATGCTCTATACATTGGTCTTCGCCATATGATTAATGCGCAATATACATATGAGAATACAGAACCGAGAAAATAATACATACATAAAAGGCTTTTCCCTTCTTATTTTCGCTCTCTTTTGCGAAACAAAATAATTTTTGAATCACTCGTAAGTTAGCTAACTGCTTTTCTATCATGTATGAGGGGGCATTTGTGATTTGCTCATCGTCAATTTCTAGTCCTTGAGCCGAGGGTCTCCTGGAAACGGCCTTTCTGCCCCTCGGGTAGGGGTAATGTCTGCGTACATATTACCATTCCTAGACCTTACTTGTGGGGTTATACTGGGTTGTTGTTATTGTTGTGTGTTGTTTGGTTCATTGTTATCTATCGTTTCATAATATATTATATTGTATAAAAAACTCACCACGTTAAATTGGCTGTTTAAAAAAAATGAAAATTTTCATTGTCCCGGACAATGAATTAACAATAAAATACAATTAATTTTAACCAAACAATTAAAACAAATACTTATTTTGGGACAATAATACAATATGATACAATGAGTAACAAATATCCAAGCAAGCTGTTATAAATCTTTCAGAGTATTTATGGTGACGCTTTAATGTGTTATTTTTATGTTCTACCCCCTTTAATCTTTTTAAAATACACTTTTGTTTGTTACAACACTATAGTGTGTTTCGCAACTCGATAACATATTTTGTATAATGATAAATAATCATAAGTTGACTAATTTTACTATTAACTGTTAGTCTACCACAATTCTCTCTTTCTTTATCTAAGCTTGAGACTGAGAATATGAGTAGACTTACACATGAAGAGTTTAAGAAAATTTCTATAAATATTTTTATGATATGTGAAATACTGAATTAATAAAAACATAAATATTCTAGAAATATTATATTTGTACAACTTTAACTAATTGTCATTAGTATTCTCAAAAATCAATTTTATGTTTGTTATGAAACAAAATTAGAATTTTGAGCGGATAATTAGACAAATTTATTATAAACATAATTGAAGGGATTGATTATGCAGGAAAGTTCACCAAAGAGGTAAAAGGTACAAAATTACCAAATTGAAGGACTCAAACAAAAAATATTTTTTAACTTCCCGTAGCCGGAGCTAGTCCATGACCATTACCAACTAAAAGCTTTGATCTTTGCTGTTAGAGCAAGCACAAAAAACTTAAAGGAAAATCGAGTCCATGATTGATCCAGCTGAATAGCTACAAGATGGACAGTAGGAACGTCGTCGTTTGCGACAACGGCACCGGGGTATTGTCTTTACTCTTTCACATTACCTTTTTATTTGGTATAGTAGAGTTCTAATTCATCTGAAGATCGCGCATTTGTCAAACGAAACTGAATTTTTATCCAAGGCTTTAATAGATGAAATTTTGCACTATTTACTTAATAGATTAGGGAAAATTAGAATAAATTTGGTGACTCTGTACGTGTGCGTATATACTTCTGAAAAAGCAGCTAAGGACGCGTACAGGAACTGAAATGTCTCAATTATCTGTGTCTGAAATGCTTAAATCATGATCCGTTAGCTAGAGTTAATTTCTTATTTTGTGAAGGTTAAACTATCGATGTTTGATATCAATAAAAGTTCCTATCATTCTCTTGTAGATTAAGTTTAGTCAACTACGCTTCAGTCCCATACTAGTTGGTTGTGCTACAATCCCACACTAGGGGTGTGTGCTACATGAGTCCTCTATATTGAGATGCATTTCATCCCAACACAATAAAGTATATTTTTGATTTATCAGAAAAGGAGAAAGAAACTTTCAGCATGATCAAATGCATTACTTCATTGAACTTTCACTTATGTGTTGTTCTCAACGAAATTATTTTTTGTTTGTAAAGCTACTTTTGGTTTTGTTTCTTTTTGGACCTATTCATTCTTGAAAACCAAATCTCTGTCAATCAGTTCCTTCACAAGATGCAAGCTTTGACTTAAATGTGTGGTTTACGGAAACCATCATCCTACCTAATCAAGCATCCTTTCCTAGTGGAGCCTGCATTTCTGATTTATGAAGTGAAAGAGACTTTACGCCGAGCTTTTGCTGAAGCACGACATGCTTCTAGCTATTGCCTTTGCCATTTTTTTTAGCATTTACTTTGGGACTGGTGGTGGTGCTAGGAGATCGAATACATTTATTAAACTATTTTGATATCTAAATGCAGTATGTCAAGTGTGGCTTTGCGGGTGAGAATTTTCCCACATCTGTATTCCCTTGTGTTGTGGGGAGGCCAATGCTAAGATATGAAGAGTCTCTTATGGAACAAGACTTGAAGGTAAACGTCTCTCTCGTTATCCTTAATTCCTTACCCTAAAATGGATAATGTGAAAGAGTTCGCTTGCATTTATAGACAACTAGGAAGTTCTTCTTGGAGAAAGAAAATCTAAGCTTCAGCAGTTCCATGCTAAGCTAGATGATATAACTACTTCTTGTGAAATGAATGTTTACTCTTATTTTGGTTCCCAGAAAACCTCAAGGATTGTTAGAGTAATGCTTATATTGTATATTCCTGGATTCTTATTTACTTATCTGTCTTGCAACCAGGACACTGGAAATCTTCTCGTCATATTTTTTTCTTTCGTATATTCTTCTCTTATATGCTCTGTATTTTCACTATTGAGCTCTGTAACTCGACTCACAGACTTCCTGATGATTGCGTAACTCTTTTACACTGTTTTCCTAGGATACTATTGTGGGAGATGATTGCTTGAAGTTGCGGCATCAGTTGGATATATCTTATCCTGTCAACAACGGAATTGTGCAAAACTGGGATGATATGGGGCATGTGTGGGATCATGCATTTTTCAACGAACTGAAAGTAGCTTTCTCTACTGTTAACTTCCCTGTGAAGATCTTTTATTGGTTTAACTTTTGCTTGCTAATCTTTTTTACAGTACTTAGCTTATGGCTAGTTCATGATTAACTGAAAAAGCTTTCATTTCATTCTGCTGTTGAAGGTAGATCCGACCGAATGCAAAATTCTTCTGACAGATCCACCTCTCAATCCATCGAAAAATCGTGAAAAGATGGTTTGTATTCATGCTTTTTTTCCCACAGAATACATTCCCTTTTTGTTTTGCCTCAAAGGTTTTTAAACATTACTCAGAATATACTTGCATTATAGGTAGAAACTATGTTTGAGAAGTACAACTTTGCTGGGGTCTTCATCCAAATTCAAGCTGTTCTAACACTGTATGCTCAAGGTACCATTATACATTAGGTGAAAGTTTGATACTATATGATTTCTTGGGCATAAAACATGTTTTTGGTTATTGTGCAAAGGACCACCATGAGTCCAGATATTGCAATTTTTGTGGGTAAATACTTATTTTTGTTACAAGAATGGGTTTAATTAGATAGTTTGCTTTAATATGGGCTATATGTGATGGATTTGCTCATCATTGCTGTTCTAAAATATATGCAGGTTTGTTGACTGGGCTAGTCATAGACTCTGGTGATGGAGTTACGCATGTTGTAAGTTTTTCCATTGGCATAGATGCTTTACGATCTATAGTAGTCTTGGTTCCGTATTGATTTTGCCAAATAAAGAGCTGTTTTTCTGCATCAGAGGAGTCCATTTGGGTTTCCCTGACTAAATAAGATTGCTCCTTGCAGCTTCTGGTCAATGTGGTCATAAACGAAGCGTCTAATTCACCTATTTGTTCCTTTGATAGCATATAGTTGTATTTGCCATGAACCGTGAGATACTTTTCTTCAGTGTGTTATCAGAAAGTTCTTTGATGCAGGTTCCTGTTGTTGATGGATACTCATTCCCTCACCTCACAAAACGAATGAATGTAGCAGGGCGCCATATAACATCTTATCTGGTTGATCTGCTACTTCGAAGAGGGTAATTGCCAACACATTTGAAATACGCTAAATGTGGTAGTTCATGCTATATTTGATTAGTTTACACCATTACTGGAGTTCTGATGGCCAGTCAATTTTTGAAGGTATGCAATGAATAAGAGTGCTGATTTTGAGACCGTCAGGGATATTAAAGAAAAGTTGTGCTACATTAGGTGAAATAACTTGTGTCATAATTTAATTCCTTTATGTCTTTTTCTGGCGAGTAATGGTATTTACTGTACTGCAGTTATGATTACAAGAGAGAATATCAGTTAGGGCTTGAGACTACTATTCTTGTTAAGAATTATACTGTGAGTAGGCTCTATCCATAATAAGCTCTTAATTGGAAAATAAATTTACTATTATTTTATTTTTTCTACTACTTTGGATCTTCAATCAGGTATGGCACCTTCTCTTGGATATAAAAATGTTCATGTTTCCATAAAAATCTTAGCCATTCAGTGACCCATTGTTTAGGTTTGTTTTTTGCAGCTTCCTGATGGGAGGGTACTTAAAGTTGGCACAGAGAGGTTCCAGGCGCCTGAGGCTCTTTTTACTCCAGTAAGCATGCATTCCCATTTATTTTCCTCTTTCATAATCCATGAACATACCTTTTCATAAACATGCACGGGCTTTGCTGGTTCCTCAAAATGGGGAAGAGTAAATGCAGTTCACGTTTCCCCCCCCCCCCCCAAAGAAAGCTAATCCTGTATAATGCAGGATGCTATGTGACAATTGTTACCTAATCAGTGGCCATCTTTTATCTTGGCAACTTTTTAAATTGATGGATCTTCTGTTATTGTAAACTAGTTTGACCTTTCAACCTTCCAACAGGAAAGCCAAAAATAGAGTATCGTTGTCAAATCAATTTGTTTCAAATAAAGTGTTAATGAAGTCCTTAAGACAAACTGAAGAAACACTGTAACTGCACAATTTAAATGTTATTCCATGCTTCTCCGGAATTTTATGATGGGTTGATATATGTGGAAGGAAGCTAAACATTATTTTCACTATCCATTTTAGGATCTTATTGATGTTGAAGGTGATGGCATGGCTGACATGGTATTTCGTTGCATCCAGGAGATGGATATTGATAACAGGATGATGGTACTTCAAATTTTAATTTTGCTGTATTCTGTGAGAATGCACGGGAGAAAAATCTATTATTGATATTTTAACAATGATACAATGAGCCCTATATATAATACATATTCTACTCCTACTACATATAGGATTAGGACATATTATACTCCTGCTACATATGGGATTAGGACGTATTCTACTCCAACTATATATAGGACTAGGACTATTTACACATAAGTATCTAACACTCCCCCTCAAGCCGGTGCATACAAATCATATTCACCGAGCTTGTTACATATGTAACTAATACGAGGACCAGTGAGGGACTTGGTGAAAATATCTGTAAGTTGATCATTCGACATTCAAGGCCACTAAGCTCCCCCTGAGCAACAAAACTGAAATTGTAATGTTCACGAACATTTATCGATGAACGCAAATAAATCTTGAGTCATCAACCGGAAAGACGCACGATGACTGATTTTTCTGTTCATATGTGACTTGAGTTTTCGGGGTTTGGTCGCCCAAGGGTTTCAGATCTAACGGTGGTACTGGTATATGCACAGTACCACTGTAGCAGTGATGAACCCTGGGAGCAAGACGAAGTTGCTGGAAAATTGCACGGCGATGAGATCTTTCTTCCCGGATGTCGCTGGAATGACGCACAACGATAATTTTCTCACTGAAGCTCTGATACCATGTGAGAATGCACGGGAGAAAAATCTATTATTAATATTTTAACAATGATACAATGAGCCCTATATATAATATATATTCTACTCCTACTACATATAGGATTAGGACATATTATACTCCTGCTACATATGGGATTAGGACGTATTGTACTCCAACTATATATAGGACTAGGACTATTTACACATAAGTATCTAACATATTCCTTGCCCGTAATGTTGTTATTTGCATTCCATCTTATTGTTAATATAATAATCATTATTTTGAATCCTTTTGCAGCTCTACCAACATATTGTTTTGAGTGGCGGAAGTACTATGTATCCTGGCTTACCTAGTCGGTAACTTGCTCAAATACTCTTCCTTATGACAGAGCTTTTAGAATTTAGTTGCCGAGTAATGCAATTGTGCACGACTGATTCTAAATGCTACATTATCGTCACGCTTTTCTAGGAGCTTTTAACTAGTGTGAATGCTTTCTTTGATTTATGAACTATATATCCTTGAATTTTCTCCGAGACTAATGGTTGATCAATCTGGCAGAGATTTTGAACTATGTAACTGTTTTGTTGTATGATTATTGTGCTGTATCAAAATTTGCTAAAGTCCCCCCCTGCCGTATCAGTCATTGAGAAAGAATTTTATCTCTCTTTGTGATTTATTGCCTTAAACTATACTTTTGCAATTCTTATAGCCTTCTGTTTCCTGTGCGAATAAAAGGAATGCATTCTTTCTTGCCGCACCTGCACCCAGACTCTCTCTCTCTCTCTCTTATTTAAATAACACTTGTATTTCCTTCTTTCAATCGCTGGCAGCCTTGAGAAAGAAATTTTGGACCGCTATCTTGATGTTGTTTTGAAGGGGAACAAAGATGGTTTGAAGGTAAAGTTGTGTCTGTTTTGTTATTTTTGCCATTTCTTGAGGTTTTTAGCTTATGGATCAGGCTTATGCGACAAAGTAGCTTTTATTCGAATTGTCTGACCTACAAACTTAATTTGATTATTTGGAACCAATTTGTGTTGAATAAATTGGCATTTGATATCTGATCATGGAAATCATTTTCCCCTTGGTAAAAGCCACAGGGAAAAAGTTTTCATCAAACCAAAATGGCAAAAAAAGAAAAAACATAGAGGAAAGGTTGGAGTGGGGGTGGGGGTGGGGGGTGAGGAGAAGTAGTTGAAGTAAACACCTTGATCACATTGGTACCTGCTGCTTATGACGGTTTCTGGTATAAAGTCAAGTCAATCAAAAGATGGAGATGTGAAAGTAGTTGGATCAGGACGATTATGGTTTAGCATATCTAGGAACTTCGATTACATTGGCTACAAGTAGAAGTGTCAAACTGGCGGGTCGTGTCGGATATGGTTTGGGTCGAAAACGGGTAATGAAAAAACGGATCAATTATCCGACCGACCCATATTTAATACGGATAAAAAACGGGTTATCCATATTATCCATGACTTCTTGCATATGTGAGCACTTTTGGGAGAATTCTTAGTCTCTCCTACTAAAGTAACCCCCAATTTGAGACTTTTGCAAATGTAAAAGTTAGACCCATTGGTTATCCATGGTTATTCACTAGATATCCATTTCCTAAATGGATAATATGACTCTTATCCATATTTGACCCGTTTTTAAAAAGTTCATTATCCAACTCATTTTTAGTGGATAATATGGGTGGTTAACTGTTTTCTTTTAACCATTTTGCCACCACTAGCTACAAGCATATTCTCTCTTTCATGTGTTGCTTGGTTTTTGTTGAAATTTTCTCTCTTTATTTTTTATTTTATGTCTTTTCCGCAACAGAAATTGCGTCTACGAATAGAAGATCCACCAAGAAGAAAGCATATGGTGTATCTTGGAGGTGCGGTTCTGGCAGGAATTATGAAGGTATATGATATCTCCTTTCGGCTCTGCTCCTTCCACTACAATGCATATAAACTAGTATTTAATTTCAGAGAGGAAATTGAAATTAGAAAAGAGAGTAAGTTGGTTGCCTAGGATACAACCTTTTTCAATCTGTACTCTTTCCCATAACTTTCAAGATTTGAGTATCCCATGTTCAATTGAATTGGGGATCGGAAATGTTGGATTGTACTATTTTGATGTGACTCGTTCGTGGCAATCATCAACTTCAGCCGCAAGGAACAACAGTAAGAACAACAACCCAGTGGATTCCCACAATTGGGGTCTAGGGAGGGTAAGATGTACACAGTAGAGAGGTTGTTTCCGATAGAACCTCAACTAAAGAAAAGATGAAAGAAGCACTGGCAACAAGTATAATAATAGAGATATTAAGAAAACCGAAACCAAGCCGCAAGGAAAATGCATTTTTTTGCATTTGGCCCTAATCCATCTCTTTTATATTACACATTTTGTGCAATTGATGAAATCATCTGTGTGAAAGATATTCTGGTGGCTGAATGCAACTGAATAATCCACTCATTACAGCAGGTTAAGAAATTTTTATGTGGTAGCGAAAATGTTTTTACTGTATATTTTGCTGAAATGGCGATTGAAGAGCATATCATTGGGCAAAAAGTAAATGAGGTTATCTGTTTATTAAGTCCAAACAAATCATTGTGGCTGGTATATTTCATGTCTGTAAACCGTTCATGCTATCCCTCTATTCTAGTCTGGATCCTCGTTCATCTTGAAATCATCTATAGAATGGCATTCGTCTCTCTTTGAGCATTATTATTTTTTCCTCATAACGTCAAAAAGGAAAATAGTTTCACTGAGTCAATATGCACCCTAATTGAAGAGCATTCAATTGAAAGAAACATTATGATGTTAAATGAAATATTGAATTATCGAGTAATTTCTGCAGGATGCCCCTGAGTTTTGGATCAATAGACAAGATTATTTAGAAGAGGGAGTTGCTTGCTTAAGCAAGTGTGGCCAGGCATGATTTTTACATGTCCATCACTTTTTTAAGCTTTTGCTATCTTTCCAAAGAAAAGCTTGGAATTTAAAGATCAAGGCACGCTGAAAATTGGTTGACGTATCAAGGTTGCAATGACTGGCATTCAATGAAGAAGCTCTTATACTGTATTTACCTCCAAAATTCTCTAAATTAACTGGAAAAAGTGTTTGTTTTTACTGCATGTGCAGTTTATCTGAGTTGAGCGGAGGATTCTTTAATGCTTGAATTTGTACAGTCGATATTGAAATAAAAAAGTGCTAATTGGAACCACTTTTGATTCCCTGCTGACCCATTTTGTGTGAAGTTCATTAAATGTGAGCAGCTCATCGTGTAATCTGGTGTGGGCAGAAGAGATTGAGAACTAATTCTCTAATGTGTTACAGGTTGAGGTACATCTGTTGTTTGTCGATCTGTTGTTGTTAACTTCCTTTCCAGATATTGACTTTATATTCCTTGTTGTACCATGAGGAGAAGGCACTATTTGTGTTTCAAACACTTATTAAGTCAAATCTTAAATAATGGCTGAAGGCCTGTTGGTTACATTACTTAATGATATTAGATGGAATATAAATTGGAAAGTCATTTGTAGCTAAGGCAAAGTGATCGTTCTGCCATGTCTAAGCTTGTAACTTTGTTCTCTCAGTTGATGTAGTTGCAGTATTATTTTGCTTGTTACATCTTCAAAGAAAAAATTTCATGTTTTGATTCGTTGTAATAGTGCAGAATGATAATCATTTATCTTGCTGGCAGCTAGCACCTGTGCTCTGCTGTTGATATCAGGTTAGAGAGTTGTCATTCGACTAAAAGATAAAATGAGATTCTCATGTCCAAAGAGGTACAAGACACAAAGATAAACCTTCTTTCTCTTTCCTAAGAGAAAACAGACTGATTAACCAGCTAACAGCAAGACTTTCTAATACATTTTCTTGTATTCATGCATAGTGTGATGCAAGATTTGATTACCAGAAATTCAGGAGGAGGCACTTGATTAATGGAAATATAAGGAGACAAATGAATTATACATATTAGTCCCTATAAATGGGAAACTGAAAAGTGAAAGACAAGGAGAAGACATATATGGAACAATTACAAAGAAATCCATCCAAGTGAAATTCAGTTGTTGGAGCTTCTAGTTCCCACAAAGAGCAACATTTTTCTTAGAAGGTCTGAAATTCAAAGCAGTGAGACTATAGATGCACATATTTGTTTGTTTTGATTTGATGGTAATCTGATCAGTAGTGGTTCTTGTAGAGCCAGGTACATTACAGGAAGAAGATGAAGTTCCAATAAGGCTAGCTCTGCAGGAATTGCCAATTGCTTTCTCCGCAGCACACTCTATTCCATCGACAGATGGTATCTCCAACCTGTAAACACCATATCTGTTGGTTGTTCTGTTGACTGATACTGATACCACCTCTGCTGTCCTTGCTGACATTGCTTTGAAGGTGCAATCTATCTTAACTTCTACACCTGTTCATTGTTTATTCCCATATCAATGGCATTAACCGATTAACAACCAATTTTAATAACCTGTCCTAGTTTAAATGTGCTCGGGTTATAACCCGTTTGTTGAGTTGTCCCAACGGGTTGAGCCCCCCCCCCCCCACCCACCCAACACACACACATACACACACAACCACCACACACACACACAACCACCACACACACACACCAGATGACCCATCAACTTATTGGGTCATAATAGTGTAACCTAGCGGGATCCAAACCCAAGCATACAAATTCATATGCTTAAAAATTATTTTTAATTGGACGAACTTAACTTAAAAAGAAAAATACATTAGCTTTCAAGTTTCTTTTTTTCGAAAAGCAAAATAAAAAATGGAGGTTAGTTCATGGGTGGGTTGGGTTATGACCCGTTTTGACCCGTCTTGATCCAAACGGGTTGAGTCATGTCTTCTTAGTGTTTTGACCAGTCCAATTTTAACCCAACCAATCATTTGACACCTCTAACAACAGGATTATTTTAGATAGCAATATGCGGAATGAAGTAGTTAAGACAGAAGAAGAAAAAATGTATGGATTTGTGAATATGCAAGAATTCTTCCAAAATCTTGTATGGAAGACTGTAATACCTGGCATGAAGTAGCTGTGCCTGGAGAAGGAATTATTGGAGCAAATATCACAGTAAACCAAACCCATGACAGTGATCTGGGAATTAGCCACTTTTGCTGCTGATGAAGCCTCAACATCCAAAGGGAATGGTAAACTCAACCACAAGAAGCAGCATGAAATCACCAAGAGAAAAACTGGAGTTGTAGTCATGGCGAAATCGCAGACGGACCTGAGACTTTAAGAGTTAAAGCTCTGATAGCAACAGATAATACTACTTGTATGTGAATACTATCCCCTGCTAGCTCTAAACTAGTACAGCTAGTAAATCGAGCTGCTAGCCTATTTTAAAATAAGTTAAGAAAACACACACAAAAAAAAAGACTAGCTAATATTGTTGAAAAATTCTAAAATAAAAAGGGATGTGAGAGTGGGTGTATGGATAATGAGTACCAACGACAGAAATGAAAAAGAGATCAAAGTTAGAAAGAGGGAGACAAGGATCGGACCTTATTGTATGCACTATGCAGCACTCACTAGCTAGTCAAAATTCACAAACAAACAAAGCATGTGAACTTTCTTTGGAAGTTTGTAAGGGTGGATGTGTAGGAAAGAGAGTATAGTAAGAAATAGACAATTTGCATAGAGAAATAAATAGGTCCCCCACCTTTCTTTTTCTTGAATTATGTTTGGAATTTATGGTAGTCTTGCTTCTTAACGTGATATAAATTTACAAGCCTTCTAGCTACTTCTTGAACTTCTTGCTAGTTGCTATTGTCTATTTATTATCTCAACTACTCTTTTTTCTCTGTTATTAATCGTCCGGGTTGAGTGAAGGTTTGTTGCTACTGAGAATCATGTGATCATAGATGAAAGAATTAAGCCAAGCATAGCTTCACATTTAATGTAAGTAACTTGTAAGTTGACTTCTCATTATTTATTTCGTTGTACATATATTCATTGTTGTAGAGAAATGCATTCATGGCACTTACATTTTTCTTACTCGCTTTTCCATCAAAAATACAAACTGCCTGCAGTTAGTTGGTTATGTCTAAACAATGACGAACCAATGAAAATAACCATGTTCAACGTATGAAGCTAGTTGTTCCTTGTAAGACCATTTATTGGGTTAGTTACTAAGGCTGTAAAATGAGGTCGTTGGGCCAAGTTTGATGAAACCATCTACATATTTTACTTGGGCTGACATAGGCTGAGTTAAGTGGGTTAAATAGTGGGTCATGATGAGCCCGCCTAACTCTTCCAAAGGTCAAAATAACACGGTATAGCCAGTTTTTGGATTGGTCATTCAGAAATAGCCAGCGTTTAGCAAGTCAATGAAAAATAACTACTATTTTGCTGTACCAGAGATATAGGTGCACCGAACTCCAGTATATTATGCTGGACCGGTATACTTGCTGGAACTCCAGTATATTATGCTGGAGTTCTAGTGTACTTATTCTGGAATTCCATCATATTATACTTGAGTTCCAGCATACTTATCTTGAAACTCCCGTATAATATGTTGGAGTTCAAGTATATTTATGTTAGAACTTCAGCATAATATACTGGCGTATTTTTCGTATTTTGAACAGTGTTTTCGCTCAGATTTTTCTTTACATGAAAAGTGACTAAATTTCGATTACTTTTAAAACGGGACTATTTTTGAACGATCAATTATAAATCTGACTATTTTTGAATTTCAGCCCTTTAAAGTTTTAGATTGTGTCTTTTTTTTTTAATTACCAAACAAAACTAGTACGTAAAATTCTTTCTTTAAGACGCAGAGCATTTTACAACTGAGTTGAGGAAGTTGTGCTACTACTAGCCTCCCTAGTGTATCCCGGAAGATAACAAAAGCTACCTTAGATACAATTGGAGATGAGGTTAATGCATGTTGTGTGTGGTAGCAAAAGCTACCTTATGTCATGTTTAATACTATAATTTTTAAACGTTGTTATTTCTTTTTAAAAAAAAATGGATGGATAAGTAAGAATCATGAAATTACTAGAAAAAGGCATACTATGAATTAGGTTCCTAGTAGGGGTGGACATAGCCGAAATTCGAATTTTCTAGGGTTTTTGTTTGAATTTTCGAATTACGAATTGGATTGGATTTAATTTTTATTATTTTTGGATTTTGAATTTGGTACTTCGGTTTTTTGGATATTCAAAAGTTCAAAATTTATACTTTATATTTAGTTCATTATTCATATGCCAATTTTGATAAGTTCAATACCATACCCATTAGATATTATATCATATATTCAATATTAATTACAAAATTACTATCATAATACTTTCTATTTGGACATTGTCACACCTCCTTTCGGCGCGCTTACCCCGAAGGATAAACGTACAAGGGAGTTTTTCCAATTTAAGTGACAATATTCGAAATGAGATTATTTATTTATTTCAGAGTCGCCACTTGGAATAAATTATGGTGTCCCAAGTCATCGATTTTTTTAAATCCCAAATCGAGGAAATTTTCGACTTTCCAAATAAAGTGTGCGAACCAGAAATTCTAAGTAAGGAATTCTGTTGACCCGAGGGAAGGTGTTAGGCACCCCCGGATCCCGTGGTTCTAGCACGGTCGCTTAAATTATTGTAATGGCTAAATATCCGATTTTTAAAACATGTTCAATACTATAATGCAATTTTAAATCATTTACCGCATTTGATTATTTTTTAAGAAAAAGTGAACATTCTTATTGAGGGGCCCCGCGATTTTATTTTCTATTTAGCAAGGCTCGTAACATTTTTTATTTAAAAGGATAATCCTAAAGTGACTACATTTTTTATTTAGTTTATCTTTACAAGAAAAGAAAAAGTCCTAATTAATTACATGCATAAAAGGCTACTCTATATTAGTACAAAAGGTGTTCCCTCACAAGCCGACTAAATGACCAATTTATTCTTCAAATTATAGAGCTAACTACAATTTGACAAAACTAATAAAACGGAAAAATAACAATAAATATTAATCAACAACTTGTTTTTCTATTTCATTTCAAAACTTCAACTTCCAATTCGAGCTTACATCAACACATGGTTTTTAGAATGTGTACCTGGTTTTGAAAGGAATGGAAGATGGAAAATCAACAGGGCGGTGAAAATACAGCAACAACAACAATAACAACCAGCAGTAGCTTCAACACCTCAATCCCGAAAATTCCAGCAATACGGAGAAAAAAAAACCAGTAAAAAATAGAAAAGAAAAATATATTCCAGATTTTCTCTTTGTTTTGTCTTTCTAGCTTTGGACTCTTTTCAATTCTCAAAAGAAACTCTCAAAAATTGAATTTTTTGCTGTGTATACTTCTGTGTCCAGAGTGTATATCGAGTGTATACCACAGCAGAGAATTTTTTTATTTTTTCTTCTCTTCCTATTTTTCCTCTCTTTTTTCTCTCCCCCCTCTCTAATCTTCTCTTCTATTTATAGGTAAGAATTTTGAAAATTTTCAGATCTTTTATTAAAAAGAATATATTTTTTAATTTAAAGAAAACCCACTAATCCATGTTTTCCTCTCCATGTTTTCCTCTCCATGTTTTCTTCCTTTATTTCCTTGTTCCCACTACTTTATGTTATGTGATTATGATTATTTTTTGGCTAAAAATCTGAAATTTTCATTTTGGGCCAAGGGGTTTTGGGTTGGGTAAGGGTGCTTAGGATTGGGCTTGTAACTTAATTTGCAAGATGGCCCAATCCAAATTTTTTTCTATTTTGTTCTTCTCCATTATTCAACATCCTAATTAATAAAGCTCAAAAATACTAAGATTAATTTATAAAAACTAAAAATTATCTTGAAATACTAATTAACTCATAATAATAATTATCACACAAAATTAAACATTAATAAAAATAAAATTGCACGATTTGGACATTAAATGCTTAAAAAATGCAAAAATACATATTTTTTATGACTTTTCATTTCTGTAAAATAAACTTAATTGTAAACTTGAATTTTATATACATATGCAACATATTTTTTGTATATTTTATTTATTTAAACAAGCAAATATGCACGGATAAAAATGCAAATAATAAGAAAAATAACACAAAAATCACGCACAACACAATACTATTTTTTTTATTTTTTTTTGAATTGTTTGGGAGTAATTCTCACGTAGGGCAAAAATCACGTGCTCACACTGCCCCTCTTTGCGCGGAAATATGAAGAGTTTTCGTGCAAAGATAATGAGTAAATACGAGCGATTTTTGCCCGTTTTGAGCACTCCGTATGAAGCATTTTGAAAAGATCTTGACCGAGCCTTTGCTTCGGGAGGCCTCCTACATATCCTGGGCTAAACAGGAATCAGGTCAATGTAGTTCGGGAAGTTTTGGTAGCTGGGACTACCTTGAACTGACACTTTGCTGTTATTGTTGCTATCGTTGTTGCAGTTGCTGCTTACTGCTCACTGACCTCCTTATTACACCAAAAGGAGAAATTAAAGCTGAACTAGCTATGCTATCAAACTATGAGTTACAAGATTCCTATCTATGATTCTCTTGAAAACTTGATCTTGAATCTTAACTGATTTGTTGTAGACCTCGATCTGAATCTTGATGCTCCACAAGCTGTACGTGCTTGTTTATTTCTGTAACATTGAGTGAAATAGAGTCGGCGGAGCTTGTTACTTCAATCATCTTCTGAGCAATCCGTGCCTTTGTTTACTCCAACATTTGAACTCTTTCTTTTGGTTCTTTTCTTCTTTTCTTCACTCTGGATTGATGTTCCATTTGTAGGTTATCTCGATCCTTACATCCCGAGGTCAAACCTATTTAGACAACAAAACAAACAAACGAACGAAATTTTTCTCCCCCAGTTTTGCTAGGAAAATTTCGTGAGTTAAGTTGTGACACAGAGAGCGATTAAAAGACTCTTTGGTATTGGGTAAGAAAATCACAATTTCACAAATAAATGTTCCACGGCTTTCTGGCCGGGATTTTGAAGAAGAGCTTCACGGCTTTCTGGCCGGAATTCAAACAATGTCTAACGATGTTTTGGCCGCTAGACCCTCGGTTTTTGGCCGGGGTTAAAAGTAAATGGCTCTGCAGTTTTCTGATTGGGGAGATCCTCGGTTTTTGACCGGGGATAAAAGTTTCACGGCTTTCTGGCCGGAATTCAAACAATATCTAACGGTTTTTTGGCCGTCGGATCCTCGGTTTTTTGGTCGGGGTAAAAGTAAATGGCTCCGCAGTTTTTTGACTGGGAGATCCTCGGTTTTCTGACCGGGGATAAAAGTTTCACGGCTTTCCGGCCGGAATTCAAACAATATCTAACGGTTTTTGGCCGTCAGATCCTCGGTTTTTTGGCCGGGGTAAAAGTAAATGGCTCCGCAGTTTTCTGACTGGGAGATCCTCGGTTTTCTGACCGTGGATAAAAGTTTCACGGCTTTTCGGTCGGAATTCAAACAATATCTAACGGTTTTTTGGCCGTCGGATCCTCGGTTTTTGGTCGGGTAAAAGTAAATGGCTCGCAGTTTTTTGATCGGGAGATCCTCGGTTTTCGACCAGGGATAAAAGTTTCACGGCTTTCGGCTGAATTCAAACAATATCTAACGGTTTTTGGCCGTCGGATCCTCGGTTTTTTGGTCGGTTAAAGGAAATGTTCCATAATTTTTTGATCGGGAGATCCTCGGTTTTCCGGCCGGGATTAAAGTTTCACGGCTTTCTGGCCGAATTCAAACAATATCTAACGGTTTTTTGGCCGTCAGATCCTCGGTTTTTGGTCGGGGTAAAAGTAAATGGCTCGCAGTTTTTTTGATCGAGATCCTCGGTTTTATGACCGGGATAAAAGTTTCGTGACTTTCGGCCGAATTCAAACAATATCTAACGGTTTTTGGTCGTCGGATCCTCGGTTTTTAGTCGGGGTTAAAGTAAATGGCTCACGCTTTCTAACCGGGAGATCCTCGATTTTGACCGGGATAAAAAGTTTCACGGCTTTCGGCCGAATTCAAACAATATCTAACGGTTTTTGGCCGTCGGATCCTCGGTTTTTTGGCGGGGTAAAAGTAAATGGTTCCGCAGTTTTTGACCGGGAGATCCTCGGTTTCCTGGCGGGGATGAAAGTTTCGCGGCTTTCGGCGGAATTCAAACAACATCTAACGGTTTTTGGCCGTCGGATCCTCGGTTTTTGGTCGAGGTAAAAGTAAATAGCTCCGCAGTTTTCGACGGGAGATCCTCGGTTTTCGACCGGGATAAAAGTTTCGCGGCTTCGACCGAAATTCAAACAACATCTAACGGTTTTTTTGGCCGTTAGATCCTCGATTTTGGCCGGGTAAAAGTAAATAGCTCGCAGTTTTCCGATCGGGAGATCCTCGGTTTCTAACCGGGATAAAAGTTTTACGGCTTTCGGCGGAATTCAAACAATATCTAACGGTTTTTGGCCGTCGGATCCTCGGTTTTTGGCGGGGTAAAAGTAAATGGTTCCGCAATTTTTGATCGGGAGATCCTCGGTTTTCTAGCCGGGATAAAAGTTTGGCTTTCTGGTCGGAATTCAAACAACATCTAACGGTTTTTGGCCGTCGGATCCTCGGTTTTTTGGTCGGGGTAAAAGTAAATGGCTCCGCAGTTTTCTGACTGGGAGATCCTTGGTTTTTCGACCGGGATAAAAGTTTCACGGCTTTCTGGCCGGAATGACCCTCGGTTTTTCTGACCGGGGTCCAAACAGATATTGGACTGATATGATTTGATTCTCTTCTTTTTTTGGTGTTTTCATTTTCTTTTCTTTTATTCTTCCTTTTGGGCCTTCTTTTAGGTATTTTCTCTTTTTTTTTTTTTTAACAGATGCATAAGATAAAGCTTTTGAAAAGAAACTTCCCTTTTTATGCGCTTTCCTTGTTCCAAAGCCATTTCAATGTTTGGTACTTCACTTCTTTGAGTTGTACCTTCTTTTTACATAATTAAATAGACCTGCTTTGAACAAAGAACATTTTATTAGTTGAAAAAGTGGTTCATTACTTGATCGTTTCCCCATTTCCATTGAGAAGTTTGCTACCAATTGTCTTTGGGGTGACTTCTTTTCAAACTGACCGGGTTCAAACTCGAAATTCTTTGAGGACTCGCCTGTGTGGGCTCTGTCTTTCTGTCTCGTTCCGTTTTTAAAACCTTAGCCTTTGATTTCCTTTTCCTTCTTAATGTCCTTTCCTTTGCAAATGATCGACCCTCACGATCAGTCGGGATTGGATCAATACACCACTGAGGCTGGGTATCTTTCTTTGCCTTTTTACCAAACGGAATCCTGTAAAACTGGTCCCGCCGCCTTTCTTTGTAATAGTTTCAGAATTAAAATTAAACCGAAAGGGATTCAAAGAATAACTATACAAAAAGCAAGGAAATGAGTTTAAAGAGAAACGTCCCTTTCGGGGAAAAAGAATGACTTAAATGGGATGCATGCTGACTTCAAATAAACATGACATGCTTCTTGGACTGGACGCCTGACCCACATAAACTTTCCAACTTCTTATGAACCCATTGATTCGCAATTTCAAAACCAGGGAATCTTGCCAAAATTTTTTAGTGAATGGACGTCTTTCTTTTGGTTGGTGGCGCCTTTTGCGGGTTTCCGCCAATCGATCCCTCTCATTTCTCTTCTCCCTGTCGCCTGATAGTGCTCTTTGCGAGTTTTCACTAAACGGACTCTCTCATTTTTAGCTTTTCCAATCGCCATCGCCTTATGGTGCCCGAAGGTTTTCACCGATAAGACTCTCTCATTTTGTTTCTCTCAATTCAGACTGTGTCAGATTTCCGTCAATGACATTCTTCACTTCCTTGCCTTTGCCAATTGATCCGAAGGACTTGAACAAGGTTTTTTGGGTAAAAAGGAAATTGAATGGAATTACAACTCTGGAACCATCTTGACGGATTTAAACTGAACCGTCATATCATCTGCCCCAGTTTAATTTTTTGGGAAATTGGGATTTTTGTTTTGGTGTGACTGAACCTCAGGAAGAGGTTGCCTACGTATCCTTTCGGAATCAAGTCAGAACGTAGTTCGGGATGATAATTTTTATTTTATTTTATTTTATTTTATTTTTCTTTCATATATATATATATATATATACATATATATTTTTTTTTTCTCTTTTTTTTTCAATTTTTTTTTCTTTTTTTTTTTTTTAAATTTTTATTTATTTCGGGTTCCAAAGAGGGTGAACAAAAAAAGAAACATAACCGGCTCAAAGGGTTTTGCAAAGGATTTATAGTGTTTGGGGTAGCAAGAAAGAAAGCCTTCGTCATCTCAATTATACAAAAGCCAACGTCGCAGTAGGTCCTGACATAGTACCTTTATACTGCATCTGTATTGACTGCCGTTTCAAGATCATTCCCTTCAATGTCTCCCAGATACAGTGTCCCTCCTAGTGATATTTTCCGGATGATGTATGGATCTTTCCAATTAGGAGCCAATTTTCCTTTTGTCTCTTAGTAATGAGGAGGAATGCGCCTTAACGTCGGTTATTTTATTTCGAGATTCCTGGGCCGCACTTTCTTGTTGCAAGCATGGGCCATTCTTTGTTGGGATAACTACTCGGGTATTCTCTGAGTACAACACAACCCTTTTGTATGCGAACCAATTTTCCTTCAGTTATTCCAATTCATTGTTTCATTTCCTCAAAAATAAACTTTTGTGCATTTCAACTCTCGATTCATTATTCTGAAGTCTGACAGCGTTTTGGGATCTAGGCATGGAGTCCACAAGCATGTCATGTTATTTAAAGCTGCATGATTTGAACTAAAGAGGAGAAAAAGAAAACTAAAACAAATATGAAAGAATAAAAAAAATAACAAAAGAAAAGGAAACGGACGATGAAATATTAACTTCATTTCTTGGAATCGAGAGGATAAAACAGGGTTCACATTCGGAAATTTAAAGACAAAAACTAAAAGACACATCCAATTTACACCCTGAAATAATTCTGGATGCAGAAAAATGCGGCAGGACAAGTTTACTGGGCTTCCGCCTGATCGGGAATGTCCTAGCCTTTCAATTTGGGAGTTTAGTGTCTGGTCCCATCTCAACGGTGATAGTCCCTTTCCCTGGCTCGACCATGTGGGTATCGCAGAGCTTTGCCTCATGTTTTCCTTCACTCTCTTTGGTCATGAAATCCTCATTATCTTCCTCTTGACTGTCCTTAAGCTTTTGTGGTATGCGTCCAACAAACACTGGCTCATTCAGCCGTGGTGTCTTAATTGCCCCCCATATCGCATTTCGACCTTGTGAAATAACGATGGGTATTTTCTTTTGATTTAGCAACGGGTTGCTGAACTTTTCCTTTGGACCTCGTGAAGTATGAATGCGAGGCCAGAGTACCACAAAATCAACCACCCTTTTCTAAAACCTGGAGTTTGGCAAACAAACGATTAGTCTGAGACAACATAACAGATAAGTAATCTCACGTTGGGTGTGATGCACTTATACAGTTGATCGTGTTGCTACGTGTATTCTATTGTAATGCGTTATTCCGGCTTATACTTTCCTTTGCTTTCATCTTCTTTCTCTCTTTATCAATTTTCTCTCTTTTTATTTTTATTTTTCTTTTTTTTCTTTTGGTGATGGTCGAATCTTATGTGGATTGCCTACGTATCATGTCCCCACATGAATCAGACCGGGCGTAGTTCGGAAAATCGGGAATTGAGTAACTCAACTAATTCTTGCAAGAAATGCTTTAAGAGAAAAAAGGAAAATATATTCATATTTTTGCTTATTTTTTTATTATTATTTTTTTTTTTGCTTTTTGTTTTGCTTTTTGATAGAAAAACTTCTAAAAATAAAAATTTATTTGCTTTGGAGTAAAATTCATATTTTTAAATTTTGATTTTTATTGATTTTTCTTTTTATTTCATGAAAAGCAGTAGAAAGAACGAAACCATTTTTTTTTAGTTTTTTTTTTTTTTTGAACTACTTTTACTCTTTTTTTTTTTTTGAATTTTCTAAAGAAAGATTTTAATGAAGGAACTAAACAAGAGTATTATTTTTTTTTTATTGAGATTTTAAGGTTGTGTTTAGCTAATTGACCAAAAATCCTAAAAATGATCAAAAGGGGCCGTTTATGCAAAGTCAGCCTTTCGGCGCCCCTCTCGGGAAAATTCGACTATTTTTGGCAAAACGGCATCACCTGACTTATTTATGACAAATTTATTTTTTATTTTTTTATTTTTGCAAATTAAAACAAAAAAAATCTGGTATTGCAAATACGGCCTTTCAGCGCCTCGGGGACGAAGATTATAAGACTGTGAGGGTCAATCGACCAAAAATTTACAAAACGACCCAAAAGTGGCCGTTTATGCAAAGTCAACCTTCCGGCGTCCCTTACAGGTACATATTCGGCTGTTTTTGAAAACGGCATCACTCAACATATTTACAACGAAAAAATTAATTTCGATATTTTTGGTTATTTTTGGAAAAGGGGAGGTTGGACCCGATGAAGGTTGCCTACGTATCTCACACCGTGTGAGAATCAAACCAGCGTAGTTCGGTAATAAAAGAACTAAATCATTTTAAGAAAAAAAAACAAACTATATTTAAACACCATTTCTAAAACAAAGAAATCATTTTTGCATTTTTTTTTCTCAAAATCATTTTCAAAGAAACTAAACTATTTTCGTAAAATTAAGAATATTTATTTGGAAATTTTTTTTTTTTTTTGCATTTTTTTTAAAAATTTTATTTTTTAAAGAACTAACTATTTTCGTAAAATTAAGAAAATTTATTTGGAATTTTTTTGTCATTTTTTCAGAATTTATTTTCAAAGAACTAACTATTTTTCATAAAACTATTTTGACTATATACCCTGATGTTTTCCACTTCTTCCTCTCTTTTAACAAACCGGTCGGCATGTAAGATCGAAACAAATAAATGCACACAGAAAGATGCAACAAGTTGGTCTTTTTGTTTCAGGTACACCTGTCCTAGACAGGCCCAACCCCTGTGTTGAGCCTCCTAAGTCAATTATGCACATGATGCAAATAAACGTTCCTATCGGGGATCCGGCATAAGGTTTTGTTATTCTAAGTCATCATCCTGTTGAAAAAGTGTCTAGACTGGCTTTAACTCGAGCGGACAACTCGAGCCGAAGAGTGTCGGTGCACCGGTAGCATGGCTTTCCGGCTTAATTGACAAAACTCTCCGCCTAAACATGTGTGACTACAAAATCCTTCACCGGGTGCCAAGCACCACAGCTATCTTGAGAAAAACGGGCTATGTCCAGCAAATGCCCGGTATTGTATTTCAGAAGACTCAGAAAAGAGAAAAAATGGGTATCGGCACAATTTATATACAGCTCACGAAATATCAAAGCGGTAAAGCAACATTTAGCATATAAAATATAAACATGTAATAAAATCAGGATAATAAATAAGCCAAATAAAATAATTATTCAAAGCTCGAATTCGTAAACCTTGAACCAGTAGTTCTGGATTTGTTCCCCAGCAGAGTCGCCAGAGCTGTCACACCTCCTTTTGGCGCGCTTACCCCGAAGGATAAACGTACAAGGGAGTTTTTCCAATTTAAGTGACAATATTCGAAATGGGATTATTTATTTATTTCAGAGTCGCCACTTGGAATAAATTATGGTGTCCCAAGTCACCGATTTTTTTAAATCCCAAATCGAGGAAATTTTCGACTTTCCAAATAAAGTGTGCGAACCAGAAATTCTAAGTAAGGAATTCTGTTGACCCGAGGGAAGGTGTTAGGCACCCCCGGATCCCGTGGTTCTAGCACGGTCGCTTAAATTATTGTAATGGCTAAATATCCGATTTTTAAAACATGTTCAATACTATAATGCAATTTTAAATCATTTACCGCATTTGATTATTTTTTAAGAAAAAGTGAACATTCTTATTGAAGGGCCCCGCGATTTTATTTTCTATTTAGCAAGGCTCGTAACATTTTTTATTTAAAAGGATAATCCTAAAGTGACTACATTTTTTTTATTTAGTTTATCTTTACAAGAAAAGAAAAAGTCCTAATTAATTACATGCATAAAAGGCTACTCTATATTAGTACAAAAGGTGTTCCCTCACAAGCCGACTAAATGACCAATTTATTCTTCAAATTATAGAGCTAACTACAATTTGACAAAACTAATAAAACGGAAAAATAACAATAAATATTAATCAACAACTTGTTTTTCTATTTCATTTCAAAACTTCAACTTCCAATTCGAGCTTACATCAACACATGGTTTTTAGAATGTGTACCTGGTTTTGAAAGGAATGGAAGATGGAAAATCAACAGGGCGGTGAAAATACAACAACAACAACAGTAACAACCAGCAGTAGCTTCAACACTTCAATCCCGAAAATTCCAGCAATACGGAGAAAAAAAAACCAGTAAAAAATAGAAAAGAAAAATATATTCCAGATTTTCTCTTTGTTTTGTCTTTCTAGCTTTGGACTCTTTTCAATTCTCAAAAGAAACTCTCAAAAATTGAATTTTTTGCTGTGTATACTTCTGTGTCCAGAGTGTATATCGAGTGTATACCACAGCAGAGAATTTTTTTATTTTTTCTTCTCTTCCTATTTTTCCTCTCTTTTTTCTCTCCCCCTCTCTAATCTTCTCTTCTATTTATAGGTAAGAATTTTGAAAATTTTCAGATCTTTTATTAAAAAGAATATATTTTTTAATTTAAAGAAAACCCACTAATCCATGTTTTCCTCTCCATGTTTTCCTCTCCATGTTTTCTTCCTTTATTTCCTTGTTCCCACTACTTTATGTTATGTGATTATGATTATTTTTTGGCTAAAAATCTGAAATTTTCATTTTGGGCCAAGGGGTTTTGGGTTGGGTAAGGGTGCTTAGGATTGGGCTTGTAACTTAATTTGCAAGATGGCCCAATCCAAATTTTTTTCTATTTTGTTCTTCTCCATTATTCAACATCCTAATTAATAAAGCCCAAAAATACTAAGATTAATTTATAAAAACTAAAAATTATCTTGAAATACTAATTAACTCATAATAATAATTATCACACAAAATTAAACATTAATAAAAATAAAATTGCACGATTTGGACATTAAATGCTTAAAAAATGCAAAAATACATATTTTTTATGACTTTTCATTTCTGTAAAATAAACTTAATTGTAAACTTGAATTTTATATACATATGCAACATATTTTTTGTATATTTTATTTATTTAAACAAGCAAATATGCACAGATAAAAATGCAAATAATAAGAAAAATAACACAAAAATCACAAAAATCACGCACAACACAATACTATTTTTTTTTATTTTTTTTTTTTGAATTGTTTGGGAGTAATTCTCACGTAGGGCAAAAATCACGTGCTCACAGACATGATTTATTATTGCTACTTCTTATTGGCCGCAGTAATGTCTCTGTTGTATTTTTTTAAATGATAACTTAATTACTTTACTTTATTTGGATGATTGTACTAAGAATGACGAACTTTTTAGGCAATTGAACATGAGTACTTCATTTGGATATTAATTTTTGTAAAAAGTAGAAACATCTCAACGTATATGCTCAAAATCGAAAATCCATAATATCCAACTCGATAAATCTGAAACCGAACTCAAAATTGGAAACAGTTGGATTTTGGATTTAATATTAATATTTTGTTATTAAAATGGATACTTAATAACACTTCTGTTAATATTTACAATTAACGAATAAATTTGGTCCAAAAAATTTCGAAGCCAAAGCCAAGCGTGCGCGCGACGACGACTGCTCGAGACTTTCCTTCTTCTCAACTCTTTAAGAGCTAGAAGAAGAGCAATTGCTTATATACCCATTAAAAACCTCTTTCTCTTCTAATATGCGACAATGTTCCTTCGTCAAGGAAAAACATAAAATTTTACTTAAAAACTTCATTTCCTCCCATTCCCCATTCACCCTATTTTTAGCCTCATTAATGCTTAAAGCTCCAACAATATCAAGATTAATACTGTAAATTTGAACATGTAATATTCTTTTGCGAAGAAAAGATATCGTGTCCTTTGGTTGGGTTTGAGAGAGAGAGAGAGAGCTTTATTGTGATGATCTACAGACAACCGGGGTATTAGCGTATTTCACGGCTAACTGAAGCTAATGCAGATAATTTATTTTCCGAATGAAAGGCGATAGGGAGCTTACCCTAAGGAAGCTTTGAAGGACTTTCTCCTTCATCAAATGAATTCTCTCCCTCCACGTGTCCACTAACGCTCCTGTCCAGAGCTAAGAGAAGGCAACAACTCCCCCCCCCCCCCCCCCCAACACACACACCATATTACGTACTTTTGCTTAGACAAAATCAAGTTCCTGGGGTTGTAAAATACAAAGTTTAGAACAAATTATATATATATATATATATATATATATATATATATATATATATATATATATATATATATATATTATAAAGTGGGAAGCTCTTAACCAAACAGTTGAATTATCTAAATGCCTAAATAATTTTATTATTTTATTTTTACCAAATTATTTGAAGAGATGTGATCTTTCACATTAGTCAATAATGCTTAAAATAGTTTCTACCAATTCCTATTTAATTTTGAATTTCAACCGTTGGTCTCTTTTGGAATAGAGAAACAGTTGGCTTACAATCCAAATCAAAACAAAGCCTTTACATAAAATCTCACACACACACACACACACATATATATATATATATATATATATATATATATATATATATATATATATATATATATATATATATATATATATATATATTCCAAAGGAATAGAAGACGAAGGGTGATTCTAACTTCTTGATAACAAGCAGAGTGACTTAAAAGAACGCACTCCGAGTACTTAGGTTGTGCTTGACTGCTTGGTACGACGGAAAATATATTTCGGAAAATATTTTTTATTTTTTTTATGTTTGGTTGACTTATATGTTTTAAAAAATATTTTTCTTCTCAATTTATTTTTCTTTCTTATCAATTTTTTTCCTCCAATTGGAGGAAAATATTTTCCTTATCAAGAGAAGGAAAAATATTTTTCAAAGCTACTTCTCAACCTTCCACACCATCACCAACCCATCTCACCCCCTCTCCAAAAAGAATTTTTTTTAAAATTTTAATTTTTCCATTACCACCCACCCTACTACCCCTCCATCTCCACTCTCCCCCTCCCCCCGGCCAAATTTTTTTTTAAATATATTTTTCAGGTTTAATTTTATTATTTATCGGTATAAAGACTCAAAATTTTACAAGTTCCAAAATTATGAGTTCCGAGGTTTATGTGTTTGGAAGTTTACGGGTTCGACAATTATAAAGTTCGAAATTCTGTGGTTTTGAAAGTTTAGCGATTCGAAAGTTTATGAAATTTGTGGGTCTGGAAGGTTGTTGGTTTGACAGTATATGGCTTCATATTATATCTAAATTATTTATGAATACTCTTGAGAAGTCATTTTCCTTAATTTGCGTACCAAACACCGAAAAATGAATAAGATTACTACTGTATTTGTTTTCAAAGAAAATATTTTCTTAAAAACTATTTTCCACGGAAAATATTTTTCGTTATACCAAACACACCCTTAATCTCATCAACATTTCTATAAAATTCATTAATTCATCATTGAACGGTATCCTTCTCTTACTGGGTGCCTTTTTTTGTTACTAAATTGCACTCATACCTTGCTCTTGACCCTTTTATTTAATGTTTAGACGAGTCTACAAATTCTAAGTCACAAATGGTGCTAATGTTCTGCACATATATTGAGATGATTTACAGGATTGAACTTACGAAAAAAAAACTTCTGTTTGGTGATCATTGTTTAAGAAGTGGAGAAAGAAAAAATTATTGTATTTACCTATTATTTTCAGCTTTCCTACTGGCTTTAGATACGACGCCGCAATAATTGCATTTTACAGTATAAGTCATTTATTTTTAAATTCAAATATAAAATTATTTTGCGCATAGATTGTTCATCTCTAAATTTAAGCAGCAATTATGTTCCATTAACAGACAAATTTTGAAACTAAACAACAAGTAGTAAATTTCGATTATTATACTTTTTTGAGTTTAAAATCAGATTTAGAGTATTAAATATGCAAAAGAGGCGGTCTCTTTCTTTTTTCCTTTAAGAAAATAACCAAAAAAAAAAAAGATTTGCCGCTCAGAATAAACTCATATTATCTGTATTTAAAAGTTATTTTCATACTCAAGTTCCCTATATATCAAATAGCCTATTAAATTATGTTTTAGTGATAAATCTTGAAAAATTGAATTAATACTTGTAAGTTAAAAGAAAAAAATCCTGGAAATAACATCAAAATAAGATATTTTAAATAATTACTACTAAATAAGATAAGTACTACTAAATAGGATGCTTAGGTGGATGTGCGGGCTCACCAGGTTAGATAGGATTAGGAATGAAGTTATTAGGGAGAAGGTGGGGGTAGCCCCAGTGGAGGAGAAGATGTGAGAGGCGAGGCTTCGGTGGTTCGGGCATGTGCGGAGGAGAAGCCCCGATGCTCCGGTGAGGAGTTGTGAGCGGTTAGAGGTGGTCTGTGTGAGGCGAGGCAGAGGGAGGCCTAAGAGATACTGGGGAGAGGTAATTAGGCAGGATATGGCTAGGATGCGGATTTCCGAGGACATGACCCTTGATAGGAAAGTCTGGAGGTCTAGTATCAGGGTCGTAGGATAGAGGCTTCTAGATTTTCCATACTCCTTCCCGGGGTTGGGTGAGGCGTGGTGTGGCTACTCATTGAGGATTCGTGTATTGATTTGTGTTCCCTTATGGCAGTCATCTCTGGTAGCTACTGTTTTAATATTATTGCATGCCAGTTTATTTATGGTACATATGACTCTTATGTTTAGATAATTATTTATGCAATGTATACTGGAGTAACTAATGGTGTTTGTGTTTTTGTTTTTGTTTGCCTTTCTCTTCACTGCGCCGAGGGTCGATTGGAAACAACTTCTCTGCCCTCTCTTGTCTATATATTACTCTCTCTATACCTCATTTTGTGGGAATATACTGAGTTAATGTTGTTGTTGTTAATTAGCCTCACAAAATCTCTTTATGAAATATTAAACTACCAACTTAAGCGGTTTAGTGACATACATTTATTTTTGTGAAGACATAAGTAATGAATTTATGTTTTGTTAGTTTAGCCACCAGGCTACTTTTACATATTATGTTGTTCGGCTTAAGCTAATCGTCTGCTTGCAAAGTTAAGTGTTTGTTTGGAACGAACTTTCAAGGTCAATATATGATGATTTACATGGACCATCGTAAAAATTTGTACGAGTATATATATATATATATATATATATATATATATATATATATATATATATATATATATATATATATATATATATATATATATATGTACAAAGAAAATCGATAAACCCCACCAAAGCCCTAATCATAGTCAAACCCGGAAAAAAAGTCGATCATGTGTTGGTTTGATTTGGTTTGGTGTTGGAAAAAATAACCTGACCATAATTGGTTTGGTTTGGTTTTAACTGAAAAAATTCAAACGGAAACCAAACCAACCCGATATTATATTTATTCAATTTTTACAAATATTTTATACATATAAATATTTATTTTTATATAATTCATAAATATTTCTTAAACGTTTTTACAATTTTATCTTTAAACATATTATTTCAAGTTTGAAGTTAACATTCTTGAATGGTCCAATAAATTTTATAGTTCATAAAGGTAGTAACTCAAATAAACTTCACATCAATACTAATGCTAACAAAGAAAATTCAATTCAACACTAGATATAACAATAGTGTTATATCTATTTTTTAGTTTATATTGAAAATGCATAACTTAGTTTATCTTTTTCTTTAGTGCTTAGTTGTGTAACTAATATACTTATAGTTGTACTTATTTTAGCATGACTTATATAGTACTTTTAGATTATGTTAATATTTATTATGGCTTATTACTTAGTAATATTTCTTTATAAATTTTAGTATTTTTGTTATTGAATATTTTAGTACAATGCTATGATTCATCTCATATTATGGTATTATTTTCTTGAAATATATATTATATAGTTGTATCCTTGTATGACTAGAGAAATATGTGGAGCACAAGTTATATATTTGTGGTATGAAGATCGACTTATCGAAAAAAAACCGAGAACCCGAAAAAACCGAAAACCCGATATTGAAAAACCCAACTTCGTTGGTTTGGTTTGTAGATTAAAAAATTTGACACTATTGGTTTGATTTGGTAATTAAAAAATCCGAAGCAACAAGACCTATGTACACCCTTAACATATATATATATATATATATATATATATATATATATATATATATATATATATATATATATATATATATATATATATATATTTTTTTTTTTTTTCTTTTCCCTTATATATGAGGGTCCCATTTTTGTTTTTTGCAACGACTGGTTAGAGGTTTTCTGAACGTCTTCTCTCAAATCTTTTTTCTCTTGCGAAGAATTATCCCGACAAATCAAATTAATGACAAAAGAAAATAGATTTAAGCATGGCATGATAAGCTCTCCCTATTCATGAATCAAATTAATTAAGAATTACCTATATTCAGCCATTTCCATCACATAAAAGAGTAGTAATTTCCAATTACGTCAAAACTCAATTAGGCCAGACACTGCTGAACTGTACAAAGTTGCAAAATTTGTAAAATGATTCTTTCTTCCAACGTGTCTCCTAAAAGACTCAGTTTTTTTTTTTTAAAAAAAAAAAAAAAACTAAAGACTAATTAGCTTGAACTTTAGTTTTGAAATTAGTTCAAACAACAATTTTTTTTTTTTTGGTTAATGTTCGGAATCGAGTGGGGGAGGAGTAGTCCACATAAATTATATTTCAGGAACATATATTAAATTCTGAATTAGTTACAATAACTAACAGACAATTGTTCATTATATTCCAAAAAGAAAAAGGGAAAAAGGCAGAAGCGTAGTTTTTCCTTTTGTTACGTTCTGGTTACCAGTCATCAGAAAAAACCCTAACATCATTATGATAATTATATTTTTCATGCATATTTTACACATCTGAAAGAAAGGGAGAAAAGTCCAATTACTCTTTTATTAATCGTCCTATTTTCCTAGTGTTTCACTATTCAATCAAAACTTATAGTCTACTTTTTTTAAAAATAAAAAAAGATATTAGTAAAACGTTTTATAAAATTCAAGCAGTTGATAACCGTTTCTACTTTTCTTAATATTAATATAGCATTTGCCATTGAATTCACACGTCTCTCCAACAAATATTTAATACCTATACACATCACTATCAATATAAAATATGAACGGAATCGTAGTAAATATCTCAAGACGAGGACAAGGCCTTGTTCTAGGGTGAGACCAATGACCATTTTTGTGGTTATATAGAATTATTACACGTGAGCCTAACCTTCTTTCATCTGTATATATTTGTAAACTAGTGTTTCTGGGATGGGAAAAGTTAATAAGTTAGTTGTAAAGATATTTATAAATAATCAAAATTCATTAATATGTGACAAATAAGCTATGCCACCTAAATATTCGTCACTAGATTATCTGGAAAAAGTTAATAAGTTGGTAATATTAATGCTATATACTTTTTTATTTGTAGTAGTAATATGTGTGGGAACGTTATATTTTTTTCAAATTCAATAGTGGAAAAATAAGCTAAGGAACATGATAAAACATTACTCCCTCCGGTCCAAAATAAATGATTTTTGGATGTTTTCACATAAATTAAGAAATTCACATTTTAACATTAATTAGCAATGAAATTGACCATATTAACCTTTACTATCTCACATAAATACTCCTAACACATATTCCAACACCATTTACTCCATAGACAATGTAAGAAAATAATAATTAATTCATTCTTGAAATCTGAAAAAATCACTTATTTTGGACTACAAAAAAAATATTAAAAAAATCACTTATTTTGGACCGGAGGGAGTATTACCCAGTTAGAATTAAAGCCGGTGGGGTTAACTTTGTAGAGGTTGTAATAAATGAAGAGAAAAAATGCCGACTTATAGGTGAGGGAGAGGAAATAAAGAAAAAGACAAACCATCTTTGGGCAAATCCAAGGCATATATAAGCGGCTCCATCGACAACACATGAGACAATCGTGTCAATTTCTACTATTTGTCACCACTCCCGATCCTACTATAGTAGCAATTGACCCGATTAATTCGGATTCGTGTTACAGAAGATATATTATGTGAGAGTTAGTGTTTTCTAAATATATATATCCATAATAATTTACTCTTTGAATCTCATACTTTTGATCTAGGGAGAGAAACGTTTCCCATTTTACCCTCAGTTTGGTGCTTTCCTTCGTTACGTCTCTACTTCCTCTTTCGCACTCAGTTTTCCTCTAAAATATCGGCCTTCGTTTCCTTTAGTTTTTGGATAATGACCTACCGCCACTCCTTGGCTAACACTTGGGGATTTAATGTATTTTTCACTTTTTTCTTTTTTTTTTTACCTACCTATTCGGCTACTGTAGTATTTGGCTTAACAGCCGAAACTCTTCTCTTTTAGTAATATTTTATTTAAGTCTACCCATTTGTTTGCGAAGCAGCTTTATGCATGCCATGTTTTCTTTTACAGAACTGCACATTAACTTTGAAGAAGAGAGAGTGGAAATGAATTTAAAGAAGGCTGCAAGAAGAGAGGGTGGAAATTAGTGTTTGAAGGTTACAAGTCAACTGCAAATCTATACTTGTCACGGATAACCAAAGAAGATAACATAAACTTGTCATATAAATATTGAGACATAATATCGTAATTAATCAAAAGTGAGCTCTCTCTAGTTTAAATTTTAAACTTTTAGATAATATGATCACATAATTCAACTTTAATTTGAATCCAAGATCTTCTATTAGTATTGGTGTTAGAATAGGCAAATTAGCTAGTTAATGTTTTGGGCCTACTTTCTTTTTACTCTTGTATTTATGTTTTAGCCCAATAGTACAGGTTCTTAGTTAGGGCCCATTCCATTGTATCTTTTCATTTTTTCGGGTCACTATAGTGAAGCCCAAGTATGTAATAAATAACTATGATTCATTTTCACATAAACATAAGAAGCAATGCTCTCGAAGCTTCTGTTCTTAGCAGACATGGTGTAAGCCCTAGTCCTCAATCTTCCTCATTTCCTCCATTTTCTTCGTGTTAACATAGTATCATAGTTGAGATCCGTCTAAATCTCGTGCTGAGAATTCGATTGATCCTATACTCATCTTCTCATTGTTTTTCTATATACTTCGTCAAACATTGATTTTTTTCGATATTCGTGGTCCGGTGGTAGTTTTCTGTTCGATTTTTTTTTTTCCAACATTGCTTTTCAATCATCTACTCCAGTGCATAGTAGCGGTGAATTTTACTTTTAGACGATTTCAAGGATTTCGACTTAAATTAGGGTTTGCTCGTATCGAAGCTCTATGACGGCGACTGATATTGAGGTGTTCTTTTTAATTAAGGGTCGTAGCTCTTTCCGGTTGCGAAGGAGATTGGTAACATCTTCATTCTTCATTGCATCTTCGTATTTCTGCTTGCATGACCTAGGTTCTCTGTATAATAGATTGTGAATCTGATAACATGACCAATTGAACTCCTTATACATCTTCAACTCCTGCTATTTCTCACACTACCTTCCACGAGGATGACTATACTCGTCCATGTCATCCTCTCTATGTGCATCCATTAGATATTTTTGGGACCTCGTTGGTCTCCACTCCGTTTGATGGAACATGATATGGTAGTTGGAGGCGTAATGTCCTTGTTGCACTCTCAATTCGAAACAAACTATTGTGATCCATCAGTTTGGTTTCCTCCTCCTTGACCTCTCCTATTGTGATCTTCTACAAACACATTGTGAGCAACATGATTTCCTCATTTCTTCTTGTATTTGAAATTAGCAGAATAGCCTATCAACTTGTAACACTCCTCACGTATGTGCCCTTTTATCTTGCAACAATCATATTGAACATTGAAGTTTTTCTTTGGCCTCTGTATAGGTCCTGCCCTAGCTGTCATTAAGGTTGTTAATTCACCTCCTTCGATTGAAGTAAAAGAATTTGACATGCTCATTTGACTTTCTCTTTTTGTAAGCATTGAATATGCCTTATTTATAGTAGGAACTGGAATCATCATGAAGATTTGACTTCGAGCTTGCTCATAGGACTCATTTAGTCCTATGAGAAACTTTTAGAGTTTCAAACACTCCATGAAAGCGATAAATTCCCGCAATTTCGCACAATCACAACCTGGAATTGGGGCTAAGGAGTCAAATTCCACCCAGAGCAACTTCAATGTCGAAAAATACATAGGAATTAAGCTTGTTCCCTGATTAATTATTGCAATTTGTTTATGAATCTGAAAAATCCTTGAGCAATCAGCTTTGTCAAATCGCTCTTTCAATTCTCCTCGAACTGCACTGGCACTCAAAGAGTTTACAATTCCACGGAGCAGTTTAGGTGAAACACAGTTTATTATCTACGACAATATTATGGCGTTGCATCCTTCCTAGAGATCAACTAGATTCGGACCATAACTCTCTCTTTTGCATGTGCCTTCGATGAACCTTAACTTATTGCGACCTAAAATTGCAGTTCACATTGCTCGGCTCCACACATAGTAGTTCTCTAGTCCTCTCAATTGCAGAGATATTAACACAACTCCTGAATTATCATTAGAATTTAGAAAAAAAAGTGGATGATTATGTAGTAGCTTTTTTGGCAATTCGTCGTTGAGTGCCATTAGTTGAACGCACTTGCAAATTCCTGCGAATAGCTCCGATCAAGTAAATCTACCACACTAGTAGCCATCAACTCTGATACCACGTCGAGAATCACCATTAACGACCTTACTATACCTCAATTAGGAGCCCTAGCTACTGCTAGTGAACGAGCTTAACTAAGAGAGAAGGCATATCATAAGAGTTGTGTTTAGGAAATGAGAAATTGATTCATTACAGAAGAAGAGATACAATACTATCTTAAATACATGTGTTCTAACCTCTACTGATAGTTGTCAACAACTAATATAGCAACTTAACGAACTAACTAATTAGATAATTATCTACTAACTACAGCCTACTGATACGCTCAAGTTACTGCTCCTTCAATAACAAATATTGGAGTCTTTGTTGCGGAAGCTGAATGTATATAGTGTGAATAAGTTATAACTACTATACCAAAATTATGGCAGCCACCAAATAATAAATAATATAATAAAACAAAAATAAAGGGAATATCAGAATTTACGAGGTTCGTCTAATTTTGTATACTCCTCGGACACAACCAATATTTTATTTCACTCTAAAATACAAGTAAAATAATACTAAAGAGAGAAGATAGAAATGCCTTAAGAAGATAAGAAGGTAAATGAGAGGTGTGTTTAAATCCTAAACATTAAGCATTCTTTTATAGGGAAAAATCCCAAACCAAAATAATAACCCACTGATGTGGGACTTTGGCATTTTTCCAAACTTCAACAAATTTTCACATTGGCAAAATTTCACATCTTCAATTTTTTCCTAGTAACAAATTTTGATTGTGTCTTCATCTTCAATCTTCAGTGTTCAACAATGTTCATCAAATCCAAACAATGTTTAAACTTGATCGCAGTCACCACATTTGTCAGCATATCACCAGGATTCTCTGTAGTATGAATTTTCTTCACCGTGACTCCACCTTCTTCTATGATTTCTCGTACGAAATGATACCGAACATCAACGTGCTTCGTCATTGCATGATACACTTGGTTCTTCGCTAATTGAATAGCACTTTGACTATCACAGTGATACTTTTTTGTTCAATACCAAGCTCATTTAGCAACCCCTAAAGCCAAATTGCCTCCTTCACATCCTCAATAATACCCGTGTACTCTGCCTCTGTTGTAGACAAAGCAACTGCTGAGTGCAAAGTAGACTTCCAACTAACTGGTGCCTTTGCAAAAGTAAACACATAACCAGTAGTTGATCTTCATTTGTCGAGATCACCCGCAAAATTTGAGTCATAATATCCAACTACAGTCCGATTGTCTTCCTGCTCAAAAATTAATCCGACGTCTACAATATTATGAATATACCGCAGAATCCACTTCACAACTTGCCAATGCTCTTTTCCTGGATTATGCATATATCTGCTAATAACTCCAACAACTTGTGAAATGTCAGGTCTCGTACAGACCATTGCATACATCAAGCTACCAACAACATTTGCGTATGGTACCTTTGACATATACTCTCGTTCAGCTTAATCCTTTAGCGACATAGTAGTACTTAGCTTAAAATATGGAGAAAGTGGAGTACCAATTGGCTTAGTCTTGTCATCTATGCCAAAATGTTGTAGTACTCTCTTCAAATATTCTTTCTAAGATAAACACAGTTTCTTTGAACGTCTATCTCTTATTATCTCCATGCCAAAAAAATTCTTCACCTCACCTAGATCCTTCATCTCGAACTCCTTCTTCAGTTGAATCTTTAATTTATCAGTTTCTTCTGAATTCTTGGAAGTTATCAATATAACATCAACATGTAGGAGAAGATATATAAAGGAACCATCTTTAAGCTTGCGCAAATACACATAATGATCGTATTTGCTTCTCTTGTACCCTTGCTACAACATAAGCTTGTCAAATTACTTGTACCATTGTCTAGAAGATTGTTTCAATCCGTAAAATGATTTTTCAAGTTTGCACACCATATTTTACTTTCCAGCAACTTTGAATCCTTCTGGCTGAGTCATATAGATTTCCTCCTCCAAGTTTCCATGTAAAAATGCAGTTTTTACATCCATCTGAACTAGTTCCAAAATCAACTGTGCTACCAAAGCCAACATAATTCTAATGGAGGAATGTTTTACATCTGGAGAAAATACTTCATTGTAATCAATTTCCTCCTTTTGAGCATATCCTTTGGCCACCAATCTTGCTTTGTACTTGGTTAGAAAATCCTTCCTTCTTTGCAAATACTCATTTGCATCCAATTGCTTTCTTTCCCTTCGAGAGATTGTCCAATCTCCATGTATGATTCTGATGAAGGGACTGTATTTCATCATTCATGGCAATCGTCCACTTATATTCTTATGAACTTTGGACTGCGTCTTTATAAGTGGTAGGAACATTATCAGTTGCAATTGCGGTTGCATAAGCAACTGTCTCTATGAAACGAACATGTTTCATTATTTTTCTTTTTGGCCTATTGGTTGCTATTGATTCAAGTTGTTGTTGAGGTTCCTAAGTTGGAATCTTCTCTACTGGATCTCCTTCGAGAAGATAATCTTTATTTGTTTCCTCCCCTACTTCTTGTGTAGGAAAAATAAATTTTCCCTCAAAGTCCGTCTGCTTAGAAACTCCATCATCTTGTTTGGTACCTTCATTTGTTACTTTGTTTACTATAGCAGATTCATCGAAGGTAACATCCCTGCTGAATATTATTTTCTTTGTCATAGGACACAGAAGTAATCCCCATAAAAATAGCCTTCATTGACCATGGATCTAATTTTGACTCCGTCATATGATAATATGCAGTTGAGCCAAACACGTGCAAAGAGTCATAATCTACAACAGGCTTTCCATACCATTTTTCAAATGGTGTCTTGCCATCAATAGCATCAGATCGTAGACGATTAATGAGGTGGCATGCATATATAATTGCCTCAGCCCAAAATTCTTTGCCCAGGCCAGCTTTGGACAACATACACCGCACCTTCTCCGGCAAGGTACGGTTCACACGTTCTGCCACTCCATTCTATTGTGGTGTATATCTGACAGTGAAGTGTCGGAGGATGCCATCATTTTCACAGACCTTATTGAAATGATCATTTTTGTATTCACCCCCATTATCTGTGCGAATACACTTAATCTTTCTGCCTGTTAGATTCTCTACCATCGTCTTCCATTTGAGAATAAATCCTAGCACTTCATCTTTGCTCTTCATTGTATATACCCATACTCTTCGATAAAAGTCATCAACAAAGGTTACAAAATAGTGCTTCCCAACCAATGAAGGTGTTTTGGAAGGACCACAAACATCAGAGTGTACATAATCCAAAATGCCTTTAGTATTATGGATCTCTGTACCAAATTTAACCCTTGTCTATTTCCCTCTGACACAATGCTCGCAAACTCCAAATTGCAAGCCTTTACCCCTTTCAACAATCCTTGATCTGATAGAGTTTTCAAGGATTTTCCTCTAGTGTGTCCCAAGCGCACGTGTCATAACCTGGTTGCTCATGCCTCTTTGTCGTTATTGAACGTCACTGTCGTTGTTCCAATAACTGTACTACCACGATAGCGGTACATTTTATTATTTTTTTATTAGACTTCATTACCACTAGTGCACCAGAGCAACTCTCATCACTCCATTTTTTGCAACGATTTTGCATGGAGATGAGATTCTTCTTCAAATCCAGTACATATCGAACATCTGTTAATGTTCTGATCATTTTATCATGGTTCTTTAATCGTATTGAATCAATGTCATATGAGGCAAGAGGGCTTTGATCCGCTGTGTGGATGACTCGATATTCTCCTTCTTGAAATTCCATGAACCAATCTCTGTTGGGACACATATGATAGCTACAACCCGAGTCCATCAACCATTGATGTTGATGACTCTGTTGTAACTAATAAGAAGTATGAATCATCACAATTAGCTACATTTGAATCCATAATGGCCTTTCCATTATTATGTTTGGCCTTATTCTTTAACCTCGGGCAGTCTTTCTTCCAGTGTCCTTTTTCTCGACAAAAGACACATTCATCTTTGCTGGGTTTAGATCTTCCTTTCTTTGTCCCCATTTGATTTTGAGAATAACCCCTCACAAATAGTGCTTCTCCTTCTCCGCTCTTCTATTTTTCTCGCTTTCTTTGTTCATAGCTGTATAAAGCTGAACAAACTTCTCTGAGAGAAACTTCGTCATTTCTATAGAGTAGAGTAGTTTCAAGGTGCTCATACTCATCAGGAAGTGACGCCAACAACATCAAGGCCAAGTCACCATCATCATAAGCTGCATCCATATTTGCAAATCTGTGACCAACTTATTGAAACTAGTGTATGTTCATTCATCGTGGTACCAGAAATATAGGTGAAGTAAAACAGTCTCTTCTTTATGTACAATTTATTCTGACTATTTTTCTTCAAAAATTATCTTCTAGTGATTTCCATAATTTACTAGCAGAAGTTTCCTTTGTGTATGGATACTTCTGCTCTATAGCAAAGTAGGATCGAATGGTACCGCAAGCAATACGGTTGATAATTCTCCAATTTTCTTCTCCAATAGCATCTGGTCTCTTTTTTTCAATGGCCAAATCTAACCCTTTTTGAAAAGGGACATCTAGAACATCGCCTTGCCACATCCAAAAATGTCCGGACCCGTCAAAAATTTCTATCGCAAATTTCGCATTTGACACAATTCTTGTCATAAGTGAAGATGCCAATGATGACGTATATTGACATTTGATGTAGATTCTTCTTGCTCATTGTCTCCCATCTTTGATACAAATATTATTTAATAGCTGACGACAAAAATTAAGATTATTTTCTTTCTGATGTGGAAGATCAGACCTCTGCAACCATAGAGCATACTCAGACAAAATCTTGACTCAGTTACCAAGATAAATCTTTTCTGATGTGGAAGATCAGACTACGGTGCAACCACAGATCACACTTAGACAGTACCTTGGCTGTGATAGCAATTGTGCGAAAGCCAAATGTATATAGTGTGAATAAGTCACAACTACTATACCAAAACTATGGCAACCACCAAATAATAAATAAGACAATAAAACAACAATAAAGGGAACACCAGAATTTACGAGGTTCGGCTAATTTTGCAACTCCTCGGACACAACCAATATTTTATACCACTCAAATATACAAATGAAATAATACTAAAGAGAGAAGATACAAATGCCTTAAGAAGATAAGAAGGCAAATGAAATGTGTGTTTAAATCCTAAACATTAGGCCTCATTTTATAGAAAAAATTCCAAACTGAAACAATAACGCACCGACGTGGGACTTTGGCATTTTGCCAAACTTCAACACTCTTTTATCCTTAGACCAAATATTTAGAGAGATTAAATCGAATGGATAATTGCTATAATGTTGCATTCTGGTCACACTGACGGTTCAATGAACGCAAAGGAAACATGCAAAAAGAGATAAAGAAAGATATAGGGAGTTACAACTTGAAAACTAGACGCCTAATTAAACTTTTATTTCTTCTCATGTATGTGTTGTATAAGAGGAAACACAAAGCTAGGCAGTTAGCTGAAACATTATCTAGCCGATAAGTGCACTTGCATTTTTCACTTTGATTTGAGCTATACATATAAATAGGTAGCATTCGTAAAGCTCGAATTCGTAAACCCTGAACCAGTAGTTCTGGGTTTGTTCCCCAGCAGAGTCGCCAGAGCTGTCACACCTCCTTTCGGCGCGCTTACCCCGAAGGATAAACGTACAAGGGAGTTTTTCCAATTTAAGTGACAATATTCGAAATGGGATTATTTATTTATTTCAGAGTCGCCACTTGGAATAAATTATGGTGTCCCAAGTCACCGATTTTTTTAAATCCCAAATCGAGGAAATTTTCGACTTTCCAAATAAAGTGTGCGAACCAGAAATTCTAAGTAAGGAATTCTGTTGACCCGAGGGAAGGTGTTAGGCACCCCCGGATCCCGTGGTTCTAGCACGGTCGCTTAAATTATTGTAATGGCTAAATATCCGATTTTTAAAACATGTTCAATACTATAATGCAATTTTAAATCATTTACCGCATTTGATTATTTTTTAAGAAGAAGTGAACATTCTTATTGAGGGGCCCCGCGATTTTATTTTCTATTTAGCAAGGCTCGTAACATTTTTTATTTAAAAGGATAATCCTAAAGTGACTACATTTTTTTTATTTAGTTTATCTTTACAAGAAAAGAAAAAGTCCTAATTAATTACATGCATAAAAGGCTACTCTATATTAGTACAAAAGGTGTTCCCTCACAAGCCGACTAAATGACCAATTTATTCTTCAAATTATAGAGCTAACTACAATTTGACAAAACTAATAAAACGGAAAAATAACAATAAATATTAATCAACAACTTGTTTTTCTATTTCATTTCAAAACTTCAACTTCCAATTCGAGCTTACATCAACACATGGTTTTTAGAATGTGTACCTGGTTTTGAAAGGAATGGAAGATGGAAAATCAACGGGGCGGTGAAAATACAGCAACAACAACAGTAACAACCAGCAGTAGCTTCAACACCTCAATCCCGAAAATTCCAGCAATACGGAGAAAAAAAAAACCAGTAAAAAATAGAAAAGAAAAATATATTCCAGATTTTCTCTTTGTTTTGTCTTTCTAGCTTTGGACTCTTTTCAATTCTCAAAAGAAACTCTCAAAAATTGAATTTTTTGCTGTGTATACTTCTGTGTCCAGAGTGTATATCGAGTGTATACCACAGCAGAGAATTTTTTTATTTTTTCTTCTCTTCCTATTTTTCCTCTCTTTTTTCTCTCCCCCTCTCTAATCTTCTCTTCTATTTATAGGTAAGAATTTTGAAAATTTTCAGATCTTTTATTAAAAAGAATATATTTTTTAATTTAAAGAAAACCCACTAATCCATGTTTTCCTCTCCATGTTTTCCTCTCCATGTTTTCTTCCTTTATTTCCTTGTTCCCACTACTTTATGTTATGTGATTATGATTATTTTTTGGCTAAAAATCTGAAATTTTCATTTTGGGCCAAGGGGTTTTGGGTTGGGTAAGGGTGCTTAGGATTGGGCTTGTAACTTAATTTGCAAGATGGCCCAATCCAAATTTTTTTCTATTTTGTTCTTCTCCATTATTCAACATCCTAATTAATAAAGCCCAAAAATACTAAGATTAATTTATAAAAACTAAAAATTATCTTGAAATACTAATTAACTCATAATAATAATTATCACACAAAATTAAACATTAATAAAAATAAAATTGCACGATTTGGACATTAAATGCTTAAAAAATGCAAAAATACATATTTTTTATGACTTTTCATTTCTGTAAAATAAACTTAATTGTAAACTTGAATTTTATATACATATGCAACATATTTTTTGTATATTTTATTTATTTAAACAAGCAAATATGCACAGATAAAAATGCAAATAATAAGAAAAATAACACAAAAATCACAAAAATCACGCACAACACAATACTATTTTTTTTTATTTTTTTTTTTTGAATTGTTTGGGAGTAATTCTCACGTAGGGCAAAAATCACGTGCTCACAGACATGATTTATTATTGCTACTTCTTATTGGCCGCAGTAATGTCTCTGTTGTATTTTTTTAAATGATAACTTAATTACTTTACTTTATTTGGATGATTGTACTAAGAATGACGAACTTTTTAGGCAATTGAACATGAGTACTTCATTTGGATATTAATTTTTGTAAAAAGTAGAAACATCTCAACGTATATGCTCAAAATCGAAAATCCATAATATCCAACTCGATAAATCTGAAACCGAACTCAAAATTGGAAACAGTTGGATTTTGGATTTAATATTAATATTTTGTTATTAAAATGGATACTTAATAACACTTCTGTTAATATTTACAATTAACGAATAAATTTGGTCCAAAAAATTTCGAAGCCAAAGCCAAGCGTGCGCGCGACGACGACTGCTCGAGACTTTCCTTCTTCTCAACTCTTTAAGAGCTAGAAGAAGAGCAATTGCTTATATACCCATTAAAAACCTCTTTCTCTTCTAATATGCGACAATGTTCCTTCGTCAAGGAAAAACATAAAATTTTACTTAAAAACTTCATTTCCTCCCATTCCCCATTCACCCTATTTTTAGCCTCATTAATGCTTAAAGCTCCAACAATATCAAGATTAATACTGTAAATTTGAACATGTAATATTCTTTTGCGAAGAAAAGATATCGTGTCCTTTGGTTGGGTTTGAGAGAGAGAGAGAGAGCTTTATTGTGATGATCTACAGACAACCGGGGTATTAGCGTATTTCACGGCTAACTGAAGCTAATGCAGATAATTTATTTTCCGAATGAAAGGCGATAGGGAGCTTACCCTAAGGAAGCTTTGAAGGACTTTCTCCTTCATCAAATGAATTCTCTCCCTCCACGTGTCCACTAACGCTCCTGTCCAGAGCTAAGAGAAGGCAACAACTCCCCCCCCCCCCCCCAACACACACACCATATTACGTACTTTTGCTTAGACAAAATCAAGTTCCTGGGGTTGTAAAATACAAAGTTTAGAACAAATTATATATATATATATATATATATATATATATATATATATATATATATATATATATTATAAAGTGGGAAGCTCTTAACCAAACAGTTGAATTATCTAAATGCCTAAATAATTTTATTATTTTATTTTTACCAAATTATTTGAAGAGATGTGATCTTTCACATTAGTCAATAATGCTTAAAATAGTTTCTACCAATTCCTATTTAATTTTGAATTTCAACCGTTGGTCTCTTTTGGAATAGAGAAACAGTTGGCTTACAATCCAAATCAAAACAAAGCCTTTACATAAAATCTCACACACACACACACACACATATATATATATATATATATATATATATATATATATATATATATATATTCCAAAGGAATAGAAGACGAAGGGTGATTCTAACTTCTTGATAACAAGCAGAGTGACTTAAAAGAACGCACTCCGAGTACTTAGGTTGTGCTTGACTGCTTGGTACGACGGAAAATATATTTCGGAAAATATTTTTTATTTTTTTTATGTTTGGTTGACTTATATGTTTTAAAAAATATTTTTCTTCTCAATTTATTTTTCTTTCTTATCAATTTTTTTCCTCCAATTGGAGGAAAATATTTTCCTTATCAAGAGAAGGAAAAATATTTTTCAAAGCTACTTCTCAACCTTCCACACCATCACCAACCCATCTCACCCCCTCTCCAAAAAGAATTTTTTTTAAAATTTTAATTTTTCCATTACCACCCACCCTACTACCCCTCCATCTCCACTCTCCCCCTCCCCCCGGCCAAATTTTTTTTTAAATATATTTTTCAGGTTTAATTTTATTATTTATCGGTATAAAGACTCAAAATTTTACAAGTTCCAAAATTATGAGTTCCGAGGTTTATGTGTTTGGAAGTTTACGGGTTCGACAATTATAAAGTTCGAAATTCTGTGGTTTTGAAAGTTTAGCGATTCGAAAGTTTATGAAATTTGTGGGTCTGGAAGGTTGTTGGTTTGACAGTATATGGCTTCATATTATATCTAAATTATTTATGAATACTCTTGAGAAGTCATTTTCCTTAATTTGCGTACCAAACACCGAAAAATGAATAAGATTACTACTGTATTTGTTTTCAAAGAAAATATTTTCTTAAAAACTATTTTCCACGGAAAATATTTTTCGTTATACCAAACACACCCTTAATCTCATCAACATTTCTATAAAATTCATTAATTCATCATTGAACGGTATCCTTCTCTTACTGGGTGCCTTTTTTTGTTACTAAATTGCACTCATACCTTGCTCTTGACCCTTTTATTTAATGTTTAGACGAGTCTACAAATTCTAAGTCACAAATGGTGCTAATGTTCTGCACATATATTGAGATGATTTACAGGATTGAACTTACGAAAAAAAAACTTCTGTTTGGTGATCATTGTTTAAGAAGTGGAGAAAGAAAAAATTATTGTATTTACCTATTATTTTCAGCTTTCCTACTGGCTTTAGATACGACGCCGCAATAATTGCATTTTACAGTATAAGTCATTTATTTTTAAATTCAAATATAAAATTATTTTGCGCATAGATTGTTCATCTCTAAATTTAAGCAGCAATTATGTTCCATTAACAGACAAATTTTGAAACTAAACAACAAGTAGTAAATTTCGATTATTATACTTTTTTGAGTTTAAAATCAGATTTAGAGTATTAAATATGCAAAAGAGGCGGTCTCTTTCTTTTTTCCTTTAAGAAAATAACCAAAAAAAAAAAAGATTTGCCGCTCAGAATAAACTCATATTATCTGTATTTAAAAGTTATTTTCATACTCAAGTTCCCTATATATCAAATAGCCTATTAAATTATGTTTTAGTGATAAATCTTGAAAAATTGAATTAATACTTGTAAGTTAAAAGAAAAAAATCCTGGAAATAACATCAAAATAAGATATTTTAAATAATTACTACTAAATAAGATAAGTACTACTAAATAGGATGCTTAGGTGGATGTGCGGGCTCACCAGGTTAGATAGGATTAGGAATGAAGTTATTAGGGAGAAGGTGGGGGTAGCCCCAGTGGAGGAGAAGATGTGAGAGGCGAGGCTTCGGTGGTTCGGGCATGTGCGGAGGAGAAGCCCCGATGCTCCGGTGAGGAGTTGTGAGCGGTTAGAGGTGGTCTGTGTGAGGCGAGGCAGAGGGAGGCCTAAGAGATACTGGGGAGAGGTAATTAGGCAGGATATGGCTAGGATGCGGATTTCCGAGGACATGACCCTTGATAGGAAAGTCTGGAGGTCTAGTATCAGGGTCGTAGGATAGAGGCTTCTAGATTTTCCATACTCCTTCCCGGGGTTGGGTGAGGCGTGGTGTGGCTACTCATTGAGGATTCGTGTATTGATTTGTGTTCCCTTATGGCAGTCATCTCTGGTAGCTACTGTTTTAATATTATTGCATGCCAGTTTATTTATGGTACATATGACTCTTATGTTTAGATAATTATTTATGCAATGTATACTGGAGTAACTAATGGTGTTTGTGTTTTTGTTTTTGTTTGCCTTTCTCTTCACTGCGCCGAGGGTCGATTGGAAACAACTTCTCTGCCCTCTCTTGTCTATATATTACTCTCTCTATACCTCATTTTGTGGGAATATACTGAGTTAATGTTGTTGTTGTTAATTAGCCTCACAAAATCTCTTTATGAAATATTAAACTACCAACTTAAGCGGTTTAGTGACATACATTTATTTTTGTGAAGACATAAGTAATGAATTTATGTTTTGTTAGTTTAGCCACCAGGCTACTTTTACATATTATGTTGTTCGGCTTAAGCTAATCGTCTGCTTGCAAAGTTAAGTGTTTGTTTGGAACGAACTTTCAAGGTCAATATATGATGATTTACATGGACCATCGTAAAAATTTGTACGAGTATATATATATATATATATATATATATATATATATATATATATATATATATATATATATATATATATATATATATATATATGTACAAAGAAAATCGATAAACCCCACCAAAGCCCTAATCATAGTCAAACCCGGAAAAAAAGTCGATCATGTGTTGGTTTGATTTGGTTTGGTGTTGGAAAAAATAACCTGACCATAATTGGTTTGGTTTGGTTTTAACTGAAAAAATTCAAACGGAAACCAAACCAACCCGATATTATATTTATTCAATTTTTACAAATATTTTATACATATAAATATTTATTTTTATATAATTCATAAATATTTCTTAAACGTTTTTACAATTTTATCTTTAAACATATTATTTCAAGTTTGAAGTTAACATTCTTGAATGGTCCAATAAATTTTATAGTTCATAAAGGTAGTAACTCAAATAAACTTCACATCAATACTAATGCTAACAAAGAAAATTCAATTCAACACTAGATATAACAATAGTGTTATATCTATTTTTTAGTTTATATTGAAAATGCATAACTTAGTTTATCTTTTTCTTTAGTGCTTAGTTGTGTAACTAATATACTTATAGTTGTACTTATTTTAGCATGACTTATATAGTACTTTTAGATTATGTTAATATTTATTATGGCTTATTACTTAGTAATATTTCTTTATAAATTTTAGTATTTTTGTTATTGAATATTTTAGTACAATGCTATGATTCATCTCATATTATGGTATTATTTTCTTGAAATATATATTATATAGTTGTATCCTTGTATGACTAGAGAAATATGTGGAGCACAAGTTATATATTTGTGGTATGAAGATCGACTTATCGAAAAAAAACCGAGAACCCGAAAAAACCGAAAACCCGATATTGAAAAACCCAACTTCGTTGGTTTGGTTTGTAGATTAAAAAATTTGACACTATTGGTTTGATTTGGTAATTAAAAAATCCGAAGCAACAAGACCTATGTACACCATAACATATATATATATATATATATATATATATATATATATATATATATATATATATATATATATATATATATATATATATATATATATATATATATTTTTTTTTTTTTCTTTTCCCTTATATATGAGGGTCCCATTTTTGTTTTTTGCAACGACTGGTTAGAGGTTTTCTGAACGTCTTCTCTCAAATCTTTTTTCTCTTGCGAAGAATTATCCCGACAAATCAAATTAATGACAAAAGAAAATAGATTTAAGCATGGCATGATAAGCTCTCCCTATTCATGAATCAAATTAATTAAGAATTACCTATATTCAGCCATTTCCATCACATAAAAGAGTAGTAATTTCCAATTACGTCAAAACTCAATTAGGCCAGACACTGCTGAACTGTACAAAGTTGCAAAATTTGTAAAATGATTCTTTCTTCCAACGTGTCTCCTAAAAGACTCAGTTTTTTTTTTTAAAAAAAAAAAAAAACTAAAGACTAATTAGCTTGAACTTTAGTTTTGAAATTAGTTCAAACAACAATTTTTTTTTTTTTGGTTAATGTTCGGAATCGAGTGGGGGAGGAGTAGTCCACATAAATTATATTTCAGGAACATATATTAAATTCTGAATTAGTTACAATAACTAACAGACAATTGTTCATTATATTCCAAAAAGAAAAAGGGAAAAAGGCAGAAGCGTAGTTTTTCCTTTTGTTACGTTCTGGTTACCAGTCATCAGAAAAAACCCTAACATCATTATGATAATTATATTTTTCATGCATATTTTACACATCTGAAAGAAAGGGAGAAAAGTCCAATTACTCTTTTATTAATCGTCCTATTTTCCTAGTGTTTCACTATTCAATCAAAACTTATAGTCTACTTTTTTTAAAAATAAAAAAAGATATTAGTAAAACGTTTTATAAAATTCAAGCAGTTGATAACCGTTTCTACTTTTCTTAATATTAATATAGCATTTGCCATTGAATTCACACGTCTCTCCAACAAATATTTAATACCTATACACATCACTATCAATATAAAATATGAACGGAATCGTAGTAAATATCTCAAGACGAGGACAAGGCCTTGTTCTAGGGTGAGACCAATGACCATTTTTGTGGTTATATAGAATTATTACACGTGAGCCTAACCTTCTTTCATCTGTATATATTTGTAAACTAGTGTTTCTGGGATGGGAAAAGTTAATAAGTTAGTTGTAAAGATATTTATAAATAATCAAAATTCATTAATATGTGACAAATAAGCTATGCCACCTAAATATTCGTCACTAGATTATCTGGAAAAAGTTAATAAGTTGGTAATATTAATGCTATATACTTTTTTATTTGTAGTAGTAATATGTGTGGGAACGTTATATTTTTTTCAAATTCAATAGTGGAAAAATAAGCTAAGGAACATGATAAAACATTACTCCCTCCGGTCCAAAATAAATGATTTTTGGATGTTTTCACATAAATTAAGAAATTCACATTTTAACATTAATTAGCAATGAAATTGACCATATTAACCTTTACTATCTCACATAAATACTCCTAACACATATTCCAACACCATTTACTCCATAGACAATGTAAGAAAATAATAATTAATTCATTCTTGAAATCTGAAAAAATCACTTATTTTGGACTACAAAAAAAATATTAAAAAAATCACTTATTTTGGACCGGAGGGAGTATTACCCAGTTAGAATTAAAGCCGGTGGGGTTAACTTTGTAGAGGTTGTAATAAATGAAGAGAAAAAATGCCGACTTATAGGTGAGGGAGAGGAAATAAAGAAAAAGACAAACCATCTTTGGGCAAATCCAAGGCATATATAAGCGGCTCCATCGACAACACATGAGACAATCGTGTCAATTTCTACTATTTGTCACCACTCCCGATCCTACTATAGTAGCAATTGACCCGATTAATTCGGATTCGTGTTACAGAAGATATATTATGTGAGAGTTAGTGTTTTCTAAATATATATATCCATAATAATTTACTCTTTGAATCTCATACTTTTGATCTAGGGAGAGAAACGTTTCCCATTTTACCCTCAGTTTGGTGCTTTCCTTCGTTACGTCTCTACTTCCTCTTTCGCACTCAGTTTTCCTCTAAAATATCGGCCTTCGTTTCCTTTAGTTTTTGGATAATGACCTACCGCCACTCCTTGGCTAACACTTGGGGATTTAATGTATTTTTCACTTTTTTCTTTTTTTTTTTACCTACCTATTCGGCTACTGTAGTATTTGGCTTAACAGCCGAAACTCTTCTCTTTTAGTAATATTTTATTTAAGTCTACCCATTTGTTTGCGAAGCAGCTTTATGCATGCCATGTTTTCTTTTACAGAACTGCACATTAACTTTGAAGAAGAGAGAGTGGAAATGAATTTAAAGAAGGCTGCAAGAAGAGAGGGTGGAAATTAGTGTTTGAAGGTTACAAGTCAACTGCAAATCTATACTTGTCACGGATAACCAAAGAAGATAACATAAACTTGTCATATAAATATTGAGACATAATATCGTAATTAATCAAAAGTGAGCTCTCTCTAGTTTAAATTTTAAACTTTTAGATAATATGATCACATAATTCAACTTTAATTTGAATCCAAGATCTTCTATTAGTATTGGTGTTAGAATAGGCAAATTAGCTAGTTAATGTTTTGGGCCTACTTTCTTTTTACTCTTGTATTTATGTTTTAGCCCAATAGTACAGGTTCTTAGTTAGGGCCCATTCCATTGTATCTTTTCATTTTTTCGGGTCACTATAGTGAAGCCCAAGTATGTAATAAATAACTATGATTCATTTTCACATAAACATAAGAAGCAATGCTCTCGAAGCTTCTGTTCTTAGCAGACATGGTGTAAGCCCTAGTCCTCAATCTTCCTCATTTCCTCCATTTTCTTCGTGTTAACATAGTATCATAGTTGAGATCCGTCTAAATCTCGTGCTGAGAATTCGATTGATCCTATACTCATCTTCTCATTGTTTTTCTATATACTTCGTCAAACATTGATTTTTTTCGATATTCGTGGTCCGGTGGTAGTTTTCTGTTCGATTTTTTTTTTTCCAACATTGCTTTTCAATCATCTACTCCAGTGCATAGTAGCGGTGAATTTTACTTTTAGACGATTTCAAGGATTTCGACTTAAATTAGGGTTTGCTCGTATCGAAGCTCTATGACGGCGACTGATATTGAGGTGTTCTTTTTAATTAAGGGTCGTAGCTCTTTCCGGTTGCGAAGGAGATTGGTAACATCTTCATTCTTCATTGCATCTTCGTATTTCTGCTTGCATGACCTAGGTTCTCTGTATAATAGATTGTGAATCTGATAACATGACCAATTGAACTCCTTATACATCTTCAACTCCTGCTATTTCTCACACTACCTTCCACGAGGATGACTATACTCGTCCATGTCATCCTCTCTATGTGCATCCATTAGATATTTTTGGGACCTCGTTGGTCTCCACTCCGTTTGATGGAACATGATATGGTAGTTGGAGGCGTAATGTCCTTGTTGCACTCTCAATTCGAAACAAACTATTGTGATCCATCAGTTTGGTTTCCTCCTCCTTGACCTCTCCTATTGTGATCTTCTACAAACACATTGTGAGCAACATGATTTCCTCATTTCTTCTTGTATTTGAAATTAGCAGAATAGCCTATCAACTTGTAACACTCCTCACGTATGTGCCCTTTTATCTTGCAACAATCATATTGAACATTGAAGTTTTTCTTTGGCCTCTGTATAGGTCCTGCCCTAGCTGTCATTAAGGTTGTTAATTCACCTCCTTCGATTGAAGTAAAAGAATTTGACATGCTCATTTGACTTTCTCTTTTTGTAAGCATTGAATATGCCTTATTTATAGTAGGAACTGGAATCATCATGAAGATTTGACTTCGAGCTTGCTCATAGGACTCATTTAGTCCTATGAGAAACTTTTAGAGTTTCAAACACTCCATGAAAGCGATAAATTCCCGCAATTTCGCACAATCACAACCTGGAATTGGGGCTAAGGAGTCAAATTCCACCCAGAGCAACTTCAATGTCGAAAAATACATAGGAATTAAGCTTGTTCCCTGATTAATTATTGCAATTTGTTTATGAATCTGAAAAATCCTTGAGCAATCAGCTTTGTCAAATCGCTCTTTCAATTCTCCTCGAACTGCACTGGCACTCAAAGAGTTTACAATTCCACGGAGCAGTTTAGGTGAAACACAGTTTATTATCTACGACAATATTATGGCGTTGCATCCTTCCTAGAGATCAACTAGATTCGGACCATAACTCTCTCTTTTGCATGTGCCTTCGATGAACCTTAACTTATTGCGACCTAAAATTGCAGTTCACATTGCTCGGCTCCACACATAGTAGTTCTCTAGTCCTCTCAATTGCAGAGATATTAACACAACTCCTGAATTATCATTAGAATTTAGAAAAAAAAGTGGATGATTATGTAGTAGCTTTTTTGGCAATTCGTCGTTGAGTGCCATTAGTTGAACGCACTTGCAAATTCCTGCGAATAGCTCCGATCAAGTAAATCTACCACACTAGTAGCCATCAACTCTGATACCACGTCGAGAATCACCATTAACGACCTTACTATACCTCAATTAGGAGCCCTAGCTACTGCTAGTGAACGAGCTTAACTAAGAGAGAAGGCATATCATAAGAGTTGTGTTTAGGAAATGAGAAATTGATTCATTACAGAAGAAGAGATACAATACTATCTTAAATACATGTGTTCTAACCTCTACTGATAGTTGTCAACAACTAATATAGCAACTTAACGAACTAACTAATTAGATAATTATCTACTAACTACAGCCTACTGATACGCTCAAGTTACTGCTCCTTCAATAACAAATATTGGAGTCTTTGTTGCGGAAGCTGAATGTATATAGTGTGAATAAGTTATAACTACTATACCAAAATTATGGCAGCCACCAAATAATAAATAATATAATAAAACAAAAATAAAGGGAATATCAGAATTTACGAGGTTCGTCTAATTTTGTATACTCCTCGGACACAACCAATATTTTATTTCACTCTAAAATACAAGTAAAATAATACTAAAGAGAGAAGATAGAAATGCCTTAAGAAGATAAGAAGGTAAATGAGAGGTGTGTTTAAATCCTAAACATTAAGCATTCTTTTATAGGGAAAAATCCCAAACCAAAATAATAACCCACTGATGTGGGACTTTGGCATTTTTCCAAACTTCAACAAATTTTCACATTGGCAAAATTTCACATCTTCAATTTTTTCCTAGTAACAAATTTTGATTGTGTCTTCATCTTCAATCTTCAGTGTTCAACAATGTTCATCAAATCCAAACAATGTTTAAACTTGATCGCAGTCACCACATTTGTCAGCATATCACCAGGATTCTCTGTAGTATGAATTTTCTTCACCGTGACTCCACCTTCTTCTATGATTTCTCGTACGAAATGATACCGAACATCAACGTGCTTCGTCATTGCATGATACACTTGGTTCTTCGCTAATTGAATAGCACTTTGACTATCACAGTGATACTTTTTTGTTCAATACCAAGCTCATTTAGCAACCCCTAAAGCCAAATTGCCTCCTTCACATCCTCAATAATACCCGTGTACTCTGCCTCTGTTGTAGACAAAGCAACTGCTGAGTGCAAAGTAGACTTCCAACTAACTGGTGCCTTTGCAAAAGTAAACACATAACCAGTAGTTGATCTTCATTTGTCGAGATCACCCGCAAAATTTGAGTCATAATATCCAACTACAGTCCGATTGTCTTCCTGCTCAAAAATTAATCCGACGTCTACAATATTATGAATATACCGCAGAATCCACTTCACAACTTGCCAATGCTCTTTTCCTGGATTATGCATATATCTGCTAATAACTCCAACAACTTGTGAAATGTCAGGTCTCGTACAGACCATTGCATACATCAAGCTACCAACAACATTTGCGTATGGTACCTTTGACATATACTCTCGTTCAGCTTAATCCTTTAGCGACATAGTAGTACTTAGCTTAAAATATGGAGAAAGTGGAGTACCAATTGGCTTAGTCTTGTCATCTATGCCAAAATGTTGTAGTACTCTCTTCAAATATTCTTTCTAAGATAAACACAGTTTCTTTGAACGTCTATCTCTTATTATCTCCATGCCAAAAAAATTCTTCACCTCACCTAGATCCTTCATCTCGAACTCCTTCTTCAGTTGAATCTTTAATTTATCAGTTTCTTCTGAATTCTTGGAAGTTATCAATATAACATCAACATGTAGGAGAAGATATATAAAGGAACCATCTTTAAGCTTGCGCAAATACACATAATGATCGTATTTGCTTCTCTTGTACCCTTGCTACAACATAAGCTTGTCAAATTACTTGTACCATTGTCTAGAAGATTGTTTCAATCCGTAAAATGATTTTTCAAGTTTGCACACCATATTTTACTTTCCAGCAACTTTGAATCCTTCTGGCTGAGTCATATAGATTTCCTCCTCCAAGTTTCCATGTAAAAATGCAGTTTTTACATCCATCTGAACTAGTTCCAAAATCAACTGTGCTACCAAAGCCAACATAATTCTAATGGAGGAATGTTTTACATCTGGAGAAAATACTTCATTGTAATCAATTTCCTCCTTTTGAGCATATCCTTTGGCCACCAATCTTGCTTTGTACTTGGTTAGAAAATCCTTCCTTCTTTGCAAATACTCATTTGCATCCAATTGCTTTCTTTCCCTTCGAGAGATTGTCCAATCTCCATGTATGATTCTGATGAAGGGACTGTATTTCATCATTCATGGCAATCGTCCACTTATATTCTTATGAACTTTGGACTGCGTCTTTATAAGTGGTAGGAACATTATCAGTTGCAATTGCGGTTGCATAAGCAACTGTCTCTATGAAACGAACATGTTTCATTATTTTTCTTTTTGGCATATTGGTTGCTATTGATTCAAGTTGTTGTTGAGGTTCCTAAGTTGGAATCTTCTCTACTGGCTCTCCTTCGAGAAGATAATCTTTATTTGTTTCCTCCCCTACTTCTTGTGTAGGAAAAATAAATTTTCCCTCAAAGTCCGTCTGCTTAGAAACTCCATCATCTTGTTTGGTACCTTCATTTGTTACTTTGTTTACTATAGCAGATTCATCGAAGGTAACATCCCTGCTGAATATTATTTTCTTTGTCATAGGACACAGAAGTAATCCCCATAAAAATAGCCTTCATTGACCATGGATCTAATTTTGACTCCGTCATATGATAATATGCAGTTGAGCCAAACACGTGCAAAGAGTCATAATCTACAACAGGCTTTCCATACCATTTTTCAAATGGTGTAGAGCTGTCACACCTCCTTTTTACCGCACCCGCGAGGATGCAAAGAGAGTTTTTCCAACTAAAGGACAATCGAAACGGGATTTATTTAATTAATTCAGAGTCGCCACTTGGGAGATTTATGGTGTCCCAAGTCACCGATGGAATCCCGAATCGAGGAAAAGAATGACTCCGTTTAACAGTCCGCGAACCAGAAATCCGGATAAGGAATTCTGTTAACCCGGGAGAAGGTGTTAGGCATTCCCGAGTTCCGTGATTCTAACACGGTCGCTCAATTGTCATATTTTTGCTAAAGTACTTGATTTTAATACATATTATCCTATTTGTGCATTTTTTAAATTAATTACCGTTTTTGTCAAATTATTTCTACTTAAGAAAATGAACGTTATTTAAGAACATGTTTTCGGATCACGTCACATGAAATGCACCCGGATCCTCGACACATTCTCATTTAACGTTGTTGGATGTGGATTCGGGTCGCATGAAATGCACACCCGTATTTAAGAAAAGAGTAAAATGATAAAAAAAATCTAAAATGACTACGTATTACTACTTTGCAGAGTATCATGAAATTAGCTGAACGGTACGCCTTGATTTCTAAGGATTTTTAATTAATTAATTCAAGGCCATATTCACACTATACCATATAGTATCAATGTACATAAGTGTTTGCTTGAAGTTTTTTTTTTTTTTTTAGCTAAATCAATGTTAAACAAGAAATGACAATATGTCACTGTCCTCTTGGCCTAATTCCGACATTCCATTTAAAATCTAATTACACTAGTAACTATAATAACACAGCTAAATGTTGCACATCATCTTAAATGCTACAGTAACTGGAATGCTTCAACTATAATAACTAAATGTCAAATGCTCACGTGACTGATAGTTCAGAGCCAATACAATCCAGTCCTATTATATAGCCGGTTATACCAAACGATCCAAAGTTCCATTCTGTCAAGTTCTAGGTATTTCTACTACACGACCTAACATGAAGACTAATACATTCACAGGCAAAACATAACAAATGTACATGAGCCAATAAAACATAGGCATTTCGAGCCCATAAATCAGTCTGCTATTTCCAATTGCAATTTCAGCTACAAATTCCTTAGCTCCTAAGCCATGGTGGATCAAATAAATACCTAGAAATCACAACAGAGTGAAGGAGAGGTAGTCAACAACAAGGAACAACAGTGCAGTAGCAAAGAAATAGCAGCTTGAACCCAGGACGACTCAGAAATCCAACTATAGACAAGAATAGATTTTGACCGCAATGCAACAATGTTATTTCCCCTTTTCAAAATCCATTATAGACCTCAACCAAAATGCAGCAGTAACAGTAACAGAACTTCAACAGCAAGAAAACAACCAGTAAAACCAAACACTCAGCACCAAACAGTGGCCAAAACAACGCTAACAGTGGCCAAACACAGTCACTTAGCAAACCAAACACAATCACTCCAGCACACCAGTAACACCACCTCGACCAACAAAACCAACGACCCAAAATCTATGCAAAGGATATATGTGGACTTCAAATAGGAATCCTATGAAACAATAGTTATTCTTAATCTCCCTATCTCCTTTTGTATCTGTGTCTGTGTCTTAACCTGTGTCTCCATCCCCGTATAAGTCCCTCTGCCTACTGTTTTATAGGCCAAAAAAAATAGAACAGCCTTCCCCCCATGTGCACCCCTTTAGCTTTTGACTATTATAATACTACACAGCCACAGTATTCCCTCTGTCCTCCCATCATCAATGTTTAAGTATGGGTCTGTTTTCTTTTCTAATTCTAAAGTTCCACAATTAAGTGGAATCCATGTAGTTTTCGCAGGCTTTACTGACTACACCCATGTGTCCAGCATTTTTGAGCATTTTAATTATTTTAATCTCTAAAGCTATATCTGATATCTGCTTATGACCATAATAACAAGACATTACCACAATTATGATAACAGTGATTCCCAGGGACGGGCAAAACAAAGGAAACACGAAGCTAATTATTCGACGACCTCAATTGAATCGAATAATCGTCTTATAACATATACAATTAACAATAAGGAACAATCGACCAAACAAAGAGGTCTTGGAGAAGAAATGACAAATATGGACGGTCAAAGACAATTGAGAAGCATTCAATCAATCTAAAACTAAACAAATACAAAATGAACTGAATTAAACAGAGAGAAGAACATTACCTCAAAAAGAAATCGAAATCAAATAGCCCTGGTTCCGAAGGCTTCGAGTTTTTCACCTTTTGAAGTAAACGGACTTTAATTGAAGTGTTTTTCAAATGAAAAACACTCCAATTAGAGTCTATTGACTCCAATTACTTAAAATCGAACAAACCCCTTAATTTTAGAATTCTAGGGTTCTTGGGGCTCGGATTTGGGGTTTGGGTAGTTCGAGGCTTGATTCGAACCAAACTGGGGTTAATAGGGGTGTGAGGGAGATGTGAGGAGTGCTTGGGGTGAGTTTGGGGTGGTTTGGGATGACCGTCGGATTCCGGCGACCTTTGAACGAATATTCGAGAAGCTCGGGAATGATTCGAGACTAGAGGTTAGGGGATTCGTGTAAAGGGAGGTGAGGGGAGTCTATGGTGTTAATTTGGTGGCCATTGGCCTACCGGAACCGCCGTGAGGCGATTTCCGGCAGGCGGTGTGCGGCGGAGGCACGGCGGGGATTAATCGTCTCTGTGAGAGAGACGATGAAGGAGAGAAAAGGGGGGTCTGGCTTGGGGGGGGCTGGGTAGGTCTTTTGGCATATATACTCGTGTGGGAAACGAATCCTGGCCGTTCGATCTGATGAGATCAACGGCCCGGATTATTTCACTTGTCCAAACGATGCCGTTTGGCCATCAACGAAGCCGGGTTGGTCTGTGGGTGGATTGGGCCGGGCAAACTCGGGTCATGGGGATGAAGCATTGGCCGTTGGATCAATTGAATCGAACAGGCCCAGATCGATGCCTCCTGAACGGGTAGATAGGGAAGATCGTGGCCATAGGATCAATTTGAAATGGACGGCCACGATTGAGGATGAGTTGGACTGGACAAAATATGACTCGATTGGGCCTGGTTTTGGACTAGATTTTGGCCCAAATCTGATTTTCTTATTTCCTAAAACTAAACTCTATATTGTATTATATATACATATATATATATATATATGCCTATATATATATATATATATACCTATAACTAATTTTTAGCAATAAATACCGAATCCTGCGATTGTACATTAAATGACAAGAAATGCGAAAAATACCCCCTCTTTATGATTTTTCATTTTCGTACAAATAAACTTAATTACTCTAAATTACCAATATGAGTTTATATGCAAAAATGCAAACAACTTATATTTTATATTAATTTAAATAATAGACATGCACACGCAAAAATGCGAATAATAAAAGAAAAAAAATAACACAAAAATCACAGAAAATCACACTCAACACAAAACTATTTTATTTTGAATTTTGGGAATAATTCTCATGTAGGGCAAAAATCACGTGCTCACAGCTGCCCCTCTTTGCGCGGAAACATGAAGAGTTTTCGTGCAAAGATAAGTGAGCGGATACGAGCGATTTTTGCCCGTTGGAGCACTCCGTGTGAAGCATTTTTGGAAAAGTTTGACCGAACCTTTGCTTCAGAAGGTCTCCTACATATCCCTGGCTAAAAGGGAATCAGGCCAATGTAGTTCGGGAAGTTTTGGTAGCTGGGCCTACCGTGACTGCTGTGATCTTGCTGTTACTGCTGTTACTGCTGTTGCCACTGCTTGACTGATCCCCTCATTACCCCGTGCTAAACAAAAATAAGAAGCTAGACTAAGTTACAGTACTACAAATTCTTATCCATCCTTTTTAACTTGATCTTGTCATGTTCCTTGCTATTCTGTCTGACCTGATATTCCTTCTGATGCTTCTTCTCTTCTGACAATTGTTATTTCGGCCTATCTTGATTGCCGAACTCCGACCATTGGTCTCTTCTTTGTGATCTTCGAACTATTCTCCTTCGAAGTCTGAACCTCTCTTTCTGATCATTGTTGTCTTCCTTCCGATTATGAACCTAGATTTATGCTGGGGATTTCCGTTAAACTCTATCACTTTCCGATTGTTCACTATCCTTATCAAATCTTGGAAACTGAGATGCCGTTCTGCTTTTCCGGCGGGCTTCTGACTTTATCGACAAACTCTAATCATAAATCGCCATTCCATTCTTCAGGCGGGCACTTGATCTCAACAACAACTTCAAAATAAAATCTCGCCACTCCATTCTTCAGGCGGGCTCCCTGACTTCAACTATAACTTCAACACTAAATCACCACTCCATTCTTCAGGCGGGCTCCCTGACTTCAACTACAAACTCAAAACTAAATCGCCACTCCATTACACTTCAACTACAACTCCAGAATAAAATCGCCACTCCATTCTTCAAGCGGGCTCCCCGACTTCAACTATAACTTCAAAATAAAATCGCCACTCCATTCTTCAGGCGGGCTCTCTGACTTCAACTACAACTTTAAAAATGAAATCGCCACTCCATTCTTCAGGCGGGCTCCCTGACTTCAACTACAACTTCAGAACTAGATCGCCTTCCTTTGCTTCTTGTACCGTTTTATTCTTGCTGCCTCGACTCTTGAACCATCATTTCTCCTAAATTTCCTTGTTTCGGAATTGCTTTCTTCCTGGGTCGTGTTGCTTTCCCTCCTGACTGATGGGGATATCTTTAGAACTGTTTACTTGCCTGTTGAGGACAATGACGCTGGGAAAATTTTCCTTCATTCCCTCATTTCCTTTGATTCATGCGCTTGAATTTGCGTTGGGATCTCTTGTTGTAACCTTCTGCTTTACGGTGGGTTACTGGTTTCAAGGCCTGCAATGCAAAGACTGAAGACTTGCCTTTTGTTATACAGGTAGGCGCCTGCTTTTAGTAGCAACTTTTGAATAATAATAAAAAAAAATGTATTCTGGTAATAATTTATGAAATATGCATAGGAAAATGTAAAATAAAACAAACATAAAATATCCTATTCGAGGGCGGATGCTCCCATCGTATCCTATTCGAGGGCGGATACTCCCATCGTATCCTATTCGAGGGCGAATACTCCCATTGTATCCTATTCGAGGGCGAATACTCCCATTGTATCCTATTCGAGGGCGAATACTCCCTTTGTATCCTATTCGAGGGCGAATACTCCCATTGTATCCTATTCGAGGGCGAATACTCCCATCGTATTCTATTCGAGGGCGAATACTCCCATCGTATTCTATTCGAGGGCGAATACTCCCATCGTATCCTATTCGAGGGCGAATACTCCCATTGTATCCTATTCGAGGGCGAATACTCCCATTGTATCCTATTCGAGGGCGAATACTCCCATCGTATCCTATTCGAGGGCGGATACTCCCAAGAGATCAATGTATGAAAGTGAACAAACCTGAGACGTCCTGTTCGAAGGTGGACAAACCTGAAACATCCTATTTGAAGGTGGACAAACCCGACATGTCATCTTGAATTGCCTTCCTCGTTTCTCCGAGAAAATTTTCAACAACGGCAGAAAATTTTCTGCCCCAGTATTGGTGTTCTTCCTTGTGGCATGACTTTCCACTATCAATAGCACTTTCTTTCCCTGTTTCAAATCAAAGAAAATTTGTTAGTTCAAAACATTGTGAGCGGTCGTGCCGCTCCTGTGGGGTGGTTTTTTTTTTCTTTTCTCTTTTCCCTCGCTCGGGGTTCCCAAAACTTGTTGGGGAATGATTTCATTTGTTGGAGATGATATTCCTGCTGGGGATGGGTTTTTCCATTTATCCCTTCCCCGTTCTGTGTTTCTCAACTTGATGGGGGTTATTTTGTTGAAGATGAGATTTCCTTTCTTCCTTTACCACTCTGTGTTGCCCGACCACCTCGGAACTTGCTGAAGATAACATTGCCGGTAGATTTTCATTTTCTCAAAATTGGTGTTTCACTCTTCTTGAAGGTTGTTGAGGATGACGCTGGTTCGAAGACCATTTCCCTTAAGACTTTCCTTCTTCCCCAAGTAGGTATTGACTTCCAGAAAATTTTCAAACTGAAAAGAAAATTTTCTGCCCTAGTTTAATAATCTTCTTCGCACCCTACTTCTCTGCCGTCAATGGCATTTCCTTGCTTTGCATAATAATTGGAAAGTTGGTGGCAAGTTTTGAAGTCATTTCTCACTTGTTCTGACCAGACAGACTTTGATGGGGAATTTTTGATAAAAATGAGAAAGATAAAAAGAAACAAAATAGAAGACAAAAGAAAATGACTCTCTAGCAAGAAATATCTATAAAACTTATCAAACGCGAATACCAAATCTACTGGTCATGACATGCACATATGGCCTATCCTTCGTCGTTAATTGCCTTTCACGATTTCTGTCTCGTGATTTCCATCTGATTATCACCTTTATTCGACCTGTAGTGCCCGAAGGGTTTTCACTTTCAAGCCTCTCTCATTTTCATTTCCTCTCAGCTTTCGTCGTCTTATGGTGCCTGTGAAGGTTTTCACCGGTAAGATTCTCTCATTTGTATCACTTTTAGCTGGGGATTGGGGTGTCACTGCCGAGACTCTCTCGTATTTCCTTTCTGCTGAGAATCAACGTCTTTTCTGCTGAGAATCAACGTGTTATATTATGATAGGACTTTATCCCTCGCCTGACGCGGCATCTTTTGAAGACTGATCGGAAGGTCTTTCTTTGGACCGTAATGTGGGATTTGGATAGGGCTAGAAAGAAAGGGTATTGAAGGCTCAAAACAAAATCAATTTTGGGTTCAAAATTTACAACCTTCGGACCTAAATTTATTTACAATAAACACAATTTTTCTTTGCCCCAGTTTTATACTTGGGGATTTTTATTTCTTTATTTACACTATGACCGAGCTGTGAAGCGCCTACGTATCCTCTTTAGGTCAAACGTAGTTCCCAATTCCTCTTTTTCAAGTTTCTTTTTTCACACATTTTTCTTTTCTTTTCTTTATCTCTTTTTGTTGTTTTTCTTTTTCTTTTCTTTCTCTTTATCTCTTTTTTTTTTTTTTTTTTTTTTTTTCAAACTTGTGTTTCTAGTCTTTGCCACTAATTCCGAAGGAGGGGTATGAAAGAATTCAAATTAAAGCTCAAAGGGTTGACGATGGATAAAGTGTTTGGATAGCAGAACAAAATGCCTTCGTCATTCCCATCTTCAAAACATGCCAAGTTCAAACAACATATTCACAACATCTTCTGTTTGTGCCCTGATTGATAACCGTATCGTCCATTCGCCTTTCACCTATCATTTTAAAGTATTGCTGGATGACACTTTCATTTCAGTATCAGGAGTGAACCCCGTCTTAGCATGGCCAATTTTCCTTTAAGGGTTTCTTCATGTTTTACCTGCCCCAGTCTCACATGATTCGGGCTCCAAATAATCTCAAATCATTTTTATTTCTTTTTTAAAATGACCTTATTATCTTTGAATTGCTTCATGATTTACCCTTAATATTAGGCCAAAAATTATGTGCGATGCCATGTCATTAGAGTTGGCGTTCGAACAAATGACGACTTTAAAGATAGAAAAACTAAACAAAAAGACGAACTAGGTAATAAAAGACCAAAAGTTTCACTAAACGGAGAAGTGGTTCAAATACAATCAAGCAAACCAAAATACAAAACTGAAACGAAACATGAAACGACCAAGCAAACTGCAATGACCAAAAATGGAAAGATAAGAGGGTTTCACTTCAAAACAAGATCCGGGTCACAACCCTGGAAACAACTCGGACAAAAGAAATGACAACAAAACAAACCACCAAAACTCCTCCTGATTACCAAGCATGACTTCTTATATATTGGGTCTAAGGGTGAGCTGGCAATGGATTCTGATTAATGTTGGGTGCCTCTGGTGTCCGAACCTCGATCTTATTGGTGTCAATAAGATTTTGCACTGCATGTTTCAGTTTCCAACATTTCTCGGTATCATGTCTGAGAGCCCCTGAACAATACTCACAGCTTACCGAGCGATCCACATTTGGGGGTAGGGGATTTGGCAATCTTGTCTCAACAGGACTCAACAAACCTATCTGCTTCAATTTGTGGAACAGAGCAGTATAAGTTTCTCCCAACTCGGTGAAGGTTCTTTGTGTCTTTTCCTTTCTGAAGGCATGATTCCCTCGGAAACTTGGTCCTGGAGGGTTATTGTAAGCCCTTGGTGGTGGATATGTGTTTCGGGGAGGGTGATTAGGGTGATTTGGGTAGTAGGGTCCGGCTTGGTAATGAGGTGAAGGACCTTTCGATCTGGACCAAGTACCCTCCTCTACCGTTGCGACTTCTTCCCTTCTCTTCTTCCCGAATGCAACCCCTGTGCCATTCTGAATAGCTTGAGTCGTTGCTTTCAATGCGGAATAGCTCAATATCTTATTGGACTTAAGTCCCTCTTCTATCATTCCGCCCATTTTGACCACCTCATTGAAAGATTTACCAACCGATGTCACCAGGTGACTAAAGTAGGTTGGCTCCAGTGTCTGCAAGAAGTAGTCTACCATTTCGTTCTCTCTCATCGGGGGATCCACCCTTGCTGCCTGTTCCCTCCAGCGGAACCCAAATTCTCTGAAGCTTTCAGCGGGTTTCTTCTCTAGCTTGAGCAATGATAAGCGATCGGGGATTATTTCAAGATTATATTGAAACTGGCCGATGAATGCTTGGGCCAGGTCATCCCATGTAAACCATCTGCTGGGATCCTGCCTGGTGTACCATTCTAATGCGGACTCTCCCAAACTCTGACCGAAGTAAGCTATCGAATTTCATCTCGCCCTCCGGCTCCTCGCATTTTGCTGCAGAAACCTCGGAGATGGGCTACTGGGTCACCATGCCCCTCGTATAGATCAAACTTGGGCATTTTGAACCCAGCGGGCAACCGGACATCTGGAAATGGGCACAGATCTTTGTAAGCAACGCTGACTTGGTTGCCTAAACCATGCATATTCCTGAAGGATTGCTCCAGGCTTTTGACTTTCCGAATAACTTCATCATGCTCCAAACTTTTGAAGTGCTTTTCCGGTCCTGCCGGGTTATCCCAGTGAGGTGTGTATGAATGCGGTTCAGGAGCCTTAAAGGTAGGCTCGGGATCATAACAATGATTGTCATGTATTTGAAAAAGCGGTTCACCGGACGACTTCTGTAAAGTAGCAGGCGGAGGTGCCACGAAAACAGGGGTGACCGGAGGAGGAGTATTTTGTCTAGCTGGTGGAACCTGGGATGTATAAGGGTTTTCCCCTTGATAACATGGATAAATTGGTGCACTTGTCGAGGGATCAATAGGCGGACGCTCTGGAACTGGTGTAAGAGTAGGAAGGTTTGGTGGTGACTGTCCCCTAGCCCAGGCTAGGTGCATCTCTGTTATTTGCTGTCTCAACCGATCCACCTCATCTTTCATTATCTGTATCTCTGTTTTCTCTCCATCGAGACTCTTGCCGGAACTAGACATGCTTGCTAGAATTGGCCCTTTTGATCTAGTATGGTAATGGTGATTGGCCAGAATATTCTGTCAAGCCAACCGCTAAACTTTCTGAAAATGCAACAAACCGGTAAGTTCACAGAGTTTAACAGATATGTTATCGCACATTGGATGTAATGCACCTAGTCAGTTAACCATATATGTATTCGCTACATGCATCATTCCAGCTTTTCCTTTTCCATTATCCTTGAAAACCTCTCTTGTTATTAACTTCCACAATTTTTTTTTTAATATATATTCATATATATACATATACAGTTGTGGTCGAATCTTATGGAGATTGCCTACGTATCATGACCCCGCATGAATCAGACCGAGCGTAGTTCTTGCAAATTAATGCAAGAAATAAAGAGATGTTTATTTGATTATTATTTTTTGAATAAAAATTGTACAAGCCGACTCCAACTACAAACTTGTGTAGGAGATTTCTACAAGAATAAGAATATTTTTGGTGTCACTTATGACTATTTCTACAAAATTGGCCACATAATGGCTTATTTGACAAAATGGCTATTTTTTGCAAAATTTATTTAAGAAAGATAAAACTTTGAAATTTTTTTGTTTTTTTTTTTTTGTTATTTTTTTTTTTTATTTTGCAAACGGGGTGTGAACCCGAACTTGATTTTGCGGCTATGGCCTTGCAACATTTCCACAAGGAATATTTCAAGGTTATGCCCGCAAATTATGAAAAATGATTCAAAGTGGCTGTTTTTGCAAAAAATAGCCTTTCGGCGTCCTTTCGGAACATTCGGCTATTTGCAAAAACGGCATCACTTTGATTTTATTGAAAAAATTAAACACACAATTTTTTTGATTTTTTGAAAGGTGTGGTTGGACCCGATGAGGGTTGCCTACGTATCCCACCTAATGGAGAGAATCAAACCAGCGTAGTTCGGTTAAACAAACTACATCTTTAAAGGAAACAAACCATTTATTATTTTTTTTCACGCATTTTTTTTTTTTAAGTTTAAAACAAATTTTTTTTCTCTTTTTTTTTTAGTAAAAAAAACAAACTATTTTGAAATCACATATTTTTTATTTTACAACAAATGTTTTTTTTTTCTTTTTAAGTAAAAAAAACAAACTATTTTGAGACTATTTTTTTTTTCATTTTCCTCAATATAAAAAAAACGGTTAGCCTGCAAGTCTGAAGCAAATATATACATAAAACAAACAGGATGCAGCAGGATGGTCTTTTCATTTCAGGTCACCTGTCCTAGACGGACCCAACCCCTGTGTTGAGTCCCCTAAGTCAAATGCAACATGATGCAAATAAACGTTCCTACTAGGGATCCGGCATGAAGCTTTGTTATTCTAGGTTTAAAAACTTGGGTTTATTGTTCTAGACCTGGCTTACCCGAGCGGACAACTCGAGCCGAGGAGGAGGCAGCAACCCGGGAATACAGAAGCTTCACCGGTTTTGCAACTTATCCAAACCTCGTTCTAAGGTGGGAATTAGACACTATACAGAAAAGAAGTCACACGAAGTGCACCCTTCTTCATGATTTAGAAGACTCGGAGAGGAGATTGGTTTCGGCACAATTTATATGTACAGTTCAAAAATATCAAAGCAGTAAAAACAATATTTAGCACATTAATACAAACATAAAATAAGATAATAAATAAACCAAATACAACAATCATTCCAAGCTCGAATTCTTAAACCCTGAACCAGTGGTTCTGGGTTTTCATCCCCAGCAGAGTCGCCAGAGCTGTCACACCTCCTTTTTACCGCACCCGCGAGGATGCAAAGAGAGTTTTTCCAACTAAAGGACAATCGAAACGGGATTTATTTAATTAATTCAGAGTCGCCACTTGGGAGATTTATGGTGTCCCAAGTCACCGATGGAATCCCGAATCGAGGAAAAGAATGACTCCGTTTAACAGTCCGCGAACCAGAAATCCGGATAAGGAATTCTGTTAACCCGGGAGAAGGTGTTAGGCATTCCCGAGTTCCGTGATTCTAACACGGTCGCTCAATTGTCATATTTTTGCTAAAGTACTTGATTTTAATACATATTATCCTATTTGTGCATTTTTTAAATTAATTACCGTTTTTGTCAAATTATTTCTACTTAAGAAAATGAACGTTATTTAAGAACATGTTTTCGGATCACGTCACATGAAATGCACCCGGATCCTCGACACATTCTCATTTAACGTTGTTGGATGTGGATTCGGGTCGCATGAAATGCACACCCGTATTTAAGAAAAGAGTAAAATGATAAAAAAAATCTAAAATGACTACGTATTACTACTTTGCAGAGTATCATGAAATTAGCTGAACGGTACGCCTTGATTTCTAAGGATTTTTAATTAATTAATTCAAGGCCATATTCACACTATACCATATAGTATCAATGTACATAAGTGTTTGCTTGAAGTTTTTTTTTTTTTTTTTTTAGCTAAATCAATGTTAAACAAGAAATGACAATATGTCACTGTCCTCTTGGCCTAATTCCGACATTCCATTTAAAATCTAATTACACTAGTAACTATAATAACACAGCTAAATGTTGCACATCATCTTAAATGCTACAGTAACTGGAATGCTTCAACTATAATAACTAAATGTCAAATGCTCACGTGACTGATAGTTCAGAGCCAATACAATCCAGTCCTATTATATAGCCGGTTATACCAAACGATCCAAAGTTCCATTCTGTCAAGTTCTAGGTATTTCTACTACACGACCTAACATGAAGACTAATACATTCACAGGCAAAACATAACAAATGTACATGAGCCAATAAAACATAGGCATTTCGAGCCCATAAATCAGTCTGCTATTTCCAATTGCAATTTCAGCTACAAATTCCTTAGCTCCTAAGCCATGGTGGATCAAATAAATACCTGGAAATCACAACAGTGAAGGAGAGGTAGTCAACAACAAGGAACAACAGTGCGGTAGCAAAGAAATAGCAGTAGTAATAGCTTGAACCCAAGGACGACTCAGAAATCCAACTATAGACAAGAATAGATTTTGACCGCAATGCAACAATGTTATTTCCCCTTTTCAAAATCCATTATAGACCTCAACCAAAATGCAGCAGTAACAGTAACAGAACTTCAACAGCAAGAAAACAACCAGTAAAACCAAACACTCAGCACCAAACAGTGACCAAAATAGACCACATCAGTAGCCAAGATACAGCACTAACAGTGGCCAAAACAACGCTAACAGTGGCCAAACACAGTCACTTAGCAAACCAAACACAATCACTCCAGCACACCAGTAACACCACCTCGACCAACAAAACCAACGACCCAAAATCTATGCAAAGGATATATGTGGACTTCAAATAGGAATCCTATGAAACAATAGTTATTCTTAATCTCCCTATCTCCTTTTGTATCTGTGTCTGTGTCTTAACCTGTGTCTCCATCCCCGTATAAGTCCCTCTGCCTACTGTTTTATAGGCCAAAAAAAATAGAACAGCCTTCCCCCCATGTGCACCCCTTTAGCTTTTGACTATTATAATACTACACAGCCACAGTATTCCCTCTGTCCTCCCATCATCAATGTTTAAGTATGGGTCTGTTTTCTTTTCTAATTCTAAAGTTCCACAATTAAGTGGAATCCATGTAGTTTTCGCAGGCTTTACTGACTACACCCATGTGTCCAGCATTTTTGAGCATTTTAATTATTTTAATCTCTAAAGCTATATCTGATATCTGCTTATGACCATAATAACAAGACATTACCACAATTATGATAACAGTGATTCCCAGGGACGGGCAAAACAAAGGAAACACGAAGCTAATTATTCGACGACCTCAATTGAATCGAATAATCGTCTTATAACATATACAATTAACAATAAGGAACAATCGACCAAACAAAGAGGTCTTGGAGAAGAAATGACAAATATGGACGGTCAAAGACAATTGAGAAGCATTCAATCAATCTAAAACTAAACAAATACAAAATGAACTGAATTAAACAGAGAGAAGAACATTACCTCAAAAAGAAATCGAAATCAAATAGCCCTGGTTCCGAAGGCTTCGAGTTTTTCACCTTTTGAAGTAAACGGACTTTAATTGAAGTGTTTTTCAAATGAAAAACACTCCAATTAGAGTCTATTGACTCCAATTACTTAAAATCGAACAAACCCCTTAATTTTAGAATTCTAGGGTTCTTGGGGCTCGGATTTGGGGTTTGGGTAGTTCGGGCTTGATTCGAACCAAACTGGGGTTAATAGGGGTGTGAGGGAGATGTGAGGAGTGCTTGGGGTGAGTTTGGGGTGGTTTGGGATGACCGTCGGATTCCGGCGACCTTTGAACGAATATTCGAGAAGCTCGGGAATGATTCGAGACTAGAGGTTAGGGGATTCGTGTAAAGGGAGGTGAGGGGAGTCTATGGTGTTAATTTGGTGGCCATTGGCCTACCGGAACCGCCGTGAGGCGATTTCCGGCGGGCGGTGTGCGGCGGAGGCACGGCGGGGATTAATCGTCTCTGTGAGAGAGACGATGAAGGAGAGAAAAGGGGGGTCTGGCTTGGGGGGGGCTGGGTAGGTCTTTTGGCATATATACTCGTGTGGGAAACGAATCCTGGCCGTTCGATCTGATGAGATCAACGGCCCGGATTATTTCACTTGTCCAAACGATGCCGTTTGGCCATCAACGAAGCCGGGTTGGTCTGTGGGTGGATTGGGCCGGGCAAACTCGGGTCATGGGGATGAAGCATTGGCCGTTGGATCAATTGAATCGAACAGGCCCAGATCGATGCCTCCTGAACGGGTAGATAGGGAAGATCGTGGCCATAGGATCAATTTGAAATGGACGGCCACGATTGAGGATGAGTTGGACTGGACAAAATATGACTCGATTGGGCCTGGTTTTGGACTAGATTTTGGCCCAAATCTGATTTTCTTATTTCCTAAAACTAAACTCTATATTGTATTATATATACATATATATATATATATGCCTATATATATATATATATATACCTATAACTAATTTTTAGCAATAAATACCGAATCCTGCGATTGTACATTAAATGACAAGAAATGCGAAAAATACCCCCTCTTTATGATTTTTCATTTTCGTACAAATAAACTTAATTACTCTAAATTACCAATATGAGTTTATATGCAAAAATGCAAACAACTTATATTTTATATTAATTTAAATAATAGACATGCACACGCAAAAATGCGAATAATAAAAGAAAAAAAATAACACAAAAATCACAGAAAATCACACTCAACACAAAACTATTTTATTTTGAATTTTGGGAATAATTCTCATGTAGGGCAAAAATCACGTGCTCACACCATCAATAGCATCAGATCGTAGACGATTAATGAGGTGGCATGCATATATAATTGCCTCAGCCCAAAATTCTTTGCCCAGGCCAGCTTTGGACAACATACACCGCACCTTCTCCGGCAAGGTACGGTTCACACGTTCTGCCACTCCATTCTATTGTGGTGTATATCTGACAGTGAAGTGTCGGAGGATGCCATCATTTTCACAGACCTTATTGAAATGATCATTTTTGTATTCACCCCCATTATCTGTGCGAATACACTTAATCTTTCTGCCTGTTAGATTCTCTAACATCGTCTTCCATTTGAGAATAAATCCTAGCACTTCATCTTTGCTCTTCATTGTATATACCCATACTCTTCGATAAAAGTCATCAACAAAGGTTACAAAATAGTGCTTCCCAACCAATGAAGGTGTTTTGGAAGGACCACAAACATCAGAGTGTACATAATCCAAAATGCCTTTAGTATTATGGATCTCTGTACCAAATTTAACCCTTGTCTATTTCCCTCTGACACAATGCTCGCAAACTCCAAATTGCAAGCCTTTACCCCTTTCAACAATCCTTGATCTGATAGAGTTTTCAAGGATTTTCCTCTAGTGTGTCCCAAGCGCACGTGTCATAACCTGGTTGCTCATGCCTCTTTGTCGTTATTGAACGTCACTGTCGTTGTTCCAATAACTGTACTACCACGATAGCGGTACATTTTATTATTTTTTTATTAGACTTCATTACCACTAGTGCACCAGAGCAACTCTCATCACTCCATTTTTTGCAACGATTTTGCATGGAGATGAGATTCTTCTTCAAATCCAGTACATATCGAACATCTGTTAATGTTCTGATCATTTTATCATGGTTCTTTAATCGTATTGAATCAATGTCATATGAGGCAAGAGGGCTTTGATCCGCTGTGTGGATGACTCGATATTCTCCTTCTTGAAATTCCATGAACCAATCTCTGTTGGGACACATATGATAGCTACAACCCGAGTCCATCAACCATTGATGTTGATGACTCTGTTGTAACTAATAAGAAGTATGAATCATCACAATTAGCTACATTTGAATCCATAATGGCCTTTCCATTATTATGTTTGGCCTTATTCTTTAACCTCGGGCAGTCTTTCTTCCAGTGTCCTTTTTCTCGACAAAAGACACATTCATCTTTGCTGGGTTTAGATCTTCCTTTCTTTGTCCCCATTTGATTTTGAGAATAACCCCTCACAAATAGTGCTTCTCCTTCTCCGCTCTTCTATTTTTCTCGCTTTCTTTGTTCATAGCTGTATAAAGCTGAACAAACTTCTCTGAGAGAAACTTCGTCATTTCTATAGAGTAGAGTAGTTTCAAGGTGCTCATACTCATCAGGAAGTGACGCCAACAACATCAAGGCCAAGTCACCATCATCATAAGCTGCATCCATATTTGCAAATCTGTGACCAACTTATTGAAACTAGTGTATGTTCATTCATCGTGGTACCAGAAATATAGGTGAAGTAAAACAGTCTCTTCTTTATGTACAATTTATTCTGACTATTTTTCTTCAAAAATTATCTTCTAGTGATTTCCATAATTTACTAGCAGAAGTTTCCTTTGTGTATGGATACTTCTGCTCTATAGCAAAGTAGGATCGAATGGTACCGCAAGCAATACGGTTGATAATTCTCCAATTTTCTTCTCCAATAGCATCTGGTCTCTTTTTTTCAATGGCCAAATCTAACCCTTTTTGAAAAGGGACATCTAGAACATCGCCTTGCCACATCCAAAAATGTCCGGACCCGTCAAAAATTTCTATCGCAAATTTCGCATTTGACACAATTCTTGTCATAAGTGAAGATGCCAATGATGACGTATATTGACATTTGATGTAGATTCTTCTTGCTCATTGTCTCCCATCTTTGATACAAATATTATTTAATAGCTGACGACACAAATCAAGATTATTTTCTTTCTGATGTGGAAGATCAGACTAAGCTGCAACCATAGAGCATACTCAGACAAAACCTTGACTCGGTTACGAAGATAAATCTTTTCTGATGTGGAAGATCAGACTACGGTGCAACCACAGATCACACTTAGACAGTACCTTGGCTGTGATAGCAATTGTGCGAAAGCCAAATGTATATAGTGTGAATAAGTCACAACTACTATACCAAAACTATGGCAACCACCAAATAATAAATAAGACAATAAAACAACAATAAAGGGAACACCAGAATTTACGAGGTTCGGCTAATTTTGCAACTCCTCGGACACAACCAATATTTTATACCACTCAAATATACAAATGAAATAATACTAAAGAGAGAAGATACAAATGCCTTAAGAAGATAAGAAGGCAAATGAAATGTGTGTTTAAATCCTAAACATTAGGCCTCATTTTATAGAAAAAATTCCAAACTGAAACAATAACGCACCGACGTGGGACTTTGGCATTTTGCCAAACTTCAACACTCTTTTATCCTTAGACCAAATATTTAGAGAGATTAAATCGAATGGATAATTGCTATAATGTTGCATTCTGGTCACACTGACGGTTCAATGAACGCAAAGGAAACATGCAAAAAGAGATAAAGAAAGATATAGGGAGTTACAACTTGAAAACTAGACGCCTAATTAAACTTTTATTTCTTCTCATGTATGTGTTGTATAAGAGGAAACACAAAGCTAGGCAGTTAGCTGAAACATTATCTAGCCGATAAGTGCACTTGCATTTTTCACTTTGATTTGAGCTATACATATAAATAGGTAGCATTCTTTCAGAATGAATAGTAAGTGTAATAACACAAGACAAACAGTAATGTTAATATTTTGGAGAGAAAAAATAATAATATGAATACGTTTAGTTCATATACTTTATTTTACGTAACACTCTTTCTTTTCTAGCACGTAATAGTTTAACTTGAACCTTTTTATTTCTTTTTAATGACATATTTTGTTGCAATAAAAATGTCATGAAACGCCTAAAACCACAAATACATAAATCTCCCTTTTTTGCGTTAATTTAGGCGTGCAGTCAAATAATACATTAGATAAAATAGAGGGCGTAATAAGAACTGTTTATAAAATTGATGGGTTGCCATTGTTGGTGCTTTTGTTAAATGTGAAAATTACATTTGGGTACTAGCTAGCTAAAGTGACTTCATTGTTAACGTAGAAAGGAGCATCGCATTTATCTAATAATATCCCTTTCATTCCGCTTCGACCAATCCCTCCTTGCGGATTTCACTATACTCCCATTATTTTATACAAAAGGAATCATTCTTTTAGAAAAAAATGACACTGTATTGCCTGTTTAAAAAATTCTAGTCGAAAAAAATATATGATATTTTTGTGTGTGTCTATATATATATATATATATATATATATATATATATATATATATATATATATATATATATATATATATATATCGTAAGTTATATACAAAAAATATATAAATTTCATATACTTTTTAAATTATCATATGTAAATAGTTTCTGACGCGGGCTAGAAATGATAATACCCCTCTTTTTAGATAAATTTTCGTAAAGCACTATTGACTGGTATCTTTATTTCACATTATTTTTGATTCATAAAATCTATACAATGCTGATTTTGATGGAGATCAAATGGTTGTTCATGTACCTTTACCCTTGGAGGCTCAAGTAGTACCCCTTATCTCATACTACTCTCTCGATACAGAATCTAATGTTTTGAAAAAAAAAAAGAAATAAAGGAAATTGATGATAAAAGTTGCCGCCAGAAGCAGAACCCCGTATTTCTTCTAGAGAATCTCCTAATTGTTCCAGAGCAATTTCTTCTGCAGTATTGGGCTTTGGCGGCATTAATCATGCACTTCTGGGACCTGAGACAACTGAATCGTTTCGTTTTTGTAATTTTCTAATTGTTCCAAGAGTAAAACTCAAATTGGCGAAGAATATGGGCGGTCGGGGGAGCGACTCTGGGACGAATTTTTAACGTGCTCGTTACGAATTATAGATACGTTTTTGTGGTTATAAGATGTATTTGATGTATTTAAGCTATTGTATTCATGAATACAGTAGCAAAAATAAGTGTGAATCAGGGAAGTCCAGCTAATAAGTTATTGTATTCGTGTGTATTTGACTGTATTCATGGAGTGAAACATGGGATTACAGCTAGATAGATTATTGTATTCGACTGTATTCGACCGCAATCATGGCGTGGATTAAATAGGGGATTACACTATTTTTAAAACGGAAAGTGTCAATTAACATAATAGATTCCTAATATAACTCAATTATAATACACAAATTTTGTATTTTTCGGTTATAAGAAAGATTCTCAACCACAAAATATCTCAAAAATATAGCAATCTTCAAAGAAATTATACAATACATCTGAATACATAATTACATTAATTAAAACAATATGAATACATTCATGGGATATAGCGAGAGAATGGATACAATGAAATAGATAGAATACAGAGAGATACATTGAAATACAATGAGAAAAAATACATTGAATACAATGAAATACATAGAATACAACGAGATATAGTGACTTAAAATGAAAAAAGATAGTGAATACAATGAAATACATAGAAATACGGCGAGATACATTGAAATGCTCTTAAAAAAAAATTAAGATAACAGAATGTTCAAATTGCTCTACCCTAAACTTTAGACGACCTATTTTAGTCGACAATTTCCCTATGACCCAACGGATTTCGATCATGATTCCATAAGTATTAATGAGAGAAAGAAGAAGAAAACGAGAAATCACAGAAATCAGAAATCAGAGATTTCGATTTTGATATCCGTTGACATGAATAATACGCCAACTTATTCTTCTTCTTCCTTTCCGATTTTGATTGTTTTTGTAAAATTTCGATTTTGATAAACTCTAAGGCTGTGATTTCTCCTTTATTAAATAGCATGCGGTTACGCCAAAATTTAGGTTTTTGTCTTCTTCATCTTCAATTGCTTTGTTTGTGCATATTTACAAGCTGGCTTATTGAGGTTTTGATGGATTTTTGTTTTGTACTAAAATGTTGTTCCAATAATCAATACTCTCTCCGATCCAAAATAAGTAATTTTTAGGTCTTTTTTTGTGGTTCAAAATAAGCGATTTTTCAATATTTCAAGAATGAATTAATTATTTTTTTCCTACATTGTCCTTGGAGTAATAGTGTTGGAATATGTGTTAGGAGTATTTATGTAAGATAGTTAATATGTCAATTCCATTGTTAATTAATGCTAAAAGGTGAATTTCTTAATTTGTGTGAAAATATCCAATAAATCACTTATTTTGGACCGAAGGGGGTATCACTATTGCCTTTATTGGAGTTATTTTGGTTAAGAGAAAGAGGTCCACGAAACTTTGAGAGAATGAGATGTATTAAAGTAGAGAGAGAAAGAAGAAGTGTAATTGATTAGCGTATTTAGTGGGGCTAGGAGGAAATCAAAATTAAATATTTTGCTATAAACCTTAAAAGATATCTATAAAATATAATTTTTTTAAATGGTATTTATTTAAAATAATGAGATGTTAACATTTGTTATAGGAGTTAAAAATTTCAAAATTCCCAAATATGCTTTGCTTTCTTTTGCTATCGTCAGCTGGGCCGGCCCTGGATGGGCCCATACTACAAAACTTCGTACAACTGGACCTGAAGGCCCCACCAATTCTTGCTTGTTTGAAGTATAAACAGTAGCAGTTTAAGAAAAGAACAAGAGATGAAATAAAACAAAGTAGAATCGACCAACCAGCTAACAGAAACTTCTACTCATAGTTTAAGAGGTATAATTCCAAATCCTATTCGATTGATAGAAAGAAGTCGATAAAATTCACTAAATTCCAAACACCTGAAATGAAGAAGTCACAGATTTTTCCAAGATTTTCTTCCCTCAGAACCTACAGTCTGTACAAGCTGACGAATGCCCTTAATTTTTCAATAAAAAAACGATTGAAAGATCACAAACTTTCACCTTTTTAAAACCTCTTTCCTTTTCCTTTTCGCCTGATTTTCAAAATCAAACTTCCTCTTTCTGCACCTTCCAATTTACGACCTTCATCATTTCTACTAATTTCCCTGCTAATTATATAGGACATCAAATCATAATAATAAAGTTTGATTCATCAGCATAAATAGATTGCAAAAAACACAGGGGCAGTGAATGAGTGTTATGAACAATTCTTTGTCTGTGAGCATGGGAAGTTTAAAGAATGACATAAAGAGCGAAGTTGGCAGCTTAAAGAGTGAAATAGGAAGTTTCAAGAGTGAGAATTCATACAGTAAGCTGCCGCTAGATGAGTCTGCTCTTGCTTCTTCTGAATCAAAGAAAGTGACTCCGCCTGTCACCTCCGATTTTGAACTCAATTGTGGTAGCTTAGCTCCTACCAGTCTAAGTTTCCCTGCCCTGAAATTCGAAGTGGACGATGATGTTGAAATTCAATCACCTGATAATTCCATTTGGGAATCATTCTTTGCTGATCAGTTGGAGGGAGATTTCATGATTTCTTCCCCCGTCAGGAACCTTCCCTCGCCTCAGCCTACTTCAGGTTTCAGTACTGCTACTCACAACAACAACAACCATAATAATAATAATAATAATAATAATAACTATAACGTATACGCGCATCATCAGGGGATTCATGGGCAGAGCATGATGATGTGCTCACCTCCTCGCTCTCCTTTGGGACCTAATTACCACTCGAGTAATAAAGGCAAGGGACTGAGCCCACTCCAAAAGGTATTCAACTCTCCCAATAACCAGTTCATGCAAATTGAGAGCTTTAACCTGCCAGCTCTTGAGAGTTTCTTGGATGATGATTATGACAAGGAGGAAGGTTTCGCATCCTCGTATTCAGCCCTCAAAGTTTCAGGTAGCGGTGTGGCTGGATCTTCTTCCGAGTTGTTTGATGCGTTGTCGGTAGTGCCCGATCTGTTGGAGTGCCTGGCTTTGCCAAATTCATCATCTAATGCACCAGGTAGCTTTATGGGATCCTTACTCGGCGATACAAGTGCCGTCCCAGACGATGAGATTTTCCAGACGGGGTCTATCGCTCCTTTGTCCCAACAGCTACAACAAGAACGGCAGTATGAAAAGCAACAAAAGCAAAGACCAATAACACATGCACAACCACCAACGACACAACAATTACAACATACGCAAATTATCAATCACAACTTGGCTGTTGCTGCACCTGATCAGGTACTACTTTATCTGTATTAATTTTTCTTTGTAAATTTACTTCGACACTTATAATTCAGGGTTGTTTACAATATTTTGGAAAGGAAACCATATCTAGCTAGTACTACTCATTTTGCACGTCTTGATTTCACCTCATGCAAATATGCCAAAATTTAAACTGTCTTTTCCTTAGGTGCACTCGGGATTTTAAGAGTGTAGGTGCACCACTATTTTTTTAACTAGATATATGATTTGACGATAATTCTTTTTTTTATTTTTTATGAAGACACAACTTGACTGGCAAAATCAATAATATTATTAGTATTTATTTATATCTTCGATGAATTTTCATACTTTGAAAACTAGTTATCAATAATAAAATCATTACTTGCAGTCAATATTTTATGTTATATATATCAAGCTAAATTTAAAAAATATTCATTCATCCTATACATAGATCTTTTTATGTACTTCTACTTCCTTATAAGTACGTAATTCGCATTCTTAGTTTATGATTATAATGGGAGTTTAAGATTAATTATATTATCTTTTTTTGGGTACTTTTTCATGACAAAATGTAAGCCTTGTTTTTGAGAGATTAACCTTTCAATTTTGAAGTTTTTTTTTCAACGAACACTTACAACCTACTATGATCAATGTTAATCTTCAAGAGAAAAAGATAGGATCAGAATATCGCATTTATTAAACATTTCAGTGAAAACCTTCTTTTTAAAAAATAACTTAAAGCGGTGACTCATCGAGCCGAACACTTGAGCGCATGGGTGCTTATTTGAACATAAAATCAGAAAAATACAAGTGCTATATATAGTTCAAGAAGGGAGCATTGGTTCACGTGAACCCACCTCCTCCAGTGGCGAAGCCAGAATTTATACAAAGGGGTGTCAAAATCTAAATAAGAAGCCAAGAAATGAAAATTATGCTCTCCTTAACCATTACACTGAGAGTTTATCATGTGTAAGGGTTATCAACTCATTGCATATATTCAATTTTTAAAAAAAAAATACATATCTATTTAATGTTATTTTCCGACGAAGAGGTGTCAGTTGACACCCCTCGAACAGGCGTAGCTCCGCCCCTGACCTCCTCCCATATAAATCCGCCGTGCTGCAGTTTCCAAATGCTATTTATTCAAATTACATCTCTAATTTACCTTGTTTACAACAATATTTTTCTTTTTCAATACTAAAAACGGCAACATGTCTACAGCGGATTCTAACAGCTTGCTTATTATGACCATGCAAACGTGTTTGTCCCTCTTTGTATGGACAGAAGCTCATTAAGAAAAGAGCCTACTCCTATTGGACTCTTTCAATCAGCTTCACTAGACAAATATAATCTATTGCTAATTTGAAGACGTTTCACTCGATAGCAATGTTCTAATTTATATAGCCTGGTCAAGATTCTTCAATTTTAGAAGTACTTTTTTTAAGTGTTTTTTTTTTCTTTTCAAAGTTGAGGTGTTTGCTTGAAAGAAGAAGAAAAAAAAGGTGTTTTTGAGCATAATGAGAAAAAATAGTTTCTCAAAAAAATATTTTTTAAAAAAGCACTTTGAAAAAAATACACTTAAAAATAATTTTTAAAAATTTGACCAAACACTAATTTCTACTCAAAAATACTTTTTAAATTAATTAATCAAATACAAATTACTTCTCACCAAAAATAATTTTATGAAAAAACTTTCTGTAGCATGATTAAACAGGCTATTAATTTCCTACATTGTAGGTGGCACTATGCTAATTAAAGCTAAAGAAGTGTAAATAATCTAATTTGAACGCATGTATGCAGGAGCAGGACAGTGGCTTACAACTGGTGCACCTTCTCCTTGCTTGTGCAGAAGCAGTCTCAAAAGAAGACTTCATGTTGGCCAGAAGATACCTCAACCACCTGAATCGAGTTGTCACCCCTATCGGCGACTCCATGCAACGTGTCGCTTCCTGCTTCACCGAAGCTCTTACTGCGAGACTCGCTGCAACCCTAGCCACAAAACCCAGCACTTCTTCTGCCCCAAAACCATTCAACCCTTTCCCTCCTAATTCCCTAGAAATTCTCAAAATCTATCAGATTCTTTACCAAGCTTGCCCTTACGTCAAATTTGCTCATTTCACAGCTAATCAGGCCATATTTGAAGCATTCGAAACCGAAGAGCGGGTCCACGTCATCGATTTAGACATCCTTCAAGGTTATCAGTGGCCCGCTTTTATGCAAGCGTTAGCAGCCCGACCCGGAGGAGCTCCGTTCCTTCGTATAACAGGAGTCGGGCCGTCTCCTGAAGCCGTCAGGGAAACGGGCAGATGTTTAACAGAATTGGCTCATTCCCTTCATGTTCCGTTCGAATTTCACCCTGTAGGCGAGCAACTTGAGGATTTGAAACCGCACATGTTTAACAGAAGGATTGGTGAGGCTCTGGCTGTTAATTCGGTGAACCGACTCCATAGAGTCCCAGTCAATTGTATTGGGAATTTGTTAGCCATGATCAGAGACCAGGCTCCGAATATAGTAACCATTGTGGAGCAAGAAGCGAGCCATAACGGGCCCTTCTTTTTGGGCCGGTTCTTAGAAGCATTGCACTACTATTCAGCAATATTTGATTCGCTGGACGCGACATTTCCGGCGGATTCATCGCAGAGGGCAAAACTGGAACAGTATATATTTGCGCCGGAGATAATGAACATAGTGTCGTGTGAGGGAGCAGAGAGAGTGGTGCGGCACGAGAGGTTGGAAAAATGGAGGAGATTAATGGAAGGAAGGGGGTTTAAAGGAGTAGCATTGAGTGCAAACGCAGTGACGCAGTCGAAAATATTACTGGGACTTTATTCGTGTGATGGTTATAAATTGACAGAGGACAATGGTTGTTTGCTATTGGGATGGCAAGATAGGGCCATTTTAGCTGCGTCTGCATGGCGATGCTGATGCTGATTTCTCCATCTTCTTCCTTAATGTTTAATTGTATCAATGTATGCGTGCCCTTTTCCTTTCTTTTATTTTCTCTATTTCTTACTCAGATTGAGATTGTTTTTGTCTAAGCCCAAAACAAAACAAAACAAAAAGACGCATCAATGCCAAAGAGGAAAAGAAAATGAACCAGAATTATCGAAGTTCTAGATGGATTATTGTTTTTTCTGTGCAAGAAGAATGGGACCTCTAAATATGGATTAGGTCAACATCAATTTATTGGTGCACGATGTCTATTTTAATTCATATCATTCGTTTGAATATTACTCATATAGCTCCTCACTTGGAAGCACTGAATTTTATATATAGCCACTTTCATGTCTATATAGCCGAACGTTGTAATTTATTCCTAGATGGAGTTAATTACCAGCATGCTTATTTTAAGTTTACTGTAGCTAATACTCCCGCCCTAAAAGTGCAGCAAATTTCCTAGATTCCTGCTTCTTAAATTGCCAAATATTATTGAGTTTGGCCATACATATAAGTACGCTTAGTTGTTGCACCTTAATCACACTCTAGGATGAAGACGGGGAGTGACCGGGTTATAAGTTGGGCACCAGTGTTCTCACTTCAATCACATTCTCACTTCTATCACAGGTGCAACTCGAAAAGACATGTCCCCAAAAGTAAACTCTTGTAACTGCCGAGGACGAAGAAGAAAAGGAGTGATATCATACATTAATGATAATTTTTTTTTTTGTAAGCTTAACATGACGAGCCCCCAAATGATCAGTGTTAGAATTCTCTAATGTATAAATAGGACGGTCCATTCTCAACTTGAACTGGAGAATGTGAGTCACATCCCCTACCATGTAAGTTTTTTGCTGTCTAGTGATGTATAAAATCACCACTGGGATTGAAATTGTTTAAAGAAGAAAAAAAGAAAGAAGAAAAGCTGAGGAAACGAATTATGAGACCATAGAATAATTTCAAGCTTCAGGAGAAAAAAAAGTTTTTTTTTAGATCATGGGTGTGTTTGGTACGAAGGAAAATGTTTTCCATGGAAAATGTTTTCCTAGAAAATATTATCATGGAAAATGAGTGATTTTATCACTTATTTTCTCTTGTTTGGTTGGTAAGTGGAAAACATTTTCTGGAAAATATTTTCTATGTTTGGTTAGAGAGTAAAAAATAGTTTTTTTAGAAAAATATTTTTTTTACAACTCTCCTACCCCTCCCCCTCCCACCTCCCCCACCTCTCTCCTTCCCGAAGTCTCTAAAAATTGAAACAATCTAAAAGAACTAATGTTATGCTTTACTTTTTAACGCAAAAATCGCGTATTTTCGAATCGGTAAATTTATAATTTCTAAACCGTAAACTTCCGAACTCATAATTTTGGAACTTGTAAAATATTGAGCCTTTAAATGATAAATAATAAAATTAAAAATTGAAAAATATATTTTAAAATTTTTTTGGGAGGGGGGCTGGGGGGGTGGCTGGGCGGGGGGGGGAGGGGGGTGGGGCTGGGGGCAGTAAATCGAAAAAAAAATAAAAATTTAAATTACAAAAAAAAGTAATTTTTTTTTGTGCGGGGGAGGGGGGGAGGGGGAGAGGGGTAGGGGTGGGGGTGGGTGGTACAGAAAAATAAGAAAACAGAAATTTAAAATTATAGAAAAAAAAATTAAGGTAAAAGAAATTTTTTTTGCGTGGTGGGGTGGAGGGGTAGCAGGGTGGATGGTAACGGAAAAACTGAAATTCTAAAAAAAAAAAAACTATTTTTTGGAGAGGGAGTGGGGTGGGTTGGTGAGGGTGAGAATGGTTGAGAAGGAGCTTTGAAAAATGTTTTCCCTTCTTTTGATAAGGAAAATATTTTCCTCCGATTGGAGGAAAATGAATTGATAAGGAAAATGTTTTCCAAAACATTTAAGCCAACCAAACATAAGAAAATTGGAAAACATTTTCCAGAAAATGTTTTCCTTCATACCAAACACACCCCATATCTTTTAGGTTTCCTTACATATTTATGGTTATTCTAAAAGACGATAGAAGCTAAAGTCGCATGCTGCGTGACCTTGATATTGTAAGAATTACTCGGTTGTGCTATATACAAAAGTTGCTGAGACTTTTTTGGTAAGAATAAAGTTTGCTCTGCATTACTCAATAAGGACAATTCCTCCTAAGACAACCACAAGTATTAAAAATAACCAGCATCCTACGTCAAGGTAGTAGCTCGTACACTAATGTGTCAACTATTGACTAAAACGTGGAATCCATAAGTCAATTTAATTATGCGTCTGTTTGACAAGAAAATCCGAGTCCAATGACCATGATGAGAAATCACCTTCTGCGAGTCCCCATCCTCCCTCCCTGTATTTCCAAATGAGAAATCTGCGACTACAAATGTAAGATGCCAACTTTATAGAACAAACGTGATCATAGGAACATGCAATAGTTACATAGAAATGCCTTTCAACAAACATGTAATAATGAGGTACATACAGATTATTAACTCAGTGACCAAACTTCACAGCGTAGGTAACCCCATGAATACCACAAGGTCAAACTGAATCACACTTGCAATCTCACAATATGGAACACGAACAGATGCTTTTCTTTGGGGTCTCGTCAATCTTCTTTTCTGTTGGCAGAAAGACAAGTCTCAGCAGCAATAAAGTTTAAGAATAAAACATCAATGGTTTAAGTTTAACAACAAAACCCTGGACTGACAATTGGCAACCGGGAGCTAGAGTAGGGGATAGGGTGTAGCAGAACCACCTCAGATCTTCAAATACAGAGCTCTCTATTAAGGTTCAAGATACGCACATAGACGCTGAACAATTATACATGCGTCTATAAAAATATGAAAGTTTACAACTAAACAAGAAGTGGCAACGGAACTCCTTAGAACTTGGTACATTCATTATATGCTCTACAAGTTGAGAGTCAGCAGTTATCTCAGGTCACACTATAAAGAGGAAGATTATTCGGACTATAATCATCAGAAATTATGCGCATCAATTGTAGACTAGTAAAAAAAACCCTCAAAGTTGGATCTTCAGATTATTCGACAAAAACTAGCAGTACTTGACGGTGAAGAAGTTAAGAGAATAACAATACAAATAAACCAAAATAGACGAGGTGAAAAAGACCAAAAAAATAACAAACAACAGCTATGTTTTAATCCCAAGCTAGCTAGAGTTGGTTATATAGATTCTCGTTAACCACGTCATTCCACTTAGACTCGCATCAATCCAATATTAGAAGATTTTGATCCGCACAAGTTTTTTCCTATTTCATTTTTGGTGTAAGGAAGAACTGGTAGAAGATGTGGACACACTGATAGATGCACTGAATCCTTGTAAGAAGAACAAGGATATAATTCTTGCTCTCCTCTACATTTGGATTTCAGCAGAAGCTTTGTGCTGTATATATATAATAAATACTTGTAACCATTCTCAAAAGTAGTACTCTACATTTTCTACTAGTATACAAATCTCCAATGAAAGTAAAAAAACTCCTAGCAAACTAAACTTAATCACAATTAATTAGTTCCGCCTACATGAATCTTTTTCTTCCATTGTGTCACATTTTGGCAAGTTTTATGGATTGCGAGATATTGCAGGTTGACATAGGACATCACTAAACCAACTCAAGTGACCTCTCGTTTTATCCTCTAAGATACCACTTGTACCTTTGGTCAAATGTGACCAACTAATTTCTTGTATGACCTTAAAACCATCTTAGCATTCGCATATTTGATTGAAACACTCATTTTTGGGTATGTTTAACCATAGAGGCCCGACACTCACTCTCACATAATATTATTGGTCTTATAGCCATTTTATAGAACTTGCCTATCAAATTGTATCCTCTCTATCATATCACACTCTGGTAGTATTTCTTAAATATAAACATAATAGCAAAAGATAACAGCAAGCAGGTGCTTAAGTAGTTCAAAACATGAGGTAGTTTCTCCCTTTTAGACTTGGAGGAAGTCTATGACTTCTACTATCAAGCTAGGATCCTCTCGACAATTTACATTGCTCCACCAATACATGTTCTATAGGCATCTAAACTTCACGAACGGTAAGGATAGATTTTTATCCACAAAATATTTATGGTATCACGCAATCCAAACTGTCCAAGATACACATAAAGAAATAGCTCTCCATATCTTCTTTTTGCTTTTGGTAATTCTTTGGCCCTGCCAGTTGTTAAGCGTATCTCTTATGTTTCCGGCATCACCAACAAAATCCCAAATAGATTTGGCAACATACACCAAATCTTCCATATGTATTAACAGTGTAATAATAGCACTTCTCCGTATCAACCATCCTATTTTAATTCCGTGTGTGATATCTTCATCAATTGTTCCATTCCACTAGAGCCGAGATCTAAATTATTGCATTTACGCACCATAATCCTGTCTAATCTCACCTCACCTTAACTCTTTTTTTATGCTGGCAATTCAGTCTTACTCCTACTTATCAAAAACTCTCTAGAGTGCTTCTCGTAGTTCAAGCTTTTGGGATTTACCTTCTCTAGTTCCAATTAACTTAATTCCATCACAAATATAATTTACCAGGCGGAGGTAAAAAAAAGATATTGATAGGATATAATAGAGAGTAGAGGGGAAAAAAGGAAAAAATCATAAAGACAATTATAATAGACAATTTTTTTTTTTTTTCACCGGGAGTTGGTACCTCCCGCCTCTCGTTTAACCTGTACACCTTTTTCGTACTCTTGTTATCATTTCTTGTGAGGTGTACTCTGTTGCTATCTAGTGCATCCTTTTCGTATCTCCCTTTTGTGCGTGGGTGCGTCATTATTCTCCATAGTCGGTTGGAGGGATAGTGGCCGCAGCGGGGGATGTAAGTGCAAGGTCATGTCCTCGGGGGTGGGGGCGGTGGCGGGGGTGAGTAGGGGGGCAGGGAGCGGTTATGCGGGTAGGGCAGGAGGTAAGGGTGGGAAGAGGGTAGCGGACGCACATAGGTTAAGGATCGGGTCGTGGAACATAGATACTCTGACGGGTAAGTCCGTTGAGTTGGCGAAGATTCTTCAGAATAGGAGGATCAACATAGCCTGTGTTCAGGAGACTAGGTGGAAAGGGACGAAGGCGCGGGATGTTGACGAGTTTAAGTCGTGGTACTCTGGGGTCGTGGGGGGCAAGAATGGAGTGGGCATCCTGGTGGATAAGGACCTTAGGGAGTCCGTGGTGGAGGTTAGGCGAGCGAACGATAGGTTGATGTCTATTAAGTTGGTTATCGGGGGTTGCGTCCTCAACGTCATCAGCGCCTACGCACCGCATGCGGGCTTGGATGAGGAGGTCAAGAGGCGTTTTTGGGACGACTTGGATGAGTTGGTGCGTAGTATTCCCCAATCTGAGAAGTTGATCATTGGAGGGGACTTTAATGGCCATATTGGGGCAGATGCTAGTGGTTATGGTGAGGTGCACGGTGGCTTTGGCCTCGGGGTTAGGAACGGAGGAGGCTCTGCGCTGTTGGAGTTCGCTAGGGCTTCCGAGCTTCTGATTGCTAACTCGACATTTCAGAAGAGGGAGGAGCATTTGGTCACCTTCAAAAGTTCGACGGCGAGGACTCAAATCGATTACCTTCTTCTTAGAAGGAGCGATAGAGGTCTGTGCAGGGACTGCAAGGTTATTCCGGAAGAATCCCTTTCAACCCTTCATAGACTCCTAGTGATGGATGTCGGAATCTGGGTGAAGAAGAAGCAGAGGGGTGCTCGGGGCCAACCACGAATTAGATGGGGTAGTCTGACTAAAGAGAAAGCCCAGGAGCTGGAGAGAAGGTTAGTCGAGGGTGGAGCTTGGAGAAGTTCTGGGGTAGCAGGACGCAATGTGGTCAGAGACGGCGAATCTGGTTAGGGAGGCAGCGCGGGATGTGCTTGGGGTAACCAAAGGCTATCTAGGCAGCCATCAGGGCGACTGGTGGTGGAACGACGTAGTGCGAGGAAAAGTAGAGGTGAAGAAAGCTGCTTTTGCGAAGTTGGCAGGGAGCACAAGCGAGGAAGAAAGGCGGGTGAACAGAGAGAGCTATAAGGTGGCGAGGAAGGAAGCGAAACTGGCAGTCACGGAAGCTAAAAACGCGGCTTTTGGTCGCACGTATGAGGAATTGGGGGAGAAAGGCGGGGACAAGAAGTTATTCCGGTTAGCCAAAGTAAGGGAAAGGAAGGCGCGGGACCTGGACCAAGTTAGGTGCATCAAGGATGAGGATGGTAGAGTCCTGATGGGGGAGTCTCAAGTCAAACAGAGATGGCAGGCGTACTTCCGAGACCTTCTCAACGAGGAGGGGGACCAAACCATAAAACTAGGGGAGCTGGGGCATTCGGAGCGTCATAGAGACTTAGGGTACTGCAGGCGCATTAGGGTGGAAGAGGTCGTGGGGGCTTTGCGTAGGATGAGTAGAGGTCGAGCGACCGGGCCAGACGAAATCCCGGTGGAGTTCTGGAAATGCATGGGTAAGCCAGGAGTGGAGTGGCTTACCAGGTTGTTCAATGCGATCTTCGGGTCCAAAAGGATGCCAGAGGAGTGGAGGTGGAGTACAGTGGTGCCCTTGTATAAGAACAAAGGGGATATCCAGTGTTGCGACAACTATAGAGGCATTAAATTAATAAGCCACACCACGAAGGTCCGGGAGCGGGTGATCGAGGCCGGAGCGAGGGAGTCGACATCTATTTCCGTGAACCGGCTCGGCTTTACGCCGGCCGGTCCACTACGTAAGCTTATCCACCTTGTCGAGATTGGCGGAACGAGCTCGTGGATATGAAGCAGGACTCTGCACACGGTGTTTATCGACTCGGAGAAGGCGTATGACAAGGTCCCTAGCGAGGTACTACGGAGGTGCCCCGAGGCTAAGCAGCGTGCTCGAGCCTCACATCGAGTAATAAAGGACATGTACGACGGAGCTAAGTCCAGGGTTAGGGACGGTGGGTGGCGACTCGCACCATTTTCCGGTGGTTATGGGGCTCATCAAGGATCTGCGCCTAGCCCCCTCTTGTTTGCCTCGGCGACGGATGCTTCGACGCGGCATACCCGAGCGGAACGTTCCTCGGTGTACGCTATTTGTCGACGACATAGTCCTCGTAGACGAGACGAGGGTCGCTGTTAACGGAGAGGCTAGAGGAACGGAGACAAACTCTCGAGTCCAAGAGGTTTAAACCAAGCAGTTCAAGACAGTAACATCCGAGTGCAAATTTAGCGCCGAGTCGAGCGAAGTGGTAGTGTAGCGCGATGATTGGATCTCGAGCCACAGCGCAAGAAGATAGTTTCGGATACCTCGGACCGGTGATCCGGGGGACGCAGAGACAGACGGGGATGTCACTCAACGTATAGCGGCGGGGCGGTCGAGTCGAGGCTTGCATCGCAGTCTCGCGTGATAAGAAAGCGCCGCGAAACTCGAGCGAAAGTTTTATGTAGTCGTAGCTAGACCGCCACGCCGTACGGGACGGAGTGTCGGTCGCGAAGAAATCTCACGTTCGGCAGGACGACGGCGGCGGAGACGAGGATGCTTAGGTGGATGTGCGGCTCACCAGGTTAGATAAGATTAGGAACGAGGTTATTCGGGAGAAGGTGGGGGTGGCCCCATGGATGAGAAGATGCGAGAGGCGAGACTTCGGTGGTTCGGGCACGTGCGGAGGAGAAGCCCCGACGCCCCGGTGAGGAGTTGTGAGCGGCTAGCGGTGGTCTCATCATCAATACGGTTACTTCTAAATTTAGTGCCTCTCCCAAATTCTCTCCAATTTCTTAGTTATGTCCAATTTGACCTTTGATAGAAAAATCTGGAGGTCTAATATCACGGTTGTAGGATAGGGGCTTCTAGATTTTTCATACTCCTTTCCCGGGTGTGAGGCGTGGTAGGGCCGCCCACAGATGATTAGTTTGTGTTCTCTTTTGGTAGTCATTTCTGGCAGTTACTGTTTTGATATCTTTGCATGTCTGTTTATTTATAGTACATATGCATCTTATGTTTAGATAATTTTTATGAGATGTATGTTGGAGTAACTAATGCGGTTTTTGTTTTTTGTTTGCCTTTTTTCTATGCGCCGAGGGTCGATTGGAAACAGCCTCTCTGCCCTTTCGGGTAGAGGTAAGGCCTGTCTACATATTACCCTCCCCAGACCTCACCTTGTGGGAATATACTGGGTTGTTGTTGAAACAAGTGTTGAGTTATCATGGAATACATTTAAAGTGACATAATGAATACGCGTAAAAAGCTGTTGCAATTATAATCTCATGCGTCGAGCAACATGAGTTGAGTTTCCCATCCCACCTAGAGCACATTCAAGATGATTTTTTATAAAGCTAATTTCACTCACATGATACCCCCAGCATATATTGATCCATGATAAAGCTAATTCACTCACATAAAAGCGCTGGATATGAACTGTTATCATCTTTAAAAAAAAAAAAAAAAAAACTTGATATGTTAACATCCCAAGTTACTGTTGTCAACACAAGATGGTGGTAAAATACTAAAGAGTAACACTAAGAATTATGCATTGTTTCATTCTTCAATGCCACATAGCAAGTTTTCATCTATGCTGATATACCAAGTGTGAACAAGTTAAGAAATATCTTGGCTTTCGATGTTCATTCGCTTACAATTTTACCCTAAAAATGGTAATTTTACTATTTAATTGGTTAATCAATGCTCAATTTTTGTAACTTCCTCAATTGATGTTATTGGGAGAATACTTCAAGTGACATTTCCCTATCTCTATGTCATTCATTTCAACCTCAACTCCCCAAATATTTTCCACACTTGGCTATATTTTCTCTTACAAAAGTTTATTAATGAGTCCAATTCGTAGAAGAGGAATAAAAATTATTCTCGTTCTCCATCTTTACTGCCAGCCAACAAATTGCAAACATCCACCGTGTTATAGAAGGATGGTTGCAAATTTCAGCGGACATAGTAAATTTAATCGAATTGACAAGCATTTTTCTGTTCAAAATAGAAGAAATATTAAGATGGGATCGGAGAAATGTCAAATCTTCGCAACCTCCTCCTTTCTTCTCATAAAATAGCCATTTCTCCACACCACATTTGAAATACTCTAACTGAACTATATCTGAATATCTTACAGAGATGTCAATCTTCTGAAATTCTTGGCAAAGCCACTAGACATCTCCAGCATAACTATGTTAGCAGATGCATTCTGTGTTAGAAATAAGACTCCCACATTCAACACGGATGCTTAAGGTTCAACACATTCAACGGAAGAGATAAAAGCTTCTAGTTCCCTTTTTGTTTTAAGAATAAAGATTTTGTCAGGTTAAAATGCCCTAATATAAAACAGGAAGACATAGCATAGAATGCCAGTATATTCAGTAGTAAGGGGAACCTACCTGATTTTGCTTATTCAGTAGTAAGGAAGACATAGCATAGAATGCCAGCATATTCAGTAGTAAGGGGAACCTACCTGATTTTGCTTTAGCTATAGATGGTTGTACAACAGCATGCATGGTAATTACACCATTTGGTAGCTCGCCAAAAGGTGTCTTGCATTGACCAACACTCCTGCTGTTTTCCAAGATTTTGCCAGCACATATCAATTTTACATCATTTGCCGCCTTGGGTGCAATTTTTTTATCTGCAGTGAAAACAACTGAATCTTATTAAAACAAAGCCCATAGACAAAAAGGTACAAAGAAGCATATGAACGAATCCCTTTTCGAAGACCCCTGCAAATAAATGGACCATCAGAAAAGCAATAAAGCATGATATAAGAGGAAGGTGTCAAATTTTAAAGTTCAGATGTCCACTCACTTTCTTGCACCATATAGAGGAAACATAAAGGTGGTTTTTCCAGGCTCAAAACTCTTATCACCTTTACCAACATAGGTTATTGTTGTGAAAATTTGGTCTCGGGTTCAGCCTTTGTTTGATGGGGGTGAAAATAGGGCATATTGAAGGTTCAGTCTTAAAAGTGTAGAAACTTAAAATTCTCTTCTAATTCTGAAGGAGTAGCGGTTTGGGTTTCTTGCTTTGGTTCTGGACGAACTTTACTTGTAGCTAACCCAAAAGGCTTCAACTTTTGGCTGATTTTTTATTTTTTTTTCTTTTTTTCTTTTTTTAGTGTGAAGGTGGGCAAGTACTTTTCCTTCTGTTCTCTTCAAAACCAAAAAGCTCCTGGTTGGAAAATTTACTTAGTTCGTCCTGCAGTACGGTATTTGAACACTGAAAGACAAATTTTTACTTTGCTTATTTTTTTTTAACTTATTTTTGTGTTTTCTTTTTTAGCGTGAAGGTGGGCAAGTACTTTTTCGTTTGTTCTCTTCAAAACCAAAAGCTCCTGGTTGGAATAGCTCGTCCTGAGTACGTATTTGAACACTGAATGACAAAATTTTACTTTCCTTCTTTGTTTTTTACTTTATTGTTAATATTTATAGTTATTTTCCCTGCATTAGATATATATTCTTTAACTTTTTTTTGCCTTGATAAGCACCTTGTTTCACTATGCATATTAATCAGTTTTTGTTGTGCATTTAAAACCTCAATGGAGTGCTTTCCTGCGCTTCTGGCCTTTGAGAGCACCGCATTTAACCCTACCAAGAATCCCAAGGTCCACGGGTTCTATTTCAAGCTTTCCTAGGCAAAATGATTAGGACCAAAATGCTTACTTGTCAATCTTTGATGGAGTCAATATGATTTGGTGTCATTAGCTGGATGATCTAGCTATCAAGTCCCCACTCTTAGAATTAAACATATATCTGACAATTTGGATACATATTTTACTTTCAAGTACAAAACTATGAATCTTGCAATTGTGGATCTAGGTCACACTGTCTGGATGTAGGCTGATTCATAGCCTGTTTGGCCAAGCTTCTAAACTCAACCTATTTTGAGAAGTACTTTTCTCAAAAGTACTTTTAACAAAAAAAAAAAATCTTTTGGTGAGAAACAATTTGTGTTTAGCTAACTATTTGAAAAACAGTTTAGAGCAATAATTAGTGTTTGGCCAAACTTTAAAAAACTGTTTCTAAGGGTATTTTTCTCAAAAGTATTTCTCAGAAAAGTGCTTTTCGAGAGAAGCTACTTTTTTCTTCTTCTCAAAGACTACTTCTGTTTCGCCTCAAAAACACTTTTTTTTCCTTCCAAAAGCTTGGCAAAACACCTTAATTTTTAGCCAAAAGTGCTTTTGGCAAAAAAAAACCTTGGCCAAAGGTGATGGTGGTGATCTTGATCTTAAAGATGGATAATAAATATATACCCTACATTTTTTGACAATATGAATCGTAGGTTGGATATATTTACTTCTTTTTTTTTAAATAATACTCCCTCCGTTTCAATTTATGTGAACCTATTTCCTTTTTAGTCCGTGCCAAAAAGAATGACCCATTTCCATATTTGGAAACAATTTACCTTTATGCAATGATTTATAGCCACACAAAATAAAGGTGCCTCATTTTACACCACAAGATTAAAAGTCTTCTCTATTTTCTTAAATTCCGTGCCCAGTCAAATGGGTTCACATAAATTGAAATGGAGGGAGTATACGACTGTAGCGAAGGGGAGCCTCGTAACTGGTAAACTTGTTGTCATGTAACCAGCAGGTCACGAGTTAAAGTTGTGGAAACAACCTTATGCAGAAATACAGGGTAAGGTTGCGTACAATAGACCCTTGTGGTCCGGCCCTCTTCCCCGGACCCTGCGCATAGCAAGAGCTTATTGCGCCTGGATGCCCCTTTTTTAATATGTGACTGTAGTAGCATGAATACATTCCCATAAAGTGATTTTTCCATAACACATGTGCAAGCACGCAATCATAAGTGTTGGAATATCGAGAGGATGCATAAAGGAATTTCTCATATAGTGGGTTTACAACAGCCGACTGGCTTATAATGAGCTAACTAATAGCATACACTATACAAGATGAGATTCTATGGTGGATGATATGTGCTTATAGCAGGCATTTTCCTTGAATGGCTACTTGTTTACCATAGTTATGGACAAAGTAACTAATATACATAGGATGGCATTCTATGGCACTTGATATTGCGTATGATTTAGTGTTAAATGACGAAACTAGCAAGGGAGTTGACACAAAGTTGGAACTATGGAGAAACCCTCAAGATAGTGAGGATTTTTGGAGAACTAACAATTAAACCAAATATATGCAGCCTAAGACTCCTGAACCCAATGATAAAAAGAGCACTAAAACAAATACAACACGCAATTATTTCATGTGAAACAGCAAGGCACATGATGAAAGTTCACACCAGCTAATAAAACTTCTGAATAAGCAGCATGAAAGCTTGAACAGACTACACTAGAAACTCGGGACTCATACGAACATATTGAAGATGAGTCACTTTAAACGGAATTGAAGTTCAGGAAAAGAAATACCTCACTACAGTTCTTGACTCAAAAAATTCTGCAAAGATACTTTCTATCATTAATTCAATATAAGTACATTTGCGACTTATCTCCACAAGGTAGATGTAAGGTCTGTGTACACACTACCCTCCCTAGATTGTGGGATTATACTGGGTTCTGGGTATGTTGTTATTGTTGTTGCGACTAACACTAGCACTCTTGAACTTCTCCAGAGAGTTGCCACTTGACACAAGCTTTCTAACTAATAAGCCTGGCCATGAACGGTATAACAAGTTCAACCGTTGCCTATAAGCAGTGTTGTCAAAGGCTCATTTAAAGCCCTGAAGCTCAAAAAAGCTCAAGGAGGACACTTCGCCTCACTTAAGCTGCAGTTCAATATAGCCAAGCCACTAAGGCATGCACCTCAATGCCCATACGTTCTATCTTGAACTGAGCCATACTAAACAACAAATATTATCGGTAAATAAGTGTATTAATTGCTGAAGAAAATATTAGGAGTGAATTTGTTTCTTTTTTCTTGAAGTACATATGTATTTTAAGTTTTTTCCTTAGTTGCGCCTTTTTTTTTACAAAAGCCCGCACTTTAGTTGCGCTTTTCTCTTAAAGACTCGTCTTGGAGCGCTTTTTAGAACTTTTCGCTTTTGAGAACACTGCCTATAAGTGACTTAATCTAACAAAGTTCAACTTCAAACTATGCAGGTGTCCTTTAGACTATTATGCTTTAATTATCATAGTGTTCAAGCCAATTTATGCGCACCTCGACTAACTCAACAAAGTACTTGCTACCTCCCACCAACATGTACCTGGTAAGTAACTCTATTCACCAATGCTCAGATATATGATAAAGAAATCACTTACTATTTTTGCTAGTATTTTTGCCGGGATGTGAACCTTTGACCTCATCGTTATCAGCCCACTTCATAGACCACTAGGCCACACCCTTTAGTCCCCCTTTTAGAACTAATTTTCAATGCAGATGATCACACTGATTGCAAAACTAAATAAGCTAAAACGAGAGTTGAAAGTCCTTAACTTTTTAATCAGGGAGGCATCATATGTGGGCAAATTACAACAACTGAAAACATGGCAAGAATGGTTCTACATAGCCCAGAAAAGAATTACACGATGCTTGACTGCTAACTAGGGGGGATTTTTAACAAAGGAAGGAGGCAGAAAACAAAACCTTTGGGCCACTCGGCCACAATTCTCTCTTTAAGCATAGATATGGTGGAAGCAGGTGAGTAGCGAAAAGGACCAATATCTGATCCATCGTACAACCGAAATTTGAGCTCTACCAAGTCCTCCTCCGGCATTTGCCCACCGTCTTCACTTGCTTTCCGATCAACACCAACCAAACCTCCAACCTTCACTTGACTTCCCAAATTACCCTCGGCTCCTGAAACCAAACACAGAAATTAAGTACACGCCGTTGAACCACTCAAACCCCATAGTTTAAAAAAGGGAAATAAAATAATTTTCTAAGCTACAACAACACGAATATAAAAATAAATAAAATATTAACATGTACCAGTGATTAACGAGTAGTGAAAGAAGAGATATGAAGTATTAATGAGTTTGGTTGCATTGAATTTAGTAAAAGAGGGGGAGAAGAAACCAAGAACCCTAGACCCCAAATCGGTGACGTTGAACGGGAAAGCAAAACGGAAAAGGAAAGAAATGTAACACAGTAAAGAGCTTACAAAATATATACAGTGGTTACCTTTATTTCCTCTTTCCTTTTTTGGTTTTGTGTATGATTGGAGTATTCACTACGTAGAGTGTAAGCCACGTGGGTCACGGCTGGCCCGAGCTGTTGTATCACTTTTTTCTGTTCGTTTTTTCACTTTACATTTTAACTAGTATTCCTACCCGTGCGATGCGCGGATCATTTTAAAGGAAAAAAAGAGTAATGCAAAAGGAGATATTGGAAACATATGTATATTTCTACAGAAGTAGTATTTGGCTTTAAACGGATTAGTCCACCAGAAAATGCAGATATTTTTGTCTCAAGTTATAATCAGAAAATAAAGGACAGTTAAACATATGTATAATGAACAGATTAATATATTACCTTGTGTCATGATGTACATCAGAAGTGTATGATAATATGAGCAAGTCAGTCATGTTGGTTGATGATATAAATGACGACTCACATGGATAACCAAGATCTCGAAAATATCCAATCCTTGTAAGTAGAATCTATAGAATAATTTTAAGTCTCAGATGAAATGCTTACAATGAAAATTTTATGCCATTTACCGACATAGTTGTAATGTTATTGTTCCAATCAAAAACATATTCATAATAAGCTACATGTTCCTTTACAACTGAGGCAAAGTTCTCTATTACATGCTTAAGGCAAGTTTTCTTACCTGCATAAATAAATCTATATTGCATACTATTAGATGAAATAATAGGCAGAGCATTTTTTACTCTTAGTGAAACAAAACAACGTGAAACGTAGTAGATTTTGCTTACAAATTGCTGCCTTTATTGCTCCACGTGAACCTACTCCAACCACAAATACAAAGTTGCATGAAGGATAACAATCGCAGTCAACATTTTTCCAGTGCTTCAACGGGCTTTGACCTTTTTTTGTTATAGGTATTTAACCTATTCGTAAGATAAACTATGAGTCATTGACGTTGCCAAGATAGATATTTTCTTTGTCTTTCAAGATATTGCATAAAAAGAGAAAGATAGCCAGTCCTCTTGGGCGGCCGAGAGTGGTAGGTAAAACAAACCAAGGAGGATCTTATCCTAAAGGAGGAGGAGGGGGAGGAGTAGGGGCTAGATTCACCATTGCAACCATTCCAACAACTACCAATGTTGAAAATCTACCAGCATGAACAACTATCAACACCAGAAAGATCTCAAGTCAATTTATATAACAAAGGACCTTAGCATCGCTCCTATTGAAATTATTTTGAGAAGTGGAAAAAAAGAACCTGCAGAGCCTCTCTCGAGCATACCTCCTTGCTACACCTGATACTCGAACAGTAGCACGTATTGACACCCATATGGAAACCTACCCAGCAACAACAAAACATTGATCCCCAAAAAGAAAAGTATAGGCAATGATGTAAGGTCTACTGTCTATATTTTTATTTGTTGCAGGAATATCAAGAAGAAGAAAAAATTCTAAGTTTTGTTCATACAACATCTAATACATGAGAATTATAGCCACGAAAAACTCAACTTCCTGTCAGTATTTTCAGACAACACATTTGGTTTGAATTTTACTTCCTACAAATAACAAAACATGAAAAAGCACAAATTATTTGCTTTAGTTAAAAACCTTGCAGCAAGAGAAGAAGAAAAATTCACCTCAAAAAGTTCAATTTCTTTGTGAGGTGAAAAGTTAGCCAACTCACTCAACACCTAATGTCTGATAGTGTTCAAGACCTAAATAGAATAATTTAGTCTGTGGTTTGATTCTTAATTATCGTTGTTACTGTAGCACGCAAAATTATCAGTAACGTTGAAATTTTACCAGTATATCAGTAGAAAAGTTTATGCCAAATCATTTTTTCTTTTGGATCCTCCAACTTAACAGACTCTTGATTTATATCTTCTATTTTCATATTGACTTTTGTTAAAAGGGAAGGTTTCAGAGAATGCAAAGGGAACTGTGGCCAAGAACTCCATTAGCTACCTATAGAAGTAAGAGATCAAAAGGTAACCTTAGGCCTTCATAAAACCACTGAAATACTATGTATAAATACTATGTAAAATAGTACCAATGATAAATAGAAAGTAATTACAAAGTTTTAAACAATACCTTTTCATCCATCAGAACAATCTCAATTGAAAAAGGGTTGTCAGGCCTGTCGCAATCCGGATTTTTCCAAAGCCTTAGAATCGAACCTTTAGCTTCCAATTCATTGACTTGCTGTTAATTTCACTAACGAAATTGATTTCAGCCGCCATTATATCCTGAAATATATAGAGGTATTTGTAAATATAAGTAGAAACTAAAACTTCACAAAAATTATCTGTTAAAGGAATACAATCTCAAGTGGAATAAAGATTGTTCATAAAATATAAATTATACCCAATTACCTCTTGTACTCTAGAATTGTTGTTTGATATGCACCCGGCGGAGAAAGAATAGAAATATATACTGTAAAAGTAAAACTGATTTTACAACTAATTTGATAAAAATTTGAAATATGTTACTGGAATCCTGGGCAGAAGAGTTCGTGGATTGATATCGTGGTGAGACATTGTGGTTGTGGGATTGAGGTGCCTAATTTGTAGGATGAAATTGGCAAATAGTTGAAAATCACGTTCCCAATTACCCTTTTTTTAAGGTTTCAAAACGTATGTATAAACCTATTTAATAGGAATGCCGTTTTCTTTGGAAACAAAACATAGAAACCACTTCTTATTTTTAAAATTAGAAAAACGTAGAAACTACTTCTTTTTTCCTAAATATAGAAAACCTAATTAATTATTTTCAAATTTAAATTTTAAAAAGAGAAACTAATTTTACCTAAAATAACTAATTTGTTCTAAAGTTGCCACGTGGCATTTTATATGTAGAACATTTGGCAAATTTTTAGGATAGACTTCTTTCCTTTTAAGTAAATATAGATAAAATATAAATTATACCCAATTACCTCTTGTACTCTAGAATTGTTGTTTGATATGCACCCGGCGGAGAAAGAATAGAAATATATACTGTAAAAGTAAAACTGATTTTACAACTAATTTGATAAAAATTTGAAATATGTTACTGGAATCCTGGGCAGAAGAGTTCGTGGATTGATATCGTGGTGAGACATTGTGGTTGTGGGATTGAGGTGCCTAATTTGTAGGATGAAATTGGCAAATAGTTGAAAATCACGTTCCCAATTACCCTTTTTTTAAGTTTTCAAAACGTATGTATAAACCTATTTAATAGGAATGTCGTTTTCTTTGGAAACAAAACATAGAAACCACTTCTTATTTTTAAAATTAGAAAAACGTAGAAACTACTTCTTTTTTCCTAAATATAGAAAACCTAATTAATTATTTTCAAATTTAAATTTTAAAAAGAGAAACTAATTTTACCTAAAATAACTAATTTGTTCTAAAGTTGCCACGTGGCATTTTATATGTAGAACATTTGGCAAATTTTTAGGATAGACTTCTTTCCTTTTAAGTAAATATAGATATAGATGGAGGTTTTCTTGAATTTACACTTAATCTTTTTACTACTACTAGTCTCTTGCACGCGTGTATTATGAATGCAAAATTCTTTAGAAAAAAATATATATTCTAATCCATATATTTCACTTTATCTATAAATACCTTCTTGAGCTTCAAAATTACAGAAGTAAGAACTATTTGCCACTTGATAAAGATATATACTATATACTACTAATAAAGGCTTTGATCCAATCGTACCCTTAAAAATCATGAGCGAGGGACATATATTTCAAAAGTTTGTAGCTTCTTTTTTTTGGTGAAAAAGATATATATATATATATATATATATATATATATATATATATATATATATATATATATATAGCGATAATCAAGCTCTTATAAAACTGTCCAGGTGATGCATTATAGGCATCGGATTTACAAAACTATTAACCAAGGCTCCAGTAGGAGTCGATTAGCTATTCCAAAAGGAGAACCAAACATACTAGTAATATAGCTACTAGATACAATACTGCCTAGAGTAATGCTAGTATCCTTAACTAAACTAGTACTATTACATATATTAATAGTCTCCATCGTCCTTTTCCGTAGTATGCCTTCTTGATCTTGGTGATACACATATTGTACAAAAAGTGGTGGTTCTTCAAATAGTACACAAGTTCCTCGTACATGCATGGCTGGGTATTTGGCTAGTAGATCTGCCACACTGTTTTGTTCCTTGTAGATGTTCCAAAGAGGTGGGCTATCCAGTTGTAGAAGTAACAACCTACAATCGTTAATAATATTAGTATATTGCAAGGTGTTGGAGTTAAACATACCAATGATGGCTTGTGCATCAGTTTCAATAACGAAAGGCTGTAACTTCTTCCGTACAGCAATCATCAGTCCCTTGAGTAATGCAAGGAGTTCCAGTTGAACAGCTGCTCCAGATACTGAATTCCCTGCATAACCTAGGATCCATCCTCTATTTGTATTCCTAAAGACCCCTCATGTGAGCACGTGATTTTTGCCCTATATGAGAATCACTCCCAGAAAATGCAAAAATAAAATAGTTTTATGTTGAGCATGATTTTTGTGATTTTTGTGTTATTTTTATCTTACATTTGCATGTTTGTGTGTGCGTGTTTATTTATTTAAATTAGTAAAATACAAAATATATACATCATGTTTTGCATTTTGTTTAGTGTTTAATATCAAAATTATACGGTTTACATTTAAGTGATATGTAATTAATTATGTATGTTAGTAAAAATTAATTGTGTTACAAGTTAATCCGATTATATATATATATATATATATATATATATATATATATATATATATAATACAATATAGAGTCTATTTGTAGGAAATGAGGAGATAGGGAAAAAAAAACCCAATTTCAACACAACAAGGCCCAAACAAAAATGCCCCAAATCGTCCCTACCCGGTCCAGCCCCGCCCCATCGCCCGAACCGACCCACCATCTTTCTATTCTGAACCGTTGGATTCACATGATCCAACGGCTAAGATTAAACACCCCTTTTAATTACCCAAACCCCTCCCAAACCCTAATTCCCATTCATTCCGCATCTCTTCAGAGAGCAAAAGAAACTGCCGCCTCACACCACCACAAACCGCCGGCCGGAAATCGTCTCCGCCGGCGGCAGCACCCCAAACCACCCCATTTTAACACCATAGATTCCCCTAATCCCCCTCTACACGAATCCCTTAACCATTCGTCTCGAATCACTCCCGAATTCTTCGAATATCCAATCGAAAATCCGCCGGAAAACAAAACTTATGCCAAACCACTCCAAACTCACCCCAAGCACTTCTCTAGCTTCCCACATCACCAAATCGTGGTTGGTCAGATTCGAATCGAGACCTAGCCATTCAAACTCCAAATCCGAGCCTTGGGAGCCCTAGAAGAATCCTGGGCATATTCGAAGACTTTTGAGCTTTCAATAGGGTTTTAGCCGAGTTGTTCTCACCTGAGAACCCTCGATTAAAACCCGTTGAACCTCAAAAAAGTGTCAAGTCCGAGTCCGATTGATTCTAATTTTTGCTCATCGTTTGAGGTATTTTCCTTATCTATTTTTTGGCATGATTATTTGTTTAGTTTGTTTGTTATGTTTCATCTTTCTCATTTGTTGTTTAAATCTTCTCTGTTTCTTCTCCTCGAGACCTTTTTTTGGGGTCGATGATTATTTCTGCTTGCTGTTATAAATGTGTCGTCATAGGATATAAATTCGTTTCGATTAATGTCGTCGAGAATTGACTCGGCAATTTTACCTACCTTGTCCAAAAATTTCGAATCACTGATTCGACGATTAGTTGTTATTGATCGTACATGTTGAATTCGATTAGTCGAACATCGTCGAATAGTTATAAAGTTTTGTTTAGAACAGTAGGACATTAGTGTTGATACCCATCAACTCCATGTTTGAACTACTGTCGAATTGAAGTTGAATTGTAATGTTTCGAATTAGGAATTCGAATTGGTTATAGCTGAATTGGGACTATATGGTTTGGAGTTAATTCGAATGAATACGGCCAGCATGCTTGGGGAACTGGTAATCACTGTGTGTTCAGTATAATTAGAAAACAAAAGTAACATGGGAGCCATTTCGCAGGGTAAGGGGTTTTGAATAGAAAAACAGGCTACTAGTACGCTTTTGGATTAAAAAATGAGATTTAGACATTAAGTGATGGGCTGGGCAGAGAATATTAGGGCAAGAAGTTTATTTTACACTCTTAAGTGCTCTTAAGAGCTGGACAATCAGGGCACATGGCAGAAAAAACAGGCTGGCCTGGCTTTTAGTTTTGGATATATACAGAGAGACACTTGAGAGAGGGGGGGACAAAGGAAGACTCGCTGGTAGACACTGAAAAATAGCTGGGGAGAGAGTTTTAAAGTGAGGAAAACAGAGAGAGTTTAAGAAGGGACACTGGAGTGAAAGTGATAGTGAACACAGAGGAAGGATTCAAAAAATACACACACACACATTGTGTCACTGTTGCATTGAAGAGTCTGTTACTGTTACTGTTGCTGTTCAGTTGTCGTAGAGATTGTAGGCGTGCTGTTGTGTGTTGTTTGGTGTTGATTGTTGTCGCTGCTGTGTTGAGTGTTGCTGCTGGTCCATTGTTGTTGTTGTTGTGTCTATTGTGTTGCTGCTGGTCTGTCATTGAGCTACTGCTGCTGTGTTGAGTGTTGCTGCTGGCTTCTGTTTGTTTGCTGCTTCTTTGTTGATTGGTCCTACTCCTGCTGTTGTTTTGTGTTGTTGGTTGGTGCTTGTTGTTGCTGCTGTTGGTATTGTTGTTATCATTGTATCTTCTGCTGCTGCAACTGATCTTCACTCATTGTGACTTCCAGGTATTCCTTTGTCCGATTAGAAGCTGTAATGATGATTTGGTTGAATGAAAGTGGAGCCTCAGTTAAATTTCAATGCTATTGTATGTTGTATAGACCAACACTGTTATCAGTATTAGTATTACTTTAGAGTTGAGATTTAATTGTATTGTAGAATGTAATAGTAGAAAAACCAACACGAAAACATTTGTAATGGCCAGTAATGTAGTAATAGTATATCACTTAGCTTAGTTAGGTAAAAACTTTAAAAACGTAAGCTATCATGTCACGGCTTTAAAACCATTAATTGATCTTCACAGTAGTTTTCGTAGACTAAGATCGCATAGCTATCCACGTGGCCACGAATCAGTTGTAGTTGAGTAGGATTTTTGTCACATTGTAGGAATTGGTGCGTTATTACTCAACTGAACGACGTAATTAGACTAAAGGAATCGGGGGTACATTTCATGTGACCCGACTCCAATTTTGAACAAGATTAAATAAAGCATGACAAGAACCGCAGGCGCATTTCATGTAGTGTGGCTCGTAACATGTTTTAAATAATTTGGAATCAACTCCTAAATAAATATAGCGGGATGTAGTTCGCTTTAAATTTGAATTAGAAGTGCGCCTCGCTTAACAGTTATACAAATCGCAGGGCCCTCACAAGTGTATATATAAAGTACTTAGATTTCGAGATGTGCCGTTTTCCTAGCAAATATCATGGCATTCTCGAAAGTGTAAATAAGTAATCGCTCTAGGCGCGTATTTTAATAATTGTTCTTCTCAAGTGCGGGTGTGCATTTCATGCGACCCAAATCCAAATCCCAAAATGTTGAATAAGAATGTGTCGAGAATCCGGGTGCATTTCATGTGACGTGGTTCGAAACATATTTTTAAGCGACATTCTCTTTCGTAAATCATAATAATAATAAAAGCGGTAAAGGGATACTAATTTGCACTAAGTACCTAACTGCAAAGAATTGGATAAATAAGTCGAATATGACAGTTAAGCGACCGTGCTAGAACCACGGAATTCGGGAATGCCTAATACCTTCTCCCGGGTTAACAGAATTCCTTATCCGGATTTCTGGTTCGCGGACTGTTAAATAGAGTCATTCTTTTCCTCGATTCGGGATTCAACCGGTGACTTGGGACACCATTACTTTCCCAAGTGGCGACTCTGAATTTAATAAAAATGGATCCCGTCTTGATTGTCCTTTAATTGGAAAAACTCTTCTATATCATGTGCCCACGCGGATGCGGTAAAAAAGAGGTGTGACAACTGGCGAACTTCAGCTCTAGAGCTGAAGTCTTTATTTTGTAACTGGCGAACATGAGCTCTAGAGCTGAAGTCTTTATTTTGTAACTTGCGAACTTGAGCTCTAGAGCTGCAGTTTTTATTTTGTAACTGGCGTACTTCAATTCTAGAGTTGAAGTTTTTATTTTCAACTGTCGAACTTCAATCTCCTCTCTGAGTCTTCTAAATCATGAAGAAGGGTGCACTTCGTGTGACTTCTTTTCTGTATAGTGTCTAATTCCCACTTTAGAACGAGGTTTGGATAAGTTGCAAAACCGGCGAAGCTTCTGTATTCCCGGGTTGTTGCCTCCTCCTCGGCTCGAGCTGTCCGCTCGGGTAAGCCAGGTCTAGTACAATAAACCCAGGTTTTGAACCTAGAATAACAAAGCTTCATGCCGGATCCCTAGTAGGAACGTTTATTTGCATCATGTTGCATTTGGCTTAGGGGACTCAACACAGGGGTTGGGTCCGTCTAGGACAGGTGACCTGAAATGAAAAGACTATCCTGCTGCATCCTGTTTGTCTTACGCATTTATCTGTTATAGACTTGCATGCTGACCGGCTTTAGATAAGGAAAATTAAAAAAAAAAAAAAATAGTTTGTTTTTTTACTTACTTAAAAAGAAAAAAAAATGTTTGTTGTAAAATAAAAAAATATGTGATTTCAAAATAGTTTGTTTTTTTTTACTTTTAAAAAAAAAAAAAAAAAAAATTTGTTTTAGACTTAAAAAAAAAAAAGGGTGAAAAAATAATAAATAGTTTGTTTACTTTACATATGTAGTTTGTTTGACCGAACTACGCAGGTTTGATTCTCACCGTTAGGTGGGATACGTAGGCAACCCTTATCGGGTCCAACCACCCCTTTAAAAAATCAAAAAAAATGTGTGTTTAATTTTGTCAATAAAATCAAAGTGATGTCGTTTTTGCAAATAGCCGAATGTTCTGAAAGGACGCGGGAAGGCTGTTTTTGCAAAAATAGCCACTTTGAAACTTTTTTAATAATTTGCGGGCACAACCTTGAAATAATCCTTGTGGAAATGTTGCAAGGCCATAGTCGCAAAATCAAGTCGGGGTTCACACCCTTTTTGCAAAAATAACCAAAAAATGTCAATTTTTTTTATTTTGTTATAAATAAGTCGGGTGATGCTATTCTTGCTTAAACTAAGCCGAATGTCCCTCAAAAGGACGCCGGGAGGATGTTTTTGCAAGAGTAGCCACTTTGAGTCGTTTGTAAATAATTTTGGACACAGCCTTGAAATATTCCCTCGCAGAAATGTTGAAAGGCTGTATCCGCAAAATTAAGTTTGAGTCATTGCTCAACTTTTCAAAAATATTCACTTTATCAAATAAGCCATTACATGGCCCGTATTTGCATAAATAGCCACATTTGGCATTTTAACTTCCTCAGTCTTGTGTTGGCCTGTGTCGGTGCTGAACGATGCCCCATAGGTCCCAGGATGAGGAATTTTTGAATTTATAAAATTTTGCAAAAAGAGCCACTTTGTCTAAATAAGCCATTACATGGCCAATTTATGAAAAATAGTCTTGTGTTGGTTTATGGTGATGCCGAACGATGCCCCATGAGCCACAGGATAAAAAAAAATTTCAAGCTTATCTTTCTTAAATAAATTTTGCAAAAATAGTCATTTTGTCAAATAAGCCATTATGTGGCCAATTTTATAAAAATAGTCATAATTGACACGAAAAATATTCTTATTCTTGTAGAAATCTCCTACACAAGTTTGTAGTTGGAGTCGGCTTCTGTAATTTTTCTTCAAAGAAAAGAAAAAAAAAAATCAAATAAATATCTCTTTATTTCTTGCATTAATTTGCAAGAACTACGCTCGGTCTGATTCATGCGGGGTCATGATACGTAGGCAATCCACATAGGATTCGACCATACCAAAAAAAAAAAAAATGAAAAACTATAAAAAGAAAAAAAGGTCAAAAATGAAAAAAAAACCACAAAAAGGAAAAAGAAAGAAAAACAAAAGAATGGTCAATAAGCGGGATACCTTAATGCTGACATGCTGGCTTTCGTTTTGTTGTGTCCAGTTTTAGAAAGGTGGTTGGTTGTGGTTCCAAAATAACTCTTCCCTATAATACAAGGTCAGAGGACAATGGCAGAGAATCTCAAGACTGAGTGGGTTGGTACAGGTACCCGACAACAGCTGGTTGAACGGAACCACGGGTTAGTAGAAGAAGTCAAAGTACTGAGACAACATGTGGCTGACATGTATCGGGCGTGGATGGATGGAAAAGCACCACCCCCGCCACCACCCACCTTCCTGGACTCTGTCCTTACCCGTACACTGAACCCGATGCCAGATAATCCCTCACACTCTCCATATATACCCACCCACCACAGCTTTTCCAACCACTCGAGTAGCTCAATTGCTCGCCCCCCAGCTATGTTTTCACAACACTACTCCCGTCCCCAACACCACTACTCTCCCCGGGACACCCAAAATCGTACTTCACCTTCCAGGTACCCAGCCCCACAAAAAGCCTACCAACCCCCACAAACATACCGGAAACCCCCCGGGTCAGGTTTCAGGCCAAATAAGGCATTTAGGGAGGAGAGGTTGCTGAAGCGAGAAAAAGCTCTTACCCCTATCGGAGAATCCTATGCAAGTCTGTTTGAAAGGTTAAAGCATGTCGGCCTGATTACACCGCTCCCCGAATATACTCCCGACCCACGTGCAAGAAGCTTCGATCCTACTGCACGATGTGCATACCATTCCAATGTCAGAGGGCACGATATTGAGAGTTGTCGTACCTTGAAAAAGGAAATAGAAAGAATGATTCAAAAAGGGTGGTTGATTATGATCAATGACGATGACAGAGAGCACACGAATCCTCTGGGGGGTGTATTGACCGAAGCTAAAAATGTTGAAGCAGATGGCAGCCTCGGCAATATTGATGCAGAACTTAGTGGCTAAAATGTTGTGCTGGATAATTGGGAAGACACTCCATCTTTTGGTCAGCTAGATGGAACTCCGGTGGTTCGTTTTGTTGTCATTACTTTTGTCCGAGTTGTTTCCAGAGTTGTGACCTAGATTTTGTCTTGTAGTGAAGCCCTCTTTCTTTCCATTTTGGTCTTTTTAGTTTGCCTAGCCTTATCACGTCCCGTTTCAGGTTGTATTTTGGTCTTGCTTGTTTGTATTTGAACCTTTTCTCCGTAATGGAATGTTCGGTCTTTATTACCCAGTCGTCTTTTGTTTAGTTCTTCTGTATTTAGATTTGTCATCTACTCGAACGCCGATTCTAGTGACATGACATGCAAGCATAATTTTGGCCTAATCTTAAAAGTTAATCATGAAGGAATTGGAAGAGAATCATGGCATTTTAAAAGAAATAATGATTTGAGATTATTTGGAACCCGAGTCACGTAAAATTTGGGGCGGGTAAAATACAAAGAAAGCCTTAAAGGCAAAATGGCCATGCTGATATGGGGTTCGCTCGGGATACTGAAATGGAAGTGTCATCCAGCAATACTTTAAAATGACGGATGGAAAAGGCGAATGGACGATATGGTTATCACTCCTAGCGCAACCAGAAGATGTCGTGAATATGTTGTTTGTACTTGGCATGTTTTGAGGATTGGAATGACGAAGGCATTTTGTTCTGCTACCCAAACACTTTATCCTTCGTTAACCCTTCGAGCCTTATTTTGATTTCTTTCATACCCCTCCTTCGGAATCGGTACCAAAATTAGAAACACAAATGGGGAAGATAAAGAAAGAAAAAGAGAAAAAAAAACAAAAACAACCAAAAAGGAACGAAAAAGAAAAGAAAAAAAAACGAAAAAATGATGAGAAGGAATTGGGAACTACGTTTGACCTGATTCCTTAAAGAGGATACGTAGGCGCTTCACAGCTCGGTCATAGTGTAAATAAAGTAATAAAAATTCCCCAAGTAAAAACTGGGGCAAAGAAAAATTGTGTGATTATAAATAAATTTAGTTCCGAAGGTTGTAAATTTTTGAACCCAAAATTGATTTTGTTTGGAGCCTTCAATACCCTTTCTTTCTAACCCTATCCAAATCCCACATTACGGTCCGGAAAGACCTTCCGATCAGTCTTCAAAAGATGCCACGTCAGGCGAGTGAGAGAGTCCTATCAGAATATAACACTCTGATTCTCAGTAGAAAAGACTCTAATTCCCAGCAGAAAGGAAACACGAGAGAGTCTTAGCAGTAACACCCCAATCCCCAGCTAAAAGTGATACAAATGAGAGAGTCTTGCCGGTGAAAACCTTCACAGGCACCATAAGGCGACGAAAGCTGAGAGAAAATCAAAATGAGAGAGGCTTGAAAGTGAAAACCCTGCGGGCACTACAAGTCAAATAAAGGTGATAATCAGATGGAAATCACGAGACAGAAATCGTGAAAGGAAATTAACGACGGAGGGTAGGCCATATGTGCATGTCATGACCAGTATAGTTGGTATCCGCGTTTGATAAGTTTTTATAGTTGTTTCTGGTTAGAGAGTCAGTCCTCCCTTGTCTTCTATTTTTTTGTTTCTTTTATCTTTCTCCTTTTGTCAAAACTCTCCATCAAAGCCAGTCTAGTCAAAACATAGTGAGAAATGACTTCAAAACTTGCCACCAATTGTCCAATTATTATGCAAGGCAAGAAAATGCCATTGACGACAAAGAAGTATGGTGCAAAGAAGATTATTAAACTGGGGCAGAAAATTCTCTTTTCAGTTCGAAAATTTTTTGAAAGTCAATACCCACTTGGGGAAGAAGGAAAAATGGTCTTCGAACCAATGTCATCCTCAGCAACCTTCAAGAAGAATGAAACACCAATTTTGAGGAAATGAAAATCCACCAACAGTGTTATCTACAACAAGTTCCGAGGTGGTTGGACAACACAGAGTGGTAAAGGGAGAAAGGAAGTCCCATCATCAAATAATAGCATCCCCAGCAAGTTCTGATAATGAAACGCAGAGCAGGGAAGAGGAGAAGAACCATCCCCAGCAGGAGCACCACAATCAGCCACCGCATTTTAAAACTAACCAATTTTTCTTTGATTTGAAACAGGAAAAAGAGGGGTTGTTGGCAGAAAAGCATGCCACGAAGAAGATTCTCAAACTGGGGCATAAAATTTTCTCCCGTTGCGAAAATTTTCTCGAAACCAAATACCCGGTTGGGGAAAGAAGCCAGATAACGTGAGGAAATGATCTTTGAACCCGATTATCCCCAGCAGTTTTGAAAGAAAGAAAACAACAAGCTGTGATAGAGGAAATTATACCCCCAACAGACATGACAAAACGAGGAAGCTTGCGTTCAGAAAGGCAAGAAGCCGGTATCACCCTCAGCAGTCCTCGGTAAATGAAACATTGGTTTCGAGATTTCACCGGCAGCATTATATCCTACAAGTTTTTCAAGGGAGCGAAACGCGAGCCCCGAAGGAGGTTTGGAAAGAGGAAGAAGGAAAGGGGATCCCCGACAGGGTAATCCCCAGCTGATGACACTTCAATCCCCAGCGATCTCGAGAGAGAATAAAGGTTCTGAAGGAAGTAGAAAAGGAGGAAATAAAGAAGATTTTCCCCAACAGCATTACCCCAGCAGGCAAGTAAACAGTTCTAAAGACATCCCCAGCAGTCAAGAGAAAAATAACACAACCCGGGAGGAAAGCAATTCCAAAAACAAGGTAATTCGGAAGAAAGGATGGCCCAAGAAGCGATGCAGGAAGAAGAAAGTGGTGCAGGAAGCAAAGGAAGGCGACATGGATGGGATGGAGTTAGTGAGATGTTGTTGAAGTCAGGAGCCCGCCTGAAGAGAGGAATGGCGATTTATTTTCAAAAGATGTTGTTGAAGTCAGGAGCCCGCCTGAAGAGAGGAATGGCGTTTATTTTCAAAAGATGTTGTTGAAGTCGGGAGCCCGCCCGAAGAGAGGAATGGCGATTTATTTTCAAAAGTTGATGATTGAAGTCAGGAGCCCGCCTGAAGAGAGGAATGGCGATTTATTTTCAAAAGACGTTTTTGAAGTCAGGAGCCCGCCCGAAGAGAGGAATGGCGATTTATTTCCAAAAGATGTTGTTAGAGTCAGGAGCCCGCCTGAAGAGAGGAATGGCAATTTATTTTCAAAAGATGTTGTTGAAGTCAGGAGCCCGCCCGAAGAGAGGAATGGCGATTTATTTTCAAAAGATGTTGTTGAAGTCGGAGCCCGCCTGAAGAAAGGAATGGCGATTTGTTTTCAAAAGATGTTGAAGTCGGAGCCCGCCCGAAGAGAGGAATGGCGATTTATTTCCGAAAGATGTTGTTGAAGTCGGAGCCCGCCCGAAGAGAGGAATGGCGTTTAATTTTCGGAGTTGATGATCGAAGTCGGAGCCCGCCCGAAGAGAGGAATGGCGATTTATTTTCAAAAGATGTTGTTGAAGTCGGAGCCCGCCTGAAGAGAGGAGTGGCGATTTAATTTTCTAAGTTGATAATGAAGTCAGGAGCCCGCCCGAAGAGAGGAATGGCGATTTATTTTCAAAAGATATTGTTGAAGTCAGGGAGCCCGCCCGAAGAGAGGAATGGCGATTTATTTTCAAAAGATGTTGTTGAAGTCGGAGCCCGCCTGAAGAGAGGAATGACGTTTTATTTTCTAAGTTGATGTTGAAGTCGGAGCCCGCCCGAAGAGAGGAATGGCGATTTATTTTCAAAAGATGTTGAAGTCGGGAGCCCGCCCGAAGAGAGGAATGGCGATTTATTTTCAAAAGATATTGTTGAGGTCGGGAGCCCGCCTGAAGAGAGTAATGGCGATTTATTTTCAAAAATGAAGTAGTAATTGAAGTCAGGGAGCCCACCTGGAGAATGGAGTGGCAATTTACTTTCGAAGTTGTTTGAGGAAAGCAATAGAGTGTAACAGAAATCCCCAGCATGAATTCAAGTTCAAAATCAGAAGGAAGGCAACAAGGATCAGAAAGATAGATTCAGACTTCGAAGGAGAATAGTTCGAAGATCACAAGGAAGGGACCAACGGTCGGAGTTCGGCAATCAAGATAGGCCGAAATAACAATTGGCAGAAGAGAAGAAACATCAGAAGGAACAATCAAGCCAACAAAAAGCGAGGTGGCAAAAAACAAGCTGAAAATAGATAGGATCATGTGGTCCGTAGGCTAGCCTAGTTTCTTGTTTTATTTTAGCACGATGTAATGAGGAGATCGGTAAACAGTGATAGCAGCAACAACAACAGTAACAGCAAGATCACAGCAGTCACGGTAGTCCCAGCTACCAAAACTTCCCGAACTACATTGACCCGATTCCCTTTTAGCCAGGGATATGTAGGAGACCTTTGAAGCGAAGGTTCGGTCAAACTTTTCCAAAAAATGCTTCACACGGGGTGCTCGAACAGGAAAAAATCGCTCGTATCCGCTCACTTATCTTTGCACGAAAACTCTTCATGTTTACGCGCAAAGAGGGGCAGCTGTGAGCACGTGATTTTTGCCCTACATGAGAATCACTCCCAGAAAATGCAAAAATAAAATAGTTTTATGTTGAGCATGATTTTTGTGATTTTTGTGTTATTTTTATCTTACATTTGCATGTTTGTGTGTGCGTGTTTATTTATTTAAATTAGTAAAATACAAAATATATACATCATGTTTTGCATTTTGTTTAGTGTTTAATATCAAAATTATACGGTTTACATTTAAGTGATATGTAATTAATTATGTATGTTAGTAAAAATTAATTGTGTTACAAGTTAATCCGATTATATATATATATATATATATATATATATATATATATATATATATATATATATATATATATATATATATATATATATACAATATAAGAGTCTATTTGTAGGAAATGAGGAGATAGGGAAAAAAAAACCCAATTTCAACACAACAAGGCCCAAACAAAAATGCCCCAAATCGTCCCTACCCGGTCCAGCCCCGCCCCATCGCCCGAACCGACCCACCATCTTTCTATTCTGAACCGTTGGATTCACATGATCCAACGGCTAAGATTAAACACCCCTTTTAATTACCCAAACCCCTCCCAAACCCTAATTCCCATTCATTCCGCATCTCTTCAGAGAGCAAAAGAAACTGCCGCCTCACACCACCACAAACCGCCGGCCGGAAATCGTCTCCGCCGGCGGCAGCACCCCAAACCACCCCATTTTAACACCATAGATTCCCCTAATCCCCCTCTACACGAATCCCTTAACCATTCGTCTCGAATCACTCCCGAATTCTTCGAATATCCAATCGAAAATCCGCCGGAAAACAAAACTTATGCCAAACCACTCCAAACTCACCCCAAGCACTTCTCTAGCTTCCCACATCACCAAATCGTGGTTGGTCAGATTCGAATCGAGACCTAGCCATTCAAACTCCAAATCCGAGCCTTGGGAGCCCTAGAAGAATCCTGGGCATATTCGAAGACTTTTGAGCTTTCAATAGGGTTTTAGCCGAGTTGTTCTCACCTGAGAACCCTCGATTAAAACCCGTTGAACCTCAAAAAAGTGTCAAGTCCGAGTCCGATTGATTCTAATTTTTGCTCATCGTTTGAGGTATTTTCCTTATCTATTTTTTGGCATGATTATTTGTTTAGTTTGTTTGTTATGTTTCATCTTTCTCATTTGTTGTTTAAATCTTCTCTGTTTCTTCTCCTCGAGACCTTTTTTTGGGGTCGATGATTATTTCTGCTTGCTGCTATAAATGTGTCGTCATAGGATATAAATTCGTTTCGATTAATGTCGTCGAGAATTGACTCGGCAATTTTACCTACCTTGTCCAAAAATTTCGAATCACTGATTCGACGATTAGTTGTTATTGATCGTACATGTTGAATTCGATTAGTCGAACATCGTCGAATAGTTATAAAGTTTTGTTTAGAACAGTAGGACATTAGTGTTGATACCCATCAACTCCATGTTTGAACTACTGTCGAATTGAAGTTGAATTGTAATGTTTCGAATTAGGAATTCGAATTGGTTATAGCTGAATTGGGACTATATGGTTTGGAGTTAATTCGAATGAATACGGCCAGCATGCTTGGGGAACTGGTAATCACTGTGTGTGCAGTATAATTAGAAAACAAAAGTAACATGGGAGCCATTTCGCAGGGTAAGGGGTTTTGAATACAAAAACAGGCTACTAGTACGCTTTTGGATTAAAAAATGAGATTTAGACATTAAGTGATGGGCTGGGCAGAGAATATTAGGGCAAGAAGTTTATTTTACACTCTTAAGTGCTCTTAAGAGCTGGACAATCAGGGCACATGGCAGAAAAAACAGGCTGGCCTGGCTTTTAGTTTTGGATATATACAGAGAGACACTTGAGAGAGGGGGGGACAGAGGAAGACTCGCTGGTAGACACTGAAAAATAGCTGGGGAGAGAGTTTTAAAGTGAGGAAAACAGAGAGAGTTTAAGAAGGGACACTGGAGTGAAAGTGATAGTGAACACAGAGGAAGGATTCAAAAAATACACACACACACATTGTGTCACTGTTGCATTGAAGAGTCTGTTACTGTTACTGTTGCTGTTCAGTTGTCGTAGAGATTGTAGGCGTGCTGTTGTGTGTTGTTTGGTGTTGATTGTTGTCGCTGCTGTGTTGAGTGTTGCTGCTGGTCCATTGTTGTTGCTGTTGTGTCTATTGTGTTGCTGCTGGTCTGTCATTGAGCTACTGCTACTGTGTTGAGTGTTGCTGCTGGCTTCTGTTTGTTTGCTGCTTCTTTGTTGATTGGTCCTACTCCTGCTGTTGTTTTGTGTTGTTGGTTGGTGCTTGTTGTTGCTGCTGTTGGTATTGTTGTTATCATTGTATCTTCTGCTGCTGCAACTGATCTTCACTCATTGTGACTTCCAGGTATTCCTTTGTCCGATTAGAAGCTGTAATGATGATTTGGTTGAATGAAAGTGGAGCCTCAGTTAAATTTCAATGCTATTGTATGTTGTATAGACCAACACTGTTATCAGTATTAGTATTACTTTAGAGTTGAGATTTAATTGTATTGTAGAATGTAATAGTAGAAAAACCAACACGAAAACATTTGTAATGGCCAGTAATGTAGTAATAGTATATCACTTAGCTTAGTTAGGTAAAAACTTTAAAAACGTAAGCTATCATGTCAGCGGCTTTAAAACCATTAATTGATCTTCACAGTAGTTTTCGTAGACTAAGATCGCATAGCTATCCACGTGGCCACGAATCAGTTGTAGTTGAGTAGGATTTTTGTCACATTGTAGGAATTGGTGCGTTATTACTCAACTGAGCGACGTAATTAGACTAAAGGAATCGGGGGTACATTTCATGTGACCCGACTCCAATTTTGAACAAGATTAAATAAAGCGTGACAAGAACCGCAGGCGCATTTCATGTAGTGTGGCTCGTAACATGTTTTAAATAATTTGGAATCAACTCCTAAATAAATATAGCGGGATGTAGTTCGCTTTAAATTTGAATTAGAAGTGCGCCTCGCTTAACAGTTATACAAATCGCAGGGCCCTCACAAGTGTATATATAAAGTACTTAGATTTCGAGATGTGCCGTTTTCCTAGCAAATATCATGGCATTCTCGAAAGTGTAAATAAGTAATCGCTCTAGGCGCGTATTTTAATAATTATTCTTCTCAAGTGCGGGTGTGCATTTCATGCGACCCAAATCCAAATCCCAAAATGTTGAATAAGAATGTGTCGAGAATCCGGGTGCATTTCATGTGACGTGGTTCGAAACATATTTTTAAGCGACATTCTCTTTCGTAAATCATAATAATAATAAAAGCGGTAAAGGGATACTAATTTGCACTAAGTACCTAACTGCAAAGAATTGGATAAATAAGCCGAATATGACAGTTAAGCGACCGTGCTAGAACCACGGAATTCAGGAATGCCTAACACCTTCTCCTTTAACAGAATTCCTTATCCGGATTTCTGGTTCGCGGACTGTTAAACAGAGTCATTCTTTTCCTCGATTCGGGATTCAACCGGTGACTTGGGACACCATTACTTTCCCAAGTGGCGACTCTGAATTTAATAAAAATGGATCCCGTCTTGATTGTCCTTTAATTGGAAAAACTCTTCTATATCATGTGCCCACGCGGGTGCGGTAAAAAAGAGGTGTGACACCTCATATTCCATACTTAGAGTTATTTGGTGTACAACTACCATTTATGTTAAGTTTGTATATATGGGGAGTTGGAGGGTGCCATTTCACATATAAGGAGATTAGGTTATCCTTTGTTTTGTGTTTTGTGAGATGGTAGAATCCAGCAGCTTTATTAACAACAGTTTGAAAAGTTAAATAGCATGGCTTATGATTTATAATGGTTTTGTTTCATGCGAGCCACAGTTCTCATAATGCAAAAGGGATAAGAGTAGTATTTTGAACGTTATAAGCAGTATGTTTTAATGGTTGATGTATAAACTCCTTAACATAGATAAAAGGATTACTACTATAGTGAAAAAGATTTATACCTTGTGTGGGAATGTGAAGTTTATGCCACAAATATCTAGCAGGGATACAATCAACAAAGATGTGTTGTAAAGTTTCAGGATGTGAGTGGCACACTGCACGAATATTTGAAGTAATAATCCCTAGCTTTTGTAGATATGTTGTTGTTGGAAACCCGCCATGGAAAACTAGCCAGATAAAATATGATATTTTTGGTGGAATCGCAAGTTTTCAAATCCAGTTGTAATTAGGTGGGGGAGTATCCGTCATAGAAGGTGTGGTAGTTGTAAAAGAGTTATACATAGACTGGACTGAGAATAATCCAATTGGCATGAGGCCCCAATATATTTTATCAAATGTAGAGGAGTGAATAGGCATGTAAATATTAGAGATTAGGAGAGATACAGGTAATTCCATTGGCAGTAAATAGAGATTCCACTTATGATTATAGTAATAAGTAGAAATAGTTTTATTCTCCTCCCCTTTTAAAAGTGGACCAGTTATTTGGTGATGAAGAATATAATTCTGCCCAATCCAAGGATCCATCCAGAATTTTATATGTCGTCTGGTGGTTATATTCCATTTGACACCCATTTTACAATAGTTCCATCCTCTCATGACATTACACTAAATTATAGCATTTTTTTGCTGAGGCATTCGAGAAGATCGTAGATAATTACAGAGTAAAACTTGTGCCCATAATTGCTGAGGATTTTGAAATAGTCGTCATGCAAAGCCTGATTTTTTAATAACAAATTTTGTCTAAACCCCATTTATCCAAAGATTGCTTAATAGTAGACCACTTAATTAGGTGTAGTTTTTTCTTTTGTGGTGTAGTAGCCCATAGAAAATTTTGTTGATAACGATTAAGTAAATTAATGATGTAAGAAGGTAATTTAATATATTGCATAATATGATTTGAAATAGTATTGAGTGTGGAAAAATTAGCGTGACTCTTCCTTCTTTTGTTAGGAAACTTGTCTTCCACCCCGCTTTTTGAAATTCTCTATTAAGAATTGGTAGCCATTTTTTGAGGGCCTGTTGAGGAAAATGGGAAAACCTAAGTACTTACCAAATATTTTTTCCTCAGTCATTTGGAACATACTGAGGATGTGACTCATAGTAGTGACTGAGTAGTTTTTTGAAAAAAAATATTTGATTTTTCAAAGTTGATGGTCTACCCGGATTGGTTTGTAAAAGTAGTAAGTGAATTAACCATAGCTTGACAGGAATTAGTTGTTATCTTGGATGTGAGAATAATATCATCAACGAAAAATAAATGTGACAATTTAGGCTAATTGTGATTAAGTGATACGGGTATCCAAGAGTTATAATCTACTGATGTTTTAATTTTCCTGAAAAGCATTTCTAGATATAGTATAAACAAGTAAGGTGATAAAGGGTCGCCTTGTGCGATAACCCTGGTAGGCGTGAAGTAGTCAGTAGGGCTACCATTTAGCAAAATAGCAATATTACTAGTGGTAATACATGACATAATCAACTTAATAAAGGTGGGTTGGGGGAGAGGGGGGGGGGGGAATTAAAAGAGCTGAGAGAATAATGTATAAAGAACCATTCTAATTTATCAAAGGCTTTCTCCAAGTCCAGTTTAAGGAGCATATTAATATTAGAACCTTCCATTTTTTGAAATTTGTAAGTAGTACTTGCACTATAATGGCATTATCCACTGCTCGCCTATTTTTCTGAAAGCTAGACTGAATAGGGTCAATTAAGATTTGTAGAAAAGGTTTGAGTCTATTAACAATGATTTTGGTAATTACATTATAGATCGTGTTACATAAACTAATAGGTCGATATTAAGAGATAGTAGCAGCATGCTTATTTTTTGGTATTAGGCAAAATGTAAGTATTATTGATGGAGGGCTCAATTTGATGTTCGCTGAAAGTCTTGTGGCAAAAAGCCTTGACAGAATTGCCCACTATATGTCAATACTTTTGATAGAAAAAGGGGTGAAGACCGTCTGGCCCTGATGCATTTAAAGGCCTAAAAGATTTAATTGTATGAATGATTTCCCAATCTTGCAAGGGATTAGTTAAGTAAGATTGGTCGGTTAATGATAACATATTTGTAAGATGTATTCTAGAATTAGTAGTTCAACTAAGTTGTTGAGTCGCAAACAATTGTTGGTAATATTGCATAACATTAATACAAATAGGATCAGTGCTCTATTTTCCTCCTTGATCCTGAAAAACAGTTATACGATTTTGTCTTCTACGATTTAAAGTACTTAAGTGGAAAAAAATAATATTTGCATCTCTATTATTTAACCGGTCCACTCGTGACTTAAGTTTGAATCTTCTTCCAAAAGTTTGTAACTTCATCAGTACTTTTTTAAAATTTGTATATATTCATTCCTAAACATGATTAATACTATTGATTTTTTGACATAACCTATTATATTCATCTCTCTTTTTTTAATCTCCAAAAATGTTAATCATAATTTAGCTTATACCAAGTAATGTAAGTTACTTCCATTTGTCACACATGATAAGTAGTCAATTACTATGATTTATAAACAACATAAAAAGCAGGACATGCAAAAAATTATACTTCTATATCTGTTTAAGTCATAAACAACACCAAAATAATCCAACAAATTAATGTGCCACAACGAAGGTAGCACACGCTAAAGATAAACAAGAAAGGTGTGGCAAGGAGAAATAAAATAAATAAATAAATTTTCATGCATACTTACCATAAGAAATTGATAATTAAGTACAAAAAAAAAATCCCAATGCAAATTTATACAAAAAAGAACTTGTGGCGACATGAGTGTGATTATGAAAATAATAAATTGCTTTTGTATATCACGTTGATTGCTGGAGTTAAAGTCATTCTTGAGGAGGTGCAACCCTGTAAATTTCTTTGTACAGTTTCACTTAGTTGGGAAAAAGTCTTCAATTTCTCTTTTGTGTTTAGCCATGTGGCCATGATGAAGGCATTACCGACGGATAACATAAAGAGATTCAAATTTCTTTAGATCAACAAAGCCGTTCATTTTCAAATTAAAACTCAATTCACATTTTTTTTCTTTGGGACTCGTTCACTGCATAAGCCTTAGGCACTCAAAATACTGAAAGTCATCCATTCCATAATCATTTTCTGAAAGAATTTACAACAGTGTATGTATGGGTCAAATTCTGCCAACTAACAACCATGACTAAGCAATAGCTGAAATGAGGATACGATTTAAGAATGTCGGGATGAAATATGCCTTTAGGTCTCGTCGTCTTTTTGAAAGCACGCGACCTGTCTCTGATTATTTTATTATTTCAAGAGAGTTCACCTATTATATAAAGGAGGATCACAAATCCCAATGTTGTAAAGGCATCTGATCTCTTCTAAAACAATCTTTTTCTTTCTCTTTCTCTTTCTCTTTCTCTCTCTATTTTTTCCTCTCTCAAACATCCAATCTATCGAAAGCAATAAGAAATATAATACATATTTCTAGGTTTAATTATCTTCGATTATAATTTACCTTTGATTTATTTTGATTGTATTTACTTGCAAAGTAATTGTTATCTTTCGAGTCAAATATTTTGGCGCCGTCTGTGGGTATTTCGGCAATCGAAATCATAGTTTGCACCTAAAATATCAAAAAAAAAAAAAAAACAAACCACCATCCTTCACATCCTATTGAAATAAAAAAAGGCAGAAAATGACCGCAAGAATGAAAGCGAAAACAGGCGTCACAGCCAACCTCATAGGCCCTCTCAACGAGGCCGGTAGAGAGAACGTCTTGAGTACAACACCTGGTAGTGCACATGATGGAGAGATCTCACCCTCTTCATCCGAAGACCTGAAAATCTTGCATGGGAAGGGAACCTATATATCTGTAGTCAAAGAAACACCACCCCCGGTGATCAAAAAACTACTGGAAGACTAGTTGATGAACACCCTAGGCAACTTGCTCGAAAAATCATCCCAAAGCAACATTAAGAACCCGTCAATGACAGACATCACTACCACTAGTGAACCTGGTATTGTACAAATAAACAACACCTACACTTATGTCCAGACCAGCGATGGCACACTCGCAGCCATCCTTAAAAAGAGGGAAGAAATGGAAATGAGAACAAGGCACTTTGGGATCAAATGAAAGAGCATCACGAAAGAGTAGACAAAATTTCCAGCGCTCCTAAGTTACTACCGAAACGCGATGTGGGAAGATATGTTGAACAACCGTATAGCGAAGAGGCTGACCCTCACCCGATCCCGAAAACCTTTAAGATGTCACCTTACTTAAGGATATATGACAGGACGACGGATCTCAAAGACCACCTGATCCACTATATGATCGCTGTGAAGGGTAACGATCTGTCAAAAGAACAAGTACCATCTGTATTGTTGAAAAAGTTTGGGAAACGTTGATGGGGGCATTAACATGGTACTCACAGCTACTAGCTAGAACGATATCGACATTCGAAGAAATGGCAGATAAGTTTGCCACTTCCCATGCAGAAGCAAAGAAAGCAGAGGCTAGGGTCAAAGGTATCTTTGCTGTTAGACAAACCGCGGGTGAGGGACTCAGGGACTTCCTGGCCAAATCAATAGAGTAAGGATGGGCCTACTAAATGTATCGGAAGACATAACGGTCACAGCTTTCCAAAACGGGATAAGTATTCTTGCTCCAATGATACTCCATTTCTTTCTTTATTATAGAGCATGAATAGTGTTGCACCAAATGTGGTACAACACTATTCATTACTCTATATTTGGTTTAATAATATTTTATTCATTTTTTTATTTTTGAACGTTATCATATATTGTGTATATAATTAACTTTTATATTAAGATCTTTATAATTTTAATTTTATATCCTATTTTTTTATATATTAATTTTTGCATATATTATATTTATATAAAATTATAATATTATTATTATTATTATAATTGTATAAAAAGAAATATAACTATTATTTAAAAATAACAATACATAAAATATAAATACATTATACTTAAACTACATAAAAGTAGGATATATTAAAATTGATTATATAAGTGGTGAATGTGAATTATATATAATAAATATGGAAAAAAGAAAAAAGATAGTATTAGTTTGAAGGAAATAAAAAATAAAAAGTAAGTAGAAGTAGAAGAGAGAGAAAATTTAGTATAAAAAATAGTGTAATGGTTAGAGTAGATTTAGTGTTGCACCATTTTAGAGTAAAAAATGATGCAAAAAATAGAGTGATGGTTGGAGATGACCTAACCGGTAATATTGTACAATATCTTCTCTTCTAATTGTAATGAAACCTTCCTTCGTAGTACTACAGTTAAAAAAGAGCCATAACAACACAAAAATTGAACTTACGTTTGTACAGGCGAGGTTGAACATTGCACTAAAGCAAGACAAAGTAAAAGTAAATTAGGAAGTGATCATATGAAATGTGGAACTACATTTTTCTTATTCACTTCAGATATCTTTAGAAACAGAGGAGGGAGCAAGTTACAATTTTCTTTCTGAACCCTTAAAACTTCTAACTACAGTAAAAACAAGTAAAAGAAAAAGTCTTCTCTGGTCACGAAGTAGAAAAAAGAAAAGATAGGTAAATCTAAGCAACTCCGCTTCCACTGTAATAAAGGCAGCCGATGCATTAAGCTTTCTCTATGCACCGGGTCCGGAGAAGTGCCGGACAATAAGAGCCTATCATACACAGCCTTATTCTGCATTACTATTCTCACGGCTCGAACCCGTTACATGACAAACAACAATTCCGCAAAGCTCCCTTCAAACTGTAATAAAGTTAAAAAAAAAAAAAAAAAAGAGAGAGAGAAGAGAGAAGAGAAGATCAAAGCCAGAGAGCACCAGCCTCTTTCAAAAGAGGAACTAATGTGCCATTAATGTGAGCTGCCATGACATTGTCCATAGCTCCAACAAGCTTGCCACCTATGAAAACAACAGGCAAAGAAGAGGAGGTGCCCAAAAGACTCATTAAAGCCTGCTCCCAACTGGGGTTCTCATCTAATTCGTGAACTGTTGGGTTGACACCCATTCCACAGAAAAGCTTCTTGATTGCGTGACACATGCAACAAGTATTATTGCTGAATATCACCACTGCATTCCTTGATGCCATTCTCTGTATTTCTTCCAATGGATCACCACCAACCATCTTAAAATTCTCAGGTAAGTAAGAACTCCAAGACTCTGTTTGATAGTGCATTCTATTAATTTCAATTATGAGAACGTCTATAGGGATGAAAGAAGTTATCTTTTTTCAACTATGGGAGGTGTAAGACAAGTGAGTCTGTTAGCTTAGATATCCTTGTGGTGAGTGAGAATGATTCAGGTAACAAGGAGTATTTATAAAGAATGGCATCAGACAGTGAAGTGTGGTGGGACTGGTTAACTCTCCCTGATGTATTTTACTAGCATAAATACAATTTCAGCATTTGGCTTTGTTGTTGCTTATGGTGACCTAAAACATTTACCCAAAGAAAAAAAAAATTGTTTATTATGACTCATAGAGGGAAGAGATAAAAGGAGCAGGCTTTTTTCTGAAAATGGAGTAGAGCTCAGACACTAGTTGTTGTTGTTACATAGAGGGGTGAAATCTTTATTTGATGTCGGCCTTATAATTGATCATGTTTAAGTCAGGAACGTGACTGTCACAAACTTAACAATGAGCCGTCCTTGCTCAGTATGGTTCCCTTTTTAAAGGAGACATTTGTCTCTGATTTGCGGCTGATTCTAAATATTGAGATAGGGTGCATACAGTGTACGTTTTACCTTCTGAGCTCACTCCTTATTCATACTTTAATTTGGACGGCTGCTTTTGGACAAATTCCCGACATTTTGTCTCTTTTGTTATTGTGTAAAGACTCGCGTGTTTTTTGAAACAAAATATGGAGTACCAGGTAGAACCGTAGAAGTAGTTTCCTGATATAAGAACAGTTACATATACTAGGCCTAAGAGTAGCTTTGTGGAAACAAAGTTGCTGCACTTTTTTGTAATATCAACTTCCTTTTTTTTTTTTTAACAGAATCAATAATCAATTGTGATGGAAATGTATGCATGCAGTATGCCGCTCCGCGAGCAAGGAGTGCCACGCACGAGCAGAGCAAAAAGAAAGCAAGGAAAATACTGACGGATTTGAACAGCAGTGGCATTGGTTTATGAGAAGCCATCAAGCACGAAAGCAGCAAGAAGCGCTAGTGAATTACGGAAAAATTTATTTTGTGCCTCACACGACTCTTTTCTGTTCCGTAATTTTGTGACCCAACATTGGGGAAGGAAGGGAAAAGTGAGTCAGTTGTCCACTTCTTGTTGGTACAGATACTAACAGCAGGACGGCGGCGTCAATCAGTTTTTGTTCCCACAAAATTTAATGAGTTTGTCGTCGACGTGACCCATGTCCCCGTCGACTGTAATTGTTACTCTTTTTTTTTTTACTTACTCCCGAGATAGTTAACATATGGCTTTCTCTAAAGCTGTGCCACTGTGTCAGTTTGGTCGAGTTTAATACTTCACCTTCGGCCCTTTTAGGGCAGGCTCAACCAATATCCATTGTATCTTTCTTGACTCAAAATTGGATCGTGCTGGCCACACCATTTCAATAATCAATTTGGGTAAATGGGGGTGGTGGTGGTCTATCTCTCTTTTTTTTTTTTTTGTGAGCATCACGTGCGGTCATCATTCTTGCCTCTTCCTTGCTTGTTTAACCAAGAAGACGCGACTGATCGTCTTATTGCCTGTTTGCTTCCTCTGAATATATAATTGCTAGAAAGTCATAAGTGAACAAACGTGGTTGACATTGTGAGGACAGTGAAGTATTCAAAGGACTTTTTTCTAGTGCAGTACTAGGTCAGTATTATATAAACACCAACAACCTCCAATCTAGAATTAAAATCACAACATAAGTTACATAGTTACAAAGTGAATAGCCTAATTGTATACATCAGACTAGCTAATTATGTAAAAGCTGTCAAGAACCCTAAAATTAAGTGACAGAGAAGCTAAGTATGATTGTATTTGCTCTAAAATACCAAACAAACCATTCTAGGCACCACAGGGAACGGTCAATCCTATTGACGGGTAACGGGGGCCATCGGCAAGGATGAAGACTGGCTATATAAACTACTATCAGTTGAATACCCTTGGTAAGCATTTGTTGTGGAAGATGTATAAGGAGAAACCCCATTGGCAGGAGGCACAACTTGAGGGAAACCAGGCAATGCTGAAGGTTGCTGGCTTGTCGCAAAAACAAATGCAGAATTAGGTATCTGCACAGACGTCTGCATGCACTGAGGCACTGGATATGGCTGCATAGGAGGCAGGGGTGGCAATGGTGGAGGCGATGATGGTAGAGGAGGCGGTTCAAGTGGAGCAGATTCCTGAGCTGTGCTCGGGAGATTGTGTTGCATTGAGAAGGATTGAGAGAAAAATGAGAGGGGTTCTTGAGGGTTCTGTGAAGGGACATAAGCCGAGTGGTCATTTTCAAGCTTCACCCTTTTCTCCGATTGATTATCATGGGAAGATTCTTTACTTGAGTTGCCTATGACACCCTCGGACGCCAAGGATGAGAGAACATAAGTCAGCATCTGGGCTGAAGATGTTGATGCAGTGAGCTTTGCTGCCACTGCAGCAGCTGCAGATTTCATATCTTCATCAAGGTTGCCAGATTTTTCATAAGATACCTGTCGAGTGTACATCACTGGAGCAGAATGCTCTCGATTTCCTGCTACATATGCCTGTGGAGCTTGGGAGGTGCTAGCTTCCTTTCGATTCTGCTCAGCCAATATTTGCCCATTGGCATCACAATTCAGTAACTGTTTACAAATATTGCCTGCCTGATCTGCGTGGGACTGAGCAGCCTAAAAGCAAAGTGATGGAGCATCACAACACTGTTTAACTAGGCACAAATGTAGGCCAGAAAAGGTAGGAACATAGCAGTATTAATACTTCATGTCAGTAGTATCACTTTACTGCAAAATAAAAGCACTTCTTTTCCTTCTATACATGTTTTACTTTGAGGAATAGGATATGCTGGTACTTCCAATAAGCTTTTCCTTCTCTATATTTTTTTTTCCTTTCCACAAAGAAAAACAATAACTTCTCCAAGCAAGATAAGGTTTATCTCTTTCCTCGACTACTCAACTATATTCGACCACCTCTTTGAAACCAGTATCATGTCATTATAACCAAGTATAATCAAGCATTTCTTTGTTTGAATGAGGCTTCCTGATTTCATGATTCACCTAAAAGATCAATAATGCACTTAACGGAAATTAATAAGCATGTTACTTACCTGAAGTTGATTGCGGACTTGATCCAGCTTATATTCCTGAGGAGAAACCCGTGGCACTACTCAATCAAGAGCGAAAGCACAAAAGCAAATAGGAAGATGGAAAGATGTTGAATTCACCAAAACTGAATGACTAACCTGCTCTTGGAGGACCTCTCTAAGATGAGAGATGAGGTTTGCCCTGGATGATTCAACAGTTGTTAGCTGCTCGATACAATCCTTCAATATAGCGTGTTGCCCCTTGAGCTCATCCGCTGTACCAGATCCATTAAGATGGCCTAAAGAGCAAGGGAGGAGGTCGATAAGAACACAACATGACATAGCAAGTATAAAAAGAAAAAATAAATAAAATACAAATCAAGAAAGGAAAATAAGATATTAAACTATCAATTAGATGATGAACAGCTAAAGACCACAATACCCTACGGTTTAAAAGTGTTCCTTAAACCATGCCCATGAAAGCTGGCTTCTCTGACTAGAAAATTTCACTATATGTTCACCTAAGAAACATGACTTGATTAAAATATTTTGTAACTATTCCATTTTTCTCTTAAATAAGACTGGCACAATCATGTGCTCCTCTGTAATAATAGAACACATAAAATTTCCTTATTTCTCCAAAATCGAAGAGAAAGTCAACTGGTTAACATAACAGCAAAAGGTAGGCAACACATTTTTAAAATCAACAAGATTATAGAGTATGACTCTAAGCAAGAGCTAAACAAACACCGCCCCATAAAGAATTACTTCAAAGATGATATAGATGTTTGTAATTTCAGCTAAAAGAAATTAATGACATTGGTGTGCGGGCCAACTTGCACCCACCTCGATAGTTCCATCGGTTACCTGCTACCTCCCACTAGCGAAGGTACCGAGTAACTTTTAGCTAAAATGATAACTCATGTTTCTGTTTTGCTTGATATTTTATATAATGAGCAATACATATATGATATTACATGCTGAACAATTTTGACATAAGAACCCAAAAAGGGTGATTTCTGATACATAGGGAGTCACGTTCTGACTCAACTTTGATCACATTGCCGGAAGCAAAAAGTTGACCCAATTCAACTTATGAGTTATAGTATTGCAACAAAAATCAAGAGAGAGTGAAAGACATTGAGTTTAGGAACAAGAGAAAATATGCTAAACAAAACTTGGAATTACATTGCTAATTTGAAGCACTAAAACTTGGTCCCCCGTTATCTTTTAACACAATTAAAAGAAGCTATACAGGAAGGTACAAATAGAAAAATAAAATGGAATAGAAATGACGGTACAAGTTTAGCATGCAAAAATTGGGTGGAGGGAGATGGTCGATAAAACAACCAGCAGATTCCATGGTACCAAAAGTATTCAGATTAAAAAAACAATAGAAGAACACCTATTTGTTTAGCAAGGAACGGTTTCACAGAAAAAGAACCGGCAACATTTGGACTGATTCTAATATTGGGTTTGGAGTGGATATACCCGCAGTAGGATCCTCTTTTATTCTACCACGATAAGTGTCCTCGTTCCAATGAGTTATTATACAGATCCTCATGTATATCATGCCCTTAACCCAATAGATAAAATTGCTTAATGAAATTCTGCATGACCAGTTGTCAATTTTGAGCGATACAAAATCGGTTCTTTTCTTTCTAGTTTGTCATCAAAATCCATTTTTTGTTATAGATTTCTGAAACAAAATAAATAGGAAATAATTGAACAATGAAAAAAAAAATTGAACTCTATTCCTTAATTGTGTTCCTTCAATTCAAGCTTAAAAGAAACGCAGCAGTGAGGGACAACCCGGAACCCGCCCATACAGCCAACCGGGAGAATGGCGCTACTGGAAAAGACCATCTGGAGAGAATGCTCAAGCACGAAATGTGTTAGGTCTCATTTCAGCAGTCCACTCTACAACCTCTGATCCGCTCGAGTGTCAACCTTGTCTGTCAAATTGGATATTCAAGCACATTTTACCTTTTTTATTTATTTAAGTATATTTTACTTTTCTGATGAGAGATCCCTTTTTCGACAAGCCTTCTCCATGAGAAGACTTAAGTCCTTATAAAGAAATCGAATAATTGCTTTGTCTACTCGTTCCTTTATCTCACCGAAGCTTTTTCATAAGCTTCACCATTAAACCAGATATAGAAGCAAAATGAATGAATTGGCTTTTGATTTAGTTTCAGTATGACACTAGATATGCAAATAAAACAATTGAATGGAGCTTTGTCTCCCTCTCTTCCTCTCTTCCTCACTCTCGCTCTCTCTTAGAAGAAGGAAGCCCCTTCTTTCTACTTTAGGTAAGTTAGGCAAAGGGAATTTCAGGTGAAGGATGCCAAAAGCAAAAGCAATCCAATTTGAAAATTTAAGCAGAAAACTTTCAGATATATTTGTTTAACTACAACGGATGCTCTATTTATTTTTGCTGAATTAAAGAGAGGTCTAAGTAATTGACCCCAGAAAATTAACTATTCGTTAAAACAAACCAGAATTGTATTGTTCAGTTGGAATAAATTGACTGGCTATTGTTCAGTTCTAATAAAATTGACTGGCAACTAGACAACCCCTGGTGAAAGGATTAAGAAGTTTCTTCTGGGCCATCATAACATGAAAGTGTACAAGCCTTGTTAGGCACACATCACAAGTGGTAAAGAAAACGCACCTGGATTTAGATCACCCCCAATCTCCTTATCTAATTTATCAACAGAGCTAATGGCATTTTTACATCTGCTCAATATAGCGTCTTCATCAATTTGACCACCATACAGCATCTGATAACTTGAAACTATTTTCTCAAGGGCATCCCCAGTTGAGTTTCTCCGCAAAGAGTGTGATGGGAAAGTTCTATCCAGCTTCAAATATATATAAAAAAGAATAAACAACTAAAACAGGTTCAACAACAAAAGACCAGGATGAAAAGGGAGACTTACCACTTTGACTCCACTATGCTTTCCATTCCCAACATGCTTCCCAGCAAACTCTTCCTTCAGAAGCTGCCCTCGAGAACCAAATACTTTTCTCTCCTCCCAGATAGTGATCTAATGTTTCAGAATTAAATAGAGCATAAGATAGGCACCACGGCAGTTCCACAATGCAAGTCACATTGTACAAAGATCTATAAACTCTACCCAGGATTAAAGATATGATATTGTAGGCAATTTTTCATTCAATGTTCATCATGCTATTCAGGTTAATATTCGAAGTGTGGCTAATCAAAGTTAAAATTCATGGCTACGTGAATTACGATCACTATAACCTTAGTTAAAGATTGCAATGCATATCTAATATATAAGGAGAACAGCTTGCCAGTCCTCCATATAATTGTACCCTCGTGAAAATGAAAATGAGATAGGGGAATCATCCTGAAGATGTCGCATAACTAAGTGCTAGAACCAACATCTATGGTCTAGAACAAGGTCAACTGCGGAACAATTCAAGAAGTGGTAACCAGGTGGGCATTCAATATCATCAATGCAATTCCTTTTCTGGTTCTCTTGAAGAAACTTTCTTTCAGAGCACAAGTATTTCAAGAGTAAGAGAGGTGAACGTAGGGATTTTTTTTTTCTCGAATCACCAGAACAGATAAATCCAGCAGTAAGATAGGTGAATGTACAGAAAATCACTGGCTTTTTCATTTTTAAAAAAAATTGTCATTTTCATATCTGACCAACAATCATATACTCCCTCCACCCCAATTTATCCGACACTTTGCACTTATCGAAATTCAAATTAGGTGAACTTTGACCAACATTTTAAAATGTAGTTTTCATCATATTGACATGAGAAGAATTGTAACTTTAATACTTTTCATATAGTTTTGGAAATCCAAAATTTTAATTATAAAATATTGAGTTGATCTAATCCAATTTAGCTTCGAAAATTAGTCAAATTAACTCTCAAAAGGTGAAAAATGTCATATAAATTCCACTCCACGTGTTTGTTGACGCCAATAACTGTTTTGAAAGGAGAAACTAAGCCACCATGTTCGACTCTTATAAAAAATAAATGTCACGCTTGCTTTCTACAACTACTACTACTACAAATGTTACTTCAAAAAGCAACGGAACTAGTATAATTTATTGCAAAACCATATGAAACAGAAAAGGCATTGACAATGCTCCTACTAATACAAGGCAAAAAACTTAAAAAAGAATCTAAAACTTCAGCAGCAACTTAAAAATAAAAAGTTGATAAATAAACCTAAAATCACATGGAAGTTGTCTTAAAAGCCTATGATCATCAAAATCCATGTAGACTTAGCAAAAAATAAACATAATGGAAGCAATTAAAAACATATTGGCGGTACCAACTAGTTGTGATCAAAGCTAGTCAGGATGGTAAGTTCAAATTAAGTTCAGTAAGTGCTAAGAGTTGGTTGGAGATTTATTTCTCAATAAAATGTAGAGAACCTACAATTAAGTACCACCAATTACTAATTATTGGAATGAAAAACGTCCAAATTGAGCCAAATGGATAGTGAGGAATCATATAACAGGCCCGTAGTAGCTTAGAATTGTGTTACAGTAGTTGTTATTGTTTTTCCAAAAAAAAAAAAAAATCTAGGTCTAACCACAAAAAGAACTGAATCACACAATAAGTTGGATAACTTGGTTAATGTTTTTTGCAGAATTCTTTGAATTTCATACTTAGCAAACTGGATAATGAGACACTTCAATAATGGGCTTGCATATGAGGCTTCAAGGTTCTAAGCTCTTAGATTCAATCTTTTAATGGAACTGTTTTTTTTTTTTGGATAAGGATTTAATTGAACTGGTTTACAACCAAAAAAAATAAAACGAGGGGGAATTGGAGGATAGAAATTTGTGGGTAACTTCTTATCAAAAGAAATCTCTTGAGTGCACAATAAAAGCTTTCTCTTCAAATGATTATGGGAATATAGTAAGAATGATAAATCTTTATTGAAACAAGTAACTAATGAAAAATATGGAGGGGAACATTATGCAGTCCCTCTCTCATGAAGTTGGTCTATGGAACCATATCAGGGCCCTCTGGGTAGAATTTGTTGGAAACTTATATTAAAGAGGACAAAAACGCAACTGTGACTCAAAAAAAGTGCAGCCCGGTGTACAAAGCATCCCGCATTCACGCAGGTCAGAGGAAGGACCGCAACCCAAGGATGTGATGTAGACAGATTACACTAGTGCAAGAACTAGTGAATGCTTTCATGGCTTGAACCCATAACATATAGGTATGAGATTATACAGGAGAAATTGTAGTGACGGGGAATTGAAAAGAATCATCCGGTCACTGTTGCAACTGGGAAATTTTAAGGTTTATAAGATACTGCAATGGTTGTGTAATGATGCTCACAATCTTGTTCTTTAATTCCTTAGTTTGAAAATTGATCAACTTTTGGAAATGATCAAGGGTTTGCCACAATGTCAGCTCAGGCAAACTGTAAAACATTCTTATGGAATGCAAAAGTGATGGTATGGGCCAATAGGAAAGGAGGGCTAAGGATATTGAGGTTGGGTGGAGAGGAAGGGGGCTGGGGAAAGAAATCTTATTGGTCGAGTCAAACAAATTGTTGAAGATAGTCTTTCCTTTCTTTTTTTTCCTTTTTGGTCATTTTATTATATTCTAGTAAATACAATTAATTTTGGATGGGAAATATAACAAATTAAATATTTTGGACCTCCTTGCCACTCAATAATTGTAGAGATCAAGGTTGAGTAGATCCACTAAAATCATACTTCTTATGAATGTTTACCTTCTTTTTTTGTGTGTGTTCATCTGAAAGTACCATTTGCTTCTAGAAAGGATATTTTCAAGTGTTTATATCCATGAAAGGTTATATGGACCTAATTAACTCTTCAAAAAGAACTTTTTCCTATTTTATTTTACTCTATATATTGAAGACATAAGTAAGTAGATAAAAGCATGTAAAAAGAACTTTCACACGCTCAGCCCGTAAAAAGAATCATGTTCATGCGTGAAGGGACGTTTTGAAGACATAATGAAGTAAATAAAATTGAGCTCTGTCTAACGGCTTAAGCTTTTAGATGAGATGGTCACACACATCAATAGTTTAAAAGTCACACACATCAATAGTTTAAAAACCAAAAGGACAAGTGCGTTTCCCTCATTGAAGATTAAAAAGTTAGCTTTTCTATTATTGTATGACTGAGGGGTAAAGTCAAGCTAAGACATTCAAGTTGGGATACACCAATCCGGGAAAAAAGGCATTCAAATTGAGATAAAACAGAAAACTTAATTGGAGAGGTCTTAACTACTTCTCCACCTACAGAAGGGATCTAAGTATTCTCCAAAAATGTCATATAGTATATTCTCTTGCAAACTTCATGCTCCATCCAAAATGTTCCACCTCATACTTGTACCAAGAAGTGCCTGTTGTACATCCCAATTACCATACTCTTTCAAAATAGCTTATACTCGTATTACTTTGTTTCTCAAGTTAAAGTTCTAACTTTTCAAGTTAAATTTATTGGACAAAGCATATATTACAATAAAGGCAACCGATAACAGTTGAAACTTTTTGTTTCGAATAATCATTCACAAATCTGTATAATTTTACCCATAGTTGGCTACAGTAAGGAGCTAAATAAGGAACTAGAGAAACATACCAGCCGTAATGCAGCATTTCTTCCAAACTCATTTCCATTTTCAATTACATCACGAAGAGCATCTGGAAGGACCTTCCAGAACTCACCAACAAATTCTGAACCCTTTCTCCTACTATTCTGAAGAATATCATTTGCAAGGTAAAGAAACGCCAATCTTTGCTCACGTGGTGCGCAATGGAATTGCTGGGCCCAAGTTTCAACAACTTGTTTAGCTTTCTTCATGTGAAAAATACACCAATGTGATAAAGCTAGTTGGAGTTAAGTTACAATCCATGAAAAAAAAGCATTTGTCGAGCAATCAGGTTACAATTTGCTCTAGCAAGCCAAAGTAGCAGCACAATAGTATCTCCAGACAAAAATAGAAATCTCAAATAATATATCCATGAAAGATAGAGTTACATTATCCTAGGCCATGTTGAAGCATGTAAGGCTTCCATACCCAACATGATTAATGTGAATCACGACAAAGTATGTTGATAGCCGAAAGAGAGAATAGCAAAGCAAGTATTTACACCTATGTAAAATGTGCAAGAAAGCTTCTTCACATAGTCAAGGAAAAAGGGGCTACAAGTGCACTCATATTCAGCTTACGATTGAAGTGATCAAAAAAATACACTATCACACTAAACTGCACAACAAACTAAAAACTTTACAGATATCCAAGTGGAAATGATCCTTTGTCAAATGGACCATATCGAGAATATAGTTACAGAAGTAGCGAGCTTGAATTAGTGTTAACTAATATGTATTCATACAAAGTCCACAGTGTGTTGCACTCTAATATGTGTCATGGCATCATACTTGCTAATCTTATTTTCCCCCTCTCAGCCCCTATGACTACAACGGCGCTCTCTTCCACATGATTCATGCTCAAAATGGATTCTCCTAACAATTCAATGCGTAAAGAAAGTGGTTTATATTGACGATATTGTTATTAAAGGCAATGATCAAGACGATATTACTAAGTTGAAGCAACATCTCTTTCAACACTTTCAAACTAAGGATTTACACAAATTAAAGTATTTTATGGTTATTGAAGTTGATCAGTCTAGGTTAGTTATTGTGATCTCACATCGGAAATATGCCTTTAACATTCTTGAGTAGACGGGAACGACATGTTGTACACGCATTATCCGAATTCTAAACTTCTGCCAAGACAGGGGAGCCGCTTAACGATCCTACAAGATATAAGCAGCAGGTTGGTAAATTAAATTTTCTCATAGTGACTAGACCTAACATTTCTTTTTCTGCTAGTGTTGCGAGCTAGTTTATGGATTTTCCATGTGATAATCATTGGGATGCAGTTGTCCACATTCTTCTCAGGCAAAGGATTATAGTTTGAGTATCGAGGCCATTATTAGATCATTAGATACTCAGATGTAGATAGGGCAGGATAACCTTTTGATAGACGTTCTCCGTCTGGATATTGTGCTTTAGTAAGAGATAATTTGAGCAAGAAACAGAATGTAGTTGTCTGGTCTAGTACAGAAGCAGTGCGAGCTAGTTTGGATCAAACAGTTGCTCAAGCAGTTGAAATTTGGTGAGATCATCCAAATAAAACGTGCGTGTGATAGTTAGGTCGAGCTTCATATTGCATCAAATATGGTGTTCCATGAGAGAACTAAACACATTGATTTTAACTGTCACTTCATCAGAGAAAAAATACTCTCAGGAGATATTGCTACAAAGTTTGTGAAGTCGAATGATCATTCTGCAGATATAGTCCATCACCGGTCCTCGTATTAGTTGCATATAGAACAAGCTCGATGCATATGATTCGTATGCACCGGCTTGAGGGGAATGTTAGATAGTTATGTATATAATCCTAATCACATATTGCATAGAAGTAAAATATGTATTGCATATAGTTATAAATAGGGCTCATAGTATTATAATGAACATCAATAATATTCTTTTCCCGTGCTAATTCTCACAATTTTCATTATCTAAAAATACAGTACACAAGTCAATAAACTTTATGCTTGTGTAGAAACTAGAGAAAAGCACAATAAAAGAAAATGCAACAATAATAACATACCCATATCCAACACCAGTAGGGTTTTGGGATAGTGTGTACACAAACCTTACGCCTACCTTGTGAGGATAGAATAAAAGAAAATATTTCAAAAAAAAATTCCCTCTCCTGTTGGGTTTAGGTAGAAACCGGAGGAAGAGCAGTAATTTTCCTCTTTAGCAACAAATTCAAATTCAAGATAATGGAAAGTCCTATATTTTTCCTCTTTTTTTCTTTATCCACCAAACAAAACAAAGGAAGGAAATAACTTTATTTTTGCTCATTCTAATTTCTTTTTGTTTCTCTCTCTTCCCAAGGTTTGCAAACATGATATTAATTTCGATGCCCAACCAATGTGTTTCCTGGAAAATAGAATAAAATCAAACAATCATCAATTTAGACGGATACTTTCAATGCTTTGCTGCGTACTATTGAGCTTTGCCAGCTTGTCCACCAAAATTTGCGTATTAAATGTGGTTCCCATGGTTTTGGACACAAACTGCACCAACTAGTAAACCCCTTGGCAGACCCTTAAGAGAAAAGCACCCTGAGCCAGAGAAACAAAACCAAATAAGTACGAGATCACATATGTGGGATTGGCAGCAGAAAAAGTGAAATAGAGTTAACAATTTAGCAGGCAAATCCTATGATATCAGAAGTATAGACATGAGAAAGATGCCAAACATGAAAAGAGCAAACACTTCTATGGGTCATAAGATCCCTGTTGAAGAGGACAAGAATGTTTTGACATAAATTAAATGAGTAGTCGAGTATATTTACACTCCTTAATTGACATCTTAGATTAGTTGAAAACACTTAGGCATGCCCAGGATGTACCAATTGTGTACACTCAGATATATTTACCAAATATATATCTCATGTCGACCTCCTTATATACATTGAATGATCCAATTTACTTATTTGAAAACCGGCTCCTTCAGATCTAATAATGGATGGCATAGATGTTATAGAAGGTGGAGAAAGAGGAAAAGATATAAGTAAGATATTTCCATCTTTGTCACTGCACAAAGATGACCCAAGTAAGATAACTCTTACTTGACACTACCAAGTAATTAAAGTCTGCATTTATATGCTGCTAATTCAGATCATATTGGTTCTCTACACAATTTTCATAAAGCACACTTGCGCTACATATCCACCATATAATGTTTGACACGTAATTTATCCCATGTTTCCAGTTGCAACTAATCCAATGATTCCCTGCTCACATTGTGTGCTAATAAGTGCAAATAATAGCAAACATCTGAAATTTTATTTGTCTTTGCCCAAGGGTGTGGCCTAGTAGTTAATAAAATCGGAGGAGAATAATAAGGTATTGGGTTCAAATCTCAGCGGAGGCAAAAAAACACTAGGTAATTTCTTTTCATCTGCTTAAGCATGTGGTGGGCAAAATCACCCGGCACCTGCACTGGTGGAAGGTAGCGGGTATCGGGTGGAAAAGTCGAGGTGTATGCAAACTAGCTGGACACCATCGTCACAAAAGGAAAAATAAACAAATTTTCTTATATTTGAAAAGTAGAGCTAATTAAACACTCAATCCCTCAAATAACTTTAGCCCATCTTTTTATGTAGGCTCAACAACTGTAATACCATTTAGCTTCTAAATTTGTACCCTATGTAAAAAACTGTGCTGTGCATAAATATCTCAATGTCCAGATAAAAGGAACGAGGGGAAAACATGAGGAGAAATCTAAACTCCAGATATGCAAAATAAAACAATTAAACCACCACCCCCAGCCCAGTCCTACCATTAGAATATATGGCTGGTGTCAGTATTTATTAGATACCATCTGAATGGTGTCAATACATTGGCCTACCAGTTAAAGAGCATTGAATCTTTAGCCGTATAAAACCGCACCACATTGCATTACTTTTATTTAATCAAAGGCATACAAACATAAGTTCTCTCTAAACAAGGTGAAACTAAAAACATGGAAAATTAATACGGCAGCAAGAAAAAACAAAGCAGAATTGGCGTGTCAGTTCAGTTCCTAGGTTTACAGGGTTCAACAAGTTCCCAAACAATAAAAGAAAGAAATAACTCCAAAAAAAGAACCCGAATAGAAGACATATCAAACAAATAGGAAAACAGAATTAACCCTAGAACAAGAATAACGAATGCCCACGCACGAAAATTAAAATAATTTCTTCTAGTAGATCAAAAAAAAAAAAAAAGGAAGTAAGAAAAAGACAAACCAGTTTAAGGAGAATGCAGCAGAACAAGATAGCGGTGAATGAAGGAATTGATAAGATTAGCCCCTGGAATTGGAGCGAACAAGTTCTGGACTAATGTACTCCTTAATTCGAAAATCAGCATACAAGAGCCAGAGTTAGAGAAGTTATGATTATTGTCTGCGGTGGAATTCTAAGTTGCAACCGGAGCCAAGTACAGAACTAAAAGCCCATCTCCTTAGTTGGGTTTAGGTTCGCTGCAGGTCCGCTCGTGAAGGTGTGTCTTTGCCTATTGAATTTCCACAATTGTCCTCCCTTTTCATTTTAATTACCTTTTTATTGCTTTCCTTTTTTTCCCTTGCCAGAATAGTATAAATAGCACATATATTTGTTTCACTTTGTCATGTCGCTCTCTATACTTCATAAAGTTTTATCCAGACATCTCTACTCCTTCGAAACAATTATTTTAAACCCTTCCAACCTCGCGTACTCTTCAACGATCCATGTCCACCTCAAATTTTTTATGCCACTTTATTATTTTTTCAATTCATTTGAGAACTTTTTACTTTATTTTATATTTTATTTTCACTTCACTTCCCTTCTTCTCTCTACTCTTTATCTCCTGTTATTCTCGCCTGTACACCGCCACCCTCACCACCCCAAACAATTCCCCCTCCATTAATTCACCTTCGCAACCCCAAAAATTCTCTACCTCTACCCCAAATACACACAACAATCATTCTTCAAAATGCTCATTATCAAATGAAAAGCAAAAAAAAAAAAAATCAAATAGATAATAGAATTAACACTTCCTAAATCCTTACAAATCACATCCACCCTATCCGAAATAAAATGTTGGAATCATGCTATTTCTATCTCATTGTAAACGCGTGATTTTTGACCCTCCCCGAGATTTTTTATATTTTTAGCATAAAATATTTAGTTTAGGCCTAATATAGCTATTTTAGCTAATTTTGACTCTTTTACTTTATTTCTACCTTAAGATAAAAAATAACAAAAATATAGTTTTATTAATGTTTCGTAGTCATTTTAAACTTGAAAAATACAAAAATAATACTTTATATTTTTATCTTTTTATTAAAAACGAAAATTATAAAAATAATTTTTATTAATATTTTGTAGTCATTTTAAACTTAAAAAAATATAAAAAATAGTTCTTTATATCTTTATTTTTATATAAAAACAAAAATTATAAAACAAAAAAAATAATATAATTAGTCTTTTGTGGTAACTTTAATCTTGAAAAATATAAAAAAAAATAGATTTGTTTTCATAGTGAGTCTTGTAGTTATTTTGCTTACGTAGGATTAATTAATAACACTGTGTTCTCATTATCGGTTTCGGGCAAAGAATAATATTCGGGTTCAAACTATCCGGTTTTATAATTTTCGGACCTAGCCCATAATAATCCGAGTCCACCACACGGGAAACACGGACAAAACAACCCGACACTACACTAAGGGGGAGGGATGGGAGAATGATTAAAAATAAACAAATAAAGAAAGAACAAAAGGAAAAGACAAGATAAAAAAAGACAAAAACAAAAGAAAAGAATACATATTGGGGGACACACGATATGGGGTGGGAGAACAAATCTGGAAGACAAAAGCAAAATATGCACATGCACAAAGCAAAGCAAATATGCACATGCACACCACAGATTCTAAGAGGACAGAGATTTTCATCGGCTTCTTCTTGAAAAGCCGAGAAGGAACCACCAACATAGCTCTTGGTCGTCCAGCCCACGACAGTCACCAGTCACGCACCAGCTCCATCCTCCAGCATCCTTAACCAGTCCGCTACCCCCGTTAACCACCAAGTCGACCAGCAGCTCCAACCTCCAGTCGTCACTGTCCAAACGACCACCATTACAGCCGCTACCCACCACCCTCACGTCGTCCCTTCCCATTGACGACCATCACTCTAGCCACACCACCACCAGTCGTGACACAAGCCGTAACACCAGTCACAGCACCAACTCCACTCTTAAGCGAGATCGGTTTGAGGTATTTGTTCGAGTCAATTCTCTAGTTTCCAAACTGTATTTCGGGTGAGCTCCGTTTGGAGCTAAAGAGCACAACTACTGTTCGAGGTTCGGGGTTTTCGTTGCCGTCGTGTTTTTTTTATCCGGAATGAAGCTGAGCATATATTTTTCCATGGTTGTATACATGTAAGTTTGAAATTCCCTGCTCAGCTCCATGTGATTGGCATATTTTATGACATCTAATTTGAATATGTTTCATATGCGACAGTGCTTTAAATGTATTAATATTGTATTTAAATAATACATGATGATAGTCATGGTAAGAAAATATCAAAAATGGAAGTGTGATTTAGTTTGTTTATCTCTCTTCCATGATGGGTATACTGTGTTTCTAATTCTCTACTAGGAATAATTTAAGCTTTCACATAACTGATTCTCCATTATTAATGAACAAGTTCGTGATGTTTGTTGTTGGAGAAAAGTCAGTGATTCTGAAAGCAATTCATGATAGGTTATAAATTAAGATCATGCACGTGTACTTTAGCTTTTATTCGTCATTAATATTTTTACCGAATTTGTAATTACAGTTAAAAATAACAATAATATTAAAAGCGGTTGAAAGTTAAAATTTGCACATAGGTTGAAGCATGTTATAAAATCAGATAAATAAGCCAAATATGACAGTTGAGCGACTGTGCTAGAACCACGGAACTCGGGAATGCCTAACACCTTCTCTCGGGTTAACAGAATTCCTTATCTGGATTTTTGGTTCGCAGACTGTTAAATAGAGTCAAACCTTTCCTCGATTCGGGATTCGAACCGGTGACTTGGGACACCATAAATCTCCCAAGTGGCGACTCTGAATCTTTTAATAAATGAATCTCATTTCGATTGTCCTTTAATTGGAAAAACTCCTTTACCACGCCCTTCGCGCCCTCGCGGGTCAGCGTAAAAAGGAGGTGTGACAGCTCTGGCGACTCTGCTGGGGACGATAAACCCAGAACCACTGGTTCAGGGTTTAAGAATTCGAGCTTGGAATAATTGTTGTATTTGGCTTATTTATTATCTGATTTTATTATATGTTTGTATTAATGTGCAAAATGATATTTTTATCGCTTTGATATTTTTTTTGAACTGTACATATAAATTGTGCCGAAACCAATCTCCTCTCCGAGTCTTCTAAATCATGAAGAAGGGTGCACTTCGTGTGACTTCTTTTCTGTATAGTGTCTAATTCCCACCTTAGAACGAGGTTTGGATAAGTTGCAAAACCGGTGAAGCTTCTGTATTCCCGGGTTGCTGCCTCCTCCTCGGCTCGAGTTGTCCGTTCGGGTAAGCCAGGTCTAGAACAATAAACCCGGGTTTTTAAACCTAGAATAACAAAGCTTCATGCCGGATCCCTAGTAGGAACGTTTATTTGCATCATGTTGCATTTGACTTAGGGGACTCAACACAGGGGTTGGGTCCGTCTAGGACAGGTGACCTGAAATGAAAAGACCATCCTGCTGCATCCTGTTTGTTTTATGCATATATTTGCTTCAGACTTGCAGGCTAACCGTTTTTTTTTATATTGAGGAAAATGAAAAAAAAATAGTCTCAAAATAGTTTGTTTGTTTTTTTTTACTTAAAAAGAAAAAAAAACGTTTGTTGTAAAATAAAAAAATATGTGATTTCAAAATAGTTTGTTTTTTTACTAAAAAAAAAAAAAAATTTGTTTTAAACTTAAAAAAGAAATGTGTGAAAAAATAATAAATAGTTTGTTTCCTTTAAAGATGTAGTTTGTTTAACCGAACTACGCAGGTTTGATTCTCCCCATTAGGTGGGATACGTAGGCAACCCTCATCGGGTCCAACCACCCCTTTTAAAAAATCAAAAAAAAAATGTGTGTTTTAATTTTTTTTAATAAAATCAAAGTGATGCTGTTTTTGAAAATAGCCGAATGTTCCGAAAGGACGCCGGAAGGCTGTTTTTGCAAAAATGGCCACTTTGACTCTTTTCTTTTTGAATAATGGCCTTGAAGTATTCCTTATGGAAATGTTGAAAGGCCACCCCTTCAAAAAATTTAAAAAAAAAATGTCGAAGTTTTAGTTTTCAATAAAATCAAAGTGATGCTGTTTTTGAAAATAGCCGAATGTTCCGAAAGGACGCCGGAAAGCTGTTTTTGCAAAAATAGCCACTTTGAATCATTTTTAATAATTTGCAGCCACAGCCTTGAAATATTCCTTGTGGAAATGTTGCAAGGCCATAGCCGCAAAATCAAGTCCGGGTTCACACCCTTTTTGCAAAAATAACCAAAAATGTCAAAATTTTTATTTTTGTTGTAAATAAGTCGGGTAATGCTATTCTTGCTTAAAATAAGCCGAATGTCCCTTAAAAGGACGTCGGAAGGCCGTTTTGCAAAAATAGCCACTTTGAGTCATTTGTAAATAATTTTGGACACAGCCTGGAAATATTCCCTCGCGGAAATGCGAAAGGATGTATCCGCAAAAAAATCAAGTTTTGAGTCATCACTCAACTTTACAAAAACAGCCACTTTGTCTAAATAAGCCATTGCATCGCCAATTTATGAAAAATAGTCTTGTGTTGGTTTATGGTGATGCCGAACGATGCCCCATGAGCCACAAGATAAAAAAAAATTCAAGTTTATCTTTCTTAAATAAATTTTGCAAAAATAGTCATTTTGTCAAATAAGCCATTATGTGGCCAATTTTGTAGAAATAGTCATAATTGACACCAAAAAATATTCTTTTTCTTGTAAAAATCTCCTACACAAGTTTGTAGTTGGAGTCGGCTTCTAAAATTTTCCTTCAAAGAAAAAAAAATCAAAAAAAAATCAAATAAACATCTCTTTATTTCTTGCATTAATTTGCAAGAACTACGCTCGGTCCGATTCATGCGGGGTCATGATACGTAGGCAATCTCCATAAGATTCGACCACAACTGTATATGTATATATATGAAAAAAAAATATGAAAAAAAAATGAAAAAAAAAGAAAAAAAAATGAAAAAAAAGAAAAAAAAAGAAAACAAAAAGAAAAAGAAAAAGAAGTAAGCAAAAAATATGGATAAGGACTGACTAATTCCATTTCTACCATATTTTATTTTGAATTGTTGAGAATTGAGGTGGTTGGTTTGTGGTGAACCGGAAACAGAAGATCCAGGAAAACCCGATTATGATCCAAGATAGTGACACCAAGAATATCGCATAGAGTCCTTTACCTGCACGCCATGATGGACGCTTTGTGGGGATGTATTGACTAAAGCTGAAAATGTCGAAGCAAATAAGTGGCCTTGGTAATATTGATGCGAAGCTTAGTGGCCAAAATATCATGCTTGGTAATCGGGAAGACTCTCCATTCCTTGGTCAACCAGAATGGAGTTTTTGGTGGCTTATTTTTTTGTCATTTATGTCGTCCAAATTATTTTAGGGTTGTAATCAGGATATTGTCATATAACTCAAACCCTTTTTGTCGTTCTATTTTGTCCAGTTTTCTATTGGTCGTAATACCTCATTTAGTATTGTGTAGGTCTGTTCCAAGGGTGTGCCCCAGTTTATTGTGTTTGTTTTGTCGTATTAATTCATTTCTAGTTCGTCTAATGCAACTCTCTTGTTTGCCATTATTTCGAGTCATTTTTCTTTGATTTAAGTCTTTCTTCTTTATAGTCATTTTTATGTCAACACTAGTGACATGACATGCACGCATAATTGTGGCCTAATCTTAAAAGTTAATCATGAAGGAATTGGAAGATAATCATGGCATTTTAAAAGAAATAATGATTTGAGGTTATTTGGAACCTGAGTCACGTGAAATTTGGGGCGGGTAAAATACAAAGAAAGCCTTAAGGGCAAAATGGCCATGCTGACATGGGGTTCGCTCGTGATACTGAAATGGAAGTGTCGTCCAGCAATACTTTAAAATGACGGATGTAAAAGGCGAATGGACGATATGGTTATCAATCAGGGCACAAACAAAAGATGTCGTGAATATATTGTTTGAACTTGGCATGTTTTGAAAATTGGAATGACGAAGGCATTTTGTTCTGCTATCCAAACACTTTATCCATCGTCAACCCTTTGAGCTTTATTTTAAAATCTTTCATACCCCTCCTTCGGAATTAGTTGCAAAGACTAGAAACACAGGTTTGAAAGACAAGAGAAAAAGGGGTAAAGAAAAAGAAAAAAAAAGAAAACAACAAAAAGAGATAAAGAAAAGAAAAGAAAAGAAAAAGAAAAATGAATGAAAAAGAGCAACTTGAAAAAAAGGGAACTGGGAACTACGTTTGACCTGATTCCTTAAAGAGGATACGTAGGCGCTTCACAGCTCTCGATCATAGTGTAAATAAAGTAATAAAAATTCCCCAAGTAAAAAAACTGGGGCAAAGAAAAATTGTGTTGATTATAAATAAATGTAGGTCCGAAGGTTGTAAATTTTGAACCCAAAATTGATTTTGTTTTGAGCCTTCAATACCCTTTCTTTCTAGCCCTATCCAAATCCCACATTACGGTCCAGAAAGACCTTCTGATCAGTCTTCAAAAGATGCCCCGTCGGGCGAGTGAGAGAGTCCTATCAGAATATAACACTCTGATTCTCAGCAGAAAAGACTCTGATTCCCAGCAGAAAGGAAACACGAGAGAGTCTTAGCAGTGACACCCCGATCCCCGGCTAAAAGTGATACAAATGAGAGAGTCTTACCGGTGAAAACCTTCACAGGCACCATAAGGCGACGGAAGCTGAGAGAAAATCAAAATGAGAGAGGCTTGAAAGTGAAAACCCTTCGGGCACTACAAGTCAAATAAAGGTGATAATCAGATGGAAATCACGAGACAGAAATCGTGAAAGGCAATTAACGACGGAGGATAGGCCATATGTGCATGTCATGACCAGTAGAGTTGGTATCCGCATTTGATAAGTTTTATAGTTGTTTCTGGTTAGAGAGTCAGTCCTCCCTTGTCTTCTATTTGTTGTTTCTTTTTATCTTTCTCCCTTTGTCAAAATTCTCCATCAAAGTCGGTCTAGTCAAAACATAGTGAGAAATGACTTCAAAACTTGCCACCAACTTTCCAATTATTATGCAAGGCAAGGAAATGCCATTGACGGCAGAGAAGTATGGTGCAAAGAAGATTATTAAACAGGGGCAAAAAAATTTCTTTTCAGTTTGAAAATTTTCTGGAAGTCAATACCCACTGGGGGAAGAAGGAAAGTCTTAAGGGAAATGGTCTTTGAACCAGTGTCATCCTCAACAACCTTCAAGAAGAAGGAAACACCAATTTTGAGGAAATGAAAATCCACCGGCAGTGTTATCTTCAGCAAGTTCTAAGGTGGTCGGACAACACAGAGTGGTAAAGGAAGAAAGGAAATCCCATCTTCAACAAAATAACCCCCAGCAAGTTGAGAACGGGGAAGGGATAAATGGAAAAACACATCCCCAACAGGAATATCATCTCCAGCAAATGAAATCATTCCCCAACAAGTTTTGGGAACCCCGAGCGAGGGAAAGGAGAAAAGAAAAAAACCACCACATGAGCGGCACAACCGCTCACAATGTTTTGAACTAACAAATTTTCTTTGATTTGAAACAGGGAAAGAAAGTGCTATTGATAGCGGAAAGTCATGCCACAAGGAAGAACACCAATACTGGGGCAGAAAATTTTCTGCCGTTGTTGAAAATTTTCTCGGAGAAACGAGGAAGGCAATTCAAGATGACATGTCAGGTTTGTCCACCTTCAAATAGGATGTTTCAGGTTTGTCCACCTTCGAACAGGACGTCTCAGGTTTGTTCACTTTCATACATTGATACAATGGGAGTATTCGCCCTCGAATAGAATACGATGGGAGTATTCGCCCTCGAATAGAATACAATGGGAGTATTCGCCCTCGAATAGGATACAATGGGAGTATTCGCCCTCGAATAGAATACAATGGGAGTATTCGCCCTCGAATAGGATACAATGGGAGTATTCGCCCTCGAATAGGATACAATGGGAGTATTCGCCCTCGAATAGGATACAATGGGAGTATTCGCCCTCGAATAGGATACAATGGGAGTATTCGCCCTCGAATAGGATACAATGGGAGTATTCGCCCTCGAATAGGATACAATGGGAGTATTCGCCCTCGAATAGGATACAATGGGAGTATTCGCCCTCGAATAGGATACAATGGGAGTATTCGCCCTCGAATAGAATACAATGGGAGTATTCGCCCTCGAATAGAATACAATGGGAGTATTCGCCCTCGAATAGAATACAATGGGAGTATTCGCCCTCGAATAGAATACAATGGGAGTATTCGCCCTCGAATAGGATACAACGGGAGTATTCGCCCTCGAATAGGATACAACGGGAGTATTCGCCCTTGAATAGAATACGATGGGAGTATTCGCCCTCGAATAGGATACAATGGGAGTATTCGCCCTCGAATAGGATACAATGGGAGTATTCGCCCTCGAATAGGATACAATGGGAGTATTCTCCCTCAAATAGGATACAATAGGAGTATTCGCCCTCGAATAGGATACAATGGGAGTATTCGCCCTCGAATAGGATACAATGGGATTATTCGCCCTCGAATAGGATACAATGGGAGTATTCGCCCTCGAATAGAATACAATGGGAGTATTCGCCCTCGAATAGGATACATTGGGAGTATTCGCCCTCGAATAGAATACGATGGGAGTATTCGCCCTCGAATAGAATACAATGGGAGTATTCGCCCTCGAATAGGATACAACGGGAGTATTCGCCCTCGAATAGAATACAATGGGAGTATTCGCCCTCGAATAGAATACGATGGGAGTATTCGCCCTCGAATAGAATACGATGGGAGTATCCGCCCTCAAATAGGATACGACGGGACCATCCGCCCTCGAATAGGATATTTTACGTATGTTTTATCTTACATTGTCCTATGCATATTTTGTAAATTATTGCCAGCATGCATTTTTAATTCAAAAGTTGCTACTAAAAGCAGGCGCCTACCTGTATAACAAAAGGCAAGTCTTCAGTCTTTACATTGCAGGTCTTGAAACCAGTAACCCACCAAAAAGCAGAGGGTTACAACAAGAGTTCCCGGCGCAAATTCAAGCACTTGAGTCCTAGAGGAAGAATGGGAAGAAGGAAGAGGAAAAGGGGTCCCCCGCCAGGATAATCCTCAGTCCATAACATTTCAACCTCCGGCGAGTCCGAGAGAGAATGAGGGGTGAAGGAAACAAAGAATACTTCCTCAGCAGCATCATCCCCACAAGTGAGTAACAAGTTCCAAAGATATCCCCAGCAGCCAGAAGAAAAAGTAATACGACCCAGGGGAAGGCAATTCCAAGACAGGATAATTCAGAAGAGAAGGTGGTCCGAGAGGCAATGCAGGAATAAGGAAATGGTACAAAAGGCAAAGGAAGGTAATCAAGATAGGATGAAATCAGTGAGTAGTAGTTGAAGTCAGGGAGCCCGCCTGGAGAATGGAGTGGCGATTTTATTTTGAAGTAGTAGTTGAAGTCAGGGAGCCCGCCTGGAGAATGGAGTGGCGATTTTATTTTGAAGTAGTAGTTGAAGTCAGGGAGCCCGCCTGGAGAATGGAGTGGCGATTTTATTTTGAAATAGTAGTTGAAGTCAGGGAGCCCGCCTGGAGAATGGAGTGGCGATTTTATTTTGAAATAGTAGTTGAAGTCAGGGAGCCCGCCTGGAGAATGGAGTGGCGAATTATTTTGAAGTAGTAGTTGAAATCAGGGAGCCCGCCTAGAGAATGGAGTGGCGATTTAATTTTGAAGTTGTAGTTGAAGTCAGGGAGCTCGCGTGGAGAATGGAGTGGCGAATTAGTTTTGAAGTAGTAGTTGAAGTCAGGGAGCCCGCCTGAAGAATGGAGTGGCGATTTATTTTGAAGTTGTAGTTGAAGTCGGGGAGCCCGCCCGAAGAATGGAGTGGCGATTTTATTTTGAAGTTGTAGTGGAAGTCGGGGAGCCCGCCCGAAGAATGGAGGGGCGATTTATTTTGAAGTTGTAGTTGAAGTCGGGGAGCCCGCCCGGAGAATGGAGTGGCGATTTAGTTTTGAAGTAGTAGTTAAAGTCGGGAGCCCGCCCGAAGAATGGAGTGGCGATTTATTTTGAAGTAGTAGTTGAAATCAGGGAGCCCGCCCGAAGAATGGAGTGGCGATTTAATTTTGAAGTTGTAGTTGAAGTCGGGGAGCCCGCCTGGAGAATGGAGTGGCGATTTAGTTTTGAAGTAGTAGTTGAAGTCAGGGAGCCCGCCCGGAGAATGGAGTGGCGATTTTATTTGAAGTAGTAGTTGAAGTCGGGGAGCCCGCCCGAAGAATGGAGTGGCGATTTTATTTTGAAGTAGTAGTCGAAGTCAGGGAGCCCGCCTGAAGAATAGAGTGGCGATTTTATTTTGAAGTTGTAATTGAAGTCGGGAGCCCGCTTGGAGAATGGAGTGGCGATTTTATTTTCAAAAGATGTTGAAGTCAGGAGCCCGCCTGAAGAGAGGAATGGCGTTTTATTTTCTAAGTTGATGTTGAAGTCAGGAGCCCGCCTGAAGAGAGGAATGGCGATTTATTTTCAAAAGATGTTGAAGTCAGGAGCCCGCCTGAAGAGAGGAATGGCGTTTTATTTTCTAAGTTGATATTGAAGTCAGGAGCCCGCCTGAAGAGAAGAATGGCGATTTATTTTCAAAGTTGATGATTGAAGTCAGGGAGCCCGCCTGAAGAATGGAATGGCGATTTATGATTAGAGTTTGTCGTTAGAGTCAGAAGCCCGCCAGAAAAGCAGAACGGCGTCTCAGTTTCCAAGATTTGATAAGGATAGTGAACAATCGAAAAGTGGTAGAGTGTAACGGAAATCCCCAGCATGAATCAGAAGGAAGGCAACAAGGATCAGAAAAGATAGATTCAGACTTCGAAGGAGAATAGCTCGAAGATCACAAGTAAGGGAATTCACTTCAAAGTGCAATGCAAGTTAGCAACAAAAGAAGCTTGCGACCAGAATGCGAGTCAACAGTCCGAGATGATCAACAGAAGTTAGTCATAATGAAAAAAAAAGGCAAGGAGTTAATCTAAGTGCAGAAGTTGATGAAAGATGTGGTGTGCTCAAGACATGGCCGAGGTCACAAGCATTGCATACCTGGTCTTGATCCGAAAAGCAGCACCTGCAACTAGCAAGTATCAAGGTTCAAATTTAGAGTCTGCATGAAGCACCAACCAATACTCAAGATCAAGCTTCAGAAGACTTATAGATATGAATTTTGTAACTAGTAGCCGATAGGCTTAGTTAGTCTTTTTCATATTTTGATTTTTGATGTAATAGCAGGACCACGGACCGGAACTTCGATGGGACGGAACCTCGACGGAACGACACCTCGACTGGCTCTCCACCTCGGTTACTCCATTTCCTCACTCACTTTCGAACTACACGTGGCCTGATTCCTTTATAGCCAAGGATATGTAGGCAGCTCAGATACAAGGGCTCGGTCACATTCCTTTTCTTTTAGTTTAGTCCCTCCGAATAAGGGTCGGGTCAAAAAACACTTGTCTAGTCGTTCTTTGTCTGAAAAACTCTTTGTGTTTTCAGTCAAAGAGGGGCAGCTATAAACGCGTGATTTTTGACCCTCCCCGAGATTTTTTATATTTTTAGCATAAAATATTTAGTTTAGGCCTAATATAGCTATTTTAGCTAATTTTAACTCTTTTACTTTATTTCTACCTTAAGATAAAAAATAACAAAAATATAGTTTTATTAATGTTTCGTAGTCATTTTAAACTTGAAAAATACAAAAATAATACTTTATATTTTTATCTTTTTATTAAAAACGAAAATTACAAAAATAATTTTTATTAATATTTTGTAGTCATTTTAAACTTAAAAAAATATAAAAAATAGTTCTTTATATCTTTATTTTTATATAAAAACAAAAATTATAAAAACAAAAAATAATATAATTAGTATTTTGTGGTAACTTTAATCTTGAAAAATATAAAAAAAATAGATTTGTTTTCATAGTGAGTCTTGTAGTTATTTTGCTTACGTAGGATTAATTAATAACAATGTGTTCTCATTATCGGTTTCGGGCAAAGAATAATATTCGGGTTCAAACTATCCGGTTTTATAATTTTCGGACCTAGCCCATAATAATCCGAGTCCACCACACGGGGAACACGGACAAAACAACCCGACACTACACTAAGGGGGAGGGATGGGAGAATGATTAAAAATAAACAAATAAAGAAAGAACAAAAGGAAAAGACAAGATAAAAAAAGACAAAAACAAAAGAAAAGAATACATATTGGGGGACACACGATATGGGGTGGGAGAACAAATCTGGAAGACAAAAGCAAAATATGCACATGCACAAAGCAAAGCAAATATGCACATGCACACCACAGATTCTAAGAGGACAGAGATTTTCATCGGCTTCTTCTTGAAAAGCCGAGAAGGAACCACCAAAATAGCTCTTGGTCGTCCAGCCCACGACAGTCACCAGTCACGCACCAGCTCCATCCTCCAGCAGCCTTAACCAGTCCGCTACCCCCGTTAACCACCAAGTCGACTAGCAGCTCCAACCTCCAGTCGTCACTGTCCAAACGACCACCATTACAACCGCTACCCACCACCCTCACGTCGTCCCTTCCCATTGACGACCATCACTCTAGCCACACCACCACCAGTCGTGACACAAGCCGTAACACCAGTCACAGCACCAACTCCACTCTTAAGCGAGATCGGTTTGAGGTATTTGTTCGAGTCAATTCTCTGGTTTCCAAACTATATTTCGGGTGAGCTCCGTTTGGAGCTAAAGAGCACAACTACTGTTCGAGGTTCGGGGTTTTCGTTGCCGTTGTGTTTTTTTTGATCCGGAATGAAGCTGAGCATATATTTTTCCATGGTTGTATACATGTAAGTTTGAAATTCCCTGCTCAGCTCCATGTGATTGGCATATTTTATGACATCTAATTTGAATATGTTTCATATGCGACAGTGCTTTAAATGTATTAATATTGTATTTAAATAATACATGATGATAGTCATGGTAAGAAGATATCAAAAATGGAAGTGTGATTTAGTTTGTTTATCTCTCTTCCATGATGGGTATACTTGTGTTTCTAATTCTCTACTAGGAATAATTTAAGCTTTCACATAACTGATTCTCCATTATTAATGAACAAGTTCGTGATGTTTGTTGTTGGAGAAAAGTCAGTGATTCTGAAAGCAATTCATGATAGGTTATAAATTAAGATCATGCACGTGTACTTTAGCTTTTATTCGTCATTAATATTTTTACCGAATTTGTAATTACAGTTAAAAATAACAATAATATTAAAAGCGGTTGAAAGTTAAAATTTGCACATAGGTTGAAGCATGTTATAAAATCAGATAAATAAGCCAAATATGACAGTTGAGCGACTGTGCTAGAACCACGGAACTCGGGAATGCCTAACACCTTCTCCCGGGTTAACAGAATTCCTTATCCAGATTTCTGGTTCGCGGATCGTTAAATAGAGTCAAACCTTTCCTCGATTCGGGATTCGAACCGGTGACTTGGGACACCATAAATCTCCCAAGTGGCGACTCTGAATCTTTTAATAAATGAATCCCATTTCGATTGTCCTTTAATTGGAAAAACTCATTTACCACGCCCTTCGCGCCCTCGCGGGTCAGCGTAAAAAGGAGGTGTGACACTCATTAGAAACAAAAAATAAAAAAGAAGGGTTTGTGAATATCCGCTATAATTTTTTGAGAGATTAAAAATGGAAGAGGAATAATTGAAACTGTTGTCACTATAAAATCCAATAGTTTTCACAAACCAAGCAAGATTTGGGTGCTCACACGCCATTATAGATCAGATTCGGGCACTCCTTTTAGTATTTCTTGTCCGATTTGATTGAACTACTAAGGTTGTTTTATATTCTATTATGGAGGGATGATACATAAGGAAAAATTATGTGGTTATCGATGGTCTCCGCGCCGATGATGGCTTGAACTTTTTCGGTGTTTTCCTCGCCATTGATGGTTCGAAGGTTTCGTCTATAACCAGTGATGAATTTTTGACATGCTCTAGTGATATTCCTAGTCTGCTTGATTTTTTTGGATAAAGTTCATGTTGATAACTTATTTTTATTCTAACAGTTTTGCCTAAGAAAATAATGATGATTTTCTATCTTTGATTCTGATGAAAAGAAGAAGTTATGACAATGGCAGCAACGGGAAGAGAACATGGATTCTTCGCTAGTCTTCTTTTTCTATTTTTCCTTTCTAATTTTAGTCATTTTCTGCTGAATTGTTGTATTCACGCTTTTTTTGCGCATGTGTACCAATCATTTTAGCCACCTCCGCATTATTAACGCCACATAAGTTAGGTCAACGGTCAAAGGAGTTCAAAATAGTGTGTTTTAGTCACTATAAGTGCCTGGATGAAACTTTGTGGGGGTATAGGGATCGACATGATAAAGTGAGACAAGTATATGTGCCATTTAGGCTATTCCGCCTTTTCCTTTTTCTTTTGAATTATGTTTTTCCTTTTTCTTTTTCTTTTTTTACAACTTTGGTGATTGATTCTATTAACTTGGACTAAACAAAAATTAAAATCTCCATTTGATTGTTGATGTTTGTATTAGATCTGGATTTATAATAATCCCGTTCATGGATAGTATTTTTTTTTGGAAATTTTACCACCTATAGAATAGGTTAGTACCATATTTATAACATATAAATATCTTTTTAAGATTTTACATAATATAATAACCTTTTTTATTTTGTAGCAAAAAATTTAAATTTAATACTTTCCTACATTTAAGCCTTATTAGATGGTACAAAATATTTTTCTCTCACCAATTTATGGTATAACTCCCATTTTTTTGTGAAATGACGCCGCTTAATACAGCTTAATACACCTAAATACAGATTCACCTTCCCATAATTTGCGCTGAAACGTTACTTTTTCCCCGCTTAATACAGCTTAATACACCTAAATACATATCATGATTTAGAGGAATCCTTGTTTGTGCGGCGTCATTTCATGTTGTATTATTGAATACAATTCGTTTAATACACTATATACATTATGAAATAATGTAAAACATATCTATATCACGTAATATAGAAAATAGTTTTTATTTATTGCTAATTAGATCTTAATCAATGCCTTTTTGTGAAAAATTCTCCTTTTTCTCCTTTCGAGTAATATTTCTCTTTCAGCCTTTTTTTCTTGACGCTTTGGTTTAATGGAGGAAGAAATTCTTCAATTTCCTCTTTCTTCTTACTTACACAACAAAAGAAAGTTTTCTCGACTAATACTATTCTGAAATAAATATGGACCTTGTGGCTAAGTGAAATAACCATTATATCATTTAATTTATGTAATCGACTTGATGAATAATTGTTTAACATGTAATGGTCAAATCCTTTAAAGCAATTTCTTTTTAAGTTCACACGATGAGATTAAGTGAAAAAAAATTGTTGAAAGAACGTAATACAAATTACATAAATATGACGCGCGGTATATATGTATATGCTAGTACAAAATAAATACGATATATGTGGGAGTGTTCGTATCGTGTGTGCATATATGTTAGGTTCTCTTTCTTGTAGTTCAATATCGATTTTTCTTTGTACAAACACAACAATCAAAATATATTTTTTGTCTAGATGAAAGAAGAGAGGCAAATTGAACCCTTTTTCACTTATATTATTTCATTTTTCCTTGTAAGGTAGCGAAACTGTGGTATTTTCTATTAACTTTTTGCATGATATTTCCATCATTAGTTAAAGATTGACAAATCCCATGTACAATGTGGCATTGTCGAATACATAAAAATAGTACGTACTATATAAAACTAGTAGGTACTATAAGTAAGTAAATTTTGTAAAGATTGATACATGATTGTCGAATAAATAAAAATAGTACGTATTATATAAAATTAGTAGGTACTATAAGTAAGTAAATTTTGTAAAGATTGATACATGACGAATCAAAGAATTGGAATATAAAAAAGTTAATATAAGGTTGTTCCCAACTTGAAAAATACTGTGTAAAGCTTCTCTCACTAAAAGAGAAAATGAAAGGTAAGTTTATACGTCGTACCACTACAAACATGAATAATAACAAAAAGAAACAAAAGTTACAACACAAAACGGACAAAAAGAATTGGATCCAACTTCCAAACAACGTTATTGATCATCAACTGATCTGATCTCTGGTTATTAAATACTACTAAGATTACAATTTCTTCCTCCCCCATGGCGTTGCATTTCCATCAAATAACTCATCAATGTGTGTTTCAATTTCTTCAGGTTGATACTTTACATACTTCTCCGTCTGCCTTCCTGGAGTAAATGTTTGACTAAACCTTCCCAAGAATGATCTGTACGCCGGTATAACCATGTTTGATATTGAAACTCTCAGCTCCGATTGCAGTTGCTCGTCGCTAATCACCCAACTGCTTTGTGTTTTATGTATCTCGTCAAACAATGCATTGAAACTCTTGAACCTCTCTTTCAAAATTGGTTTATTCACTTTTCCATTCACATTCAATCCCTCATGGTTTAAACATTGTAACAGTTTACCCCAAGTTTCTCTTTGGTAAGTCTTGTGGTATTGTCTAAGGTCCGAAGATCGCTTTCTGTACCATTGATCTCCCATTAAACCATTGATCTCTGGTGATCCTTTTATTTTCTGCAAAATGTATCGCCCGTTGTTCATCATAAATATTGAGCTGAGTGAAGTGTCTTTGTATAGCCTTGATTTTGCCTCCAGGTTTGCATCCAATAGATCCATTACTTTCATCATGTGCGCTTCAAAAGGCGATAGCTTATTCAATGTCTCTCTCCGAGCTTGTGGATTTTGGCAGTCGAAATCCGATCCGGTGGTTGAATCAGCTCTTTCTATCATTTGATGTTCTCTGAAGACCTGTTCTAAGGTATCTCTGTACTCGGCTACATATTTCAGATAATTCATAATGTAACGAGTTAATGGATGAACTGCACCACCTGGAACCGGGGTCTTGTTTGAATCGGCCTGGATTGAGTTTTCGAGCTCTGAGAAGATAGAAACCATAGACTCTCCTAAGCGGCTCCGTGTCAATGTAGCTTCAGCCTTGAGTTCATCAGCGTAAGAAACAACAAACAGTTTATCCACCAATGGAAGCAGATCGCGCAAAGTCTCGTATATGTCAAGAAACTTGAAGAGCTTTTCAGCAGCGCGCTTTGTCATGGCAACAGCTTCAGCAAAATTAAGGAGTTGGATCATCATACCTCGGGACAAATTGCTGAAGATTTTCTCAGCAATTGATGGTTGATCAGTAAATACAGCATCAGCGAGTTTGCGTTCGCTGGAGTGAAGCACATTAGTACAATGTTTGAATGTTATAATCCAAGCAGTAATCTCTCTCTCCAATGAATCCCAATGCATCTTTTGCACATCGTCAATGCTGTGTTTTTCAAATCCAAGTTTATGCAAACTTTCCTCCAATGCTTTCCTCCGTGCTAAGAAATAAACCTGACAACATTCTACTTCATATCCTCCTGCAATCAAAGCTTTGGATAATTTATTCATTGTTGTCACGATTTCCTCAGTGTAGCCTGGAAATTTATTATCTTCAGAAGGTGCGGATTCAGCGACAGAGCTTTGTTCTGCATCTTGATTAGCGTCTGACGATGAATTAGTTTCCTTATTAGGCTTGGCAGAAGTGTCTGAATTGAAATCTGAATCAGGTGTCTTGTAATCGTAGAGGATCGACTTGAATTCCTCCTCTATATAAGACATTGCGCGTTGAAGAACACCATCAACGCGGCTGATTGAATAAGCATATTTGTACTCCGAAGAGAATTGACAGAGAGAATTTAATAGCTTTGACATTCGATCTACAAATTCCAGAAAAGACATGGCGTCTTCCTGAGAGAGCTGGCTCCATTTGATTGGTGCATCACCACCGTCGTAATCTTCAATCTTTGCCTCAACAAGAACAGCAAATTGTTCCACAAAGACAGGAACATCGGGAGGCTTAGATTCATTATCTCCTTTTAAGTTTGACAAATCAGATATAAACTGATCAATTTCTTCGGAAACCTTACCGAGATCAGGAGGCAAAGGAGAAGAATCTTCAACCTTAACCTCATCATTGTTAGGATCATCTTCTTGGACATGATCATCATCTGTTGTCTTGACACCATCATCTGTTGGCAGTTGTTGAACGATCTCTGCTTCTGGGGATTGTGATTCGTCGGGCGGCGAAGGATTTTCAGTTTCATCTTTCAGAGGTAATGGGTCAGGATTTTCTTGTTGCTTGTCACTAGGATTAATGTCATGGGATTTTGTTTCAGAATTTTGTGTTACTTTCTCTGCATCCATGATTGTGTGACTAACTCAAATGTGACTAATTTGATTTGTCTATTCAAACAAAAATGGTAATAGCTAAGGCAAAAAAACATGCAACGGTATAGTCTAGGAAAATTGACCATTCATTCTGCTCATTTTCTCCGCAAAAAAAGTGTAAACTAGAGCGTAATTGTCTTTGTGAAATGATGATATTATTTTGGGATATGCTGGTATTAGATTGTTTGGAAAATTGAAAAGTCCATGCCTGAGAGAAATGAAGTGTGCGGTCAAAACTGAATACAAATGGGTGAGAGAATAAAACGTAAAATTAGTTAGGAGAGAGCTTTTCGTGGAAACTTCTGCTGCAGTTTTCACTAATCTCCTCATTCCTACATCTAATATTTTAATTGCCATAAACTTGCACGAATAAAGGAGGGCCTCAACCACTGACCATGTCCATAGCCGATTTGGATCTAGTCCAAAATAATACTCTACTATTTATACTCTCTCTCTCTCCAAATTGTACAAAAATGGAGTACATTTTTCTAATATGATATGGTATATTAGAATAATACTATATAGTATGTGATTCATACCGTTGATCTCTATTGGTTGGTACAAGACATAATTAATTGATTGAGAATAATAGTGATGTCGAGCTAAACTAAAAGAACAAATATTTACTTTTTGGTTGAAATAAGTGGGAAGGTGATAGGTTATATGTGTATACCTGTTATGTTTTGATTATCTAACAAACTTAGTGTCAAGAATCACATAAGGAACAAGTTATACATTCTCAAGACCTTAAGATCGAAAGGTTCCAGCTTGGGATATGGTTCAACTTCAGAGTCAAATGAACAATTGAGGGAACAGATAACTACCGTTTCCCAAGGAAGCTACACAAGTTAACTACCTCGGCTGTAAAGTTGTTGCCTGCACACGCTACAGTGCAGAAACAATGCAGCAATCAGCTTTATGGGGAGTGTCTTTTACCGACCTTGCTTACATCATCGTAAATGATGTCACAAATGTATTATTAACATCAAGGAAGATAAAATATATTATTTGAACACTTAGAGAATTCACTCAAGCACACGGAGTATAATTGATCACCAAGAAAATGATTCTTAAGTGCATCAAGTACAAAGAACAATACTGCTACGGACCAGTTCCCCATATCAAGTTACTGTATGCCCATAGTTGAGTTGTAACTTTGTAATAGTTCTTCAATTGTAATTCCTACTTAGCTTGTCTAAAGCATTATGTACGAAAACCCTCTGTAAATCATAAACTCCTATGTTTGTGTCTTGGCTAGAGTTAGTCGAGTTGTAAATCTTTATAATAGAGTTATTACAAAGTGTCTTGTAATAAAATGTTACAAGTTAGCGATGGATTAATAGGTTAATTCCTATGTTACATATGTTGTAATCTGAAAGTTGCTCAGTAGTGAAGTTGAAATTCTATAAGGGAGGTCTTGATTTTTAATCCTGTTGAGCTGGAAATTATCCATGTAAAATTTCTCTTGTCATTTTCTTACCGTAGTGTGTGTGGTTTCTATGGGCACGACTAGAGAACCTGGTTCTCTATATAGTTTGGTAGATCCTTAAATTATATCATTTGGTATCAGAGGAGCTTCTTTCTATCATGTTAACACCTAGAAAGGATCATCATGGCTGCTTTGCCTAACTCTGAAAAAGGCAAGTCGACATACAGACCACCAATGATCAATGGCTAATATTATGGATGGTGGAAGACTAGGATGCACGACTAATATTATATGTGATGGACATTTTGTTCTTACCAAGATCTTGACGACCCAGCTGTAGACATTCCCAAGATGAGGAAGGAATTCATTGACGCTGATCAAAAGGCCATAGAAAAGAATTTTCGTGCAAGGAAAATTCTTGTTTGTGGCATTGATCCTGATGAATATAATAGGATATCAGCATGCCAATCAGCAAAAGAAATCCGGGAGGCTCTTCAAACAGCTTATGAAGGAACAAAACATGTCAAGCAATCAAAAATTGACACGCTTACAACTGAATACGAGCTTTTTGGGATGAAAGATGGTGAATCCATCCAAGACATGCACCACTCGTTTCACTTTCATCATTAATGAGCTTCACTCTCTTGAAGAAATTATTCCAAGAAACACGCTTGTCAGGAAAAGACTCAGTGTCTTTCCTAACTCCTAGGAAAGCAGTGTGAACGCTATTACATATGCGAAGGACTTGCTAGAGCTAACTATTGATGAGCTTATTGGTAATATGAAAACATATGAAATAAAGAAGAAGAAGAAGGACAATGATAGAATAGAGCCCAAAAGGGAGAAGAACCTGGTCCTCAAGACATACATAAATGATTCAAGTGGTGAGGACGGTGATATGGCTTACTTGACAAGAAGATTTCAGAATGGTTTATATGAATGTAGGCATTCCAAAAAAGGTACTTCTAGCAAGCCAAAGAATTATGACCTCTGTCATAAATGTGGCAAGCGAGGACACTTCATCAAGAATTGCCCTCTCTTAAAGCAAGATCAGTACAAAAAGAAAAAAGATTCAACAAAGCAGCCAAGAGGAACCCAATTCCTCATAAACGTTTCAAGAGAAAGAATGCTATTAACAACGTTCTAAAGCAAGCTCTTGCTGCATGGGAGACTCCTCTATAAAATTTGCCAAGTTTCCAGCATCATCAATATTATACTTATGCACATAGTCGTGCTACTGTTTCGTTTAAGTTCCCTTTTAATGTACCAAATTAATTACCTCATTCAAGCTTAAGATTATTTATTAAATTCAAATTTCGACACACATTGTACCAGCAAAGTCCATGAACTATCCAAAATGGGGTACACAACCCATACATATATCAACTTGATGTTTCACGGAGGGTTTGGCATCATTCTCTAGTATAATCTTGTGCATGCAAAAGATGGGGCTTATACCCCGAATGTTAGCCAAAGTCAATCCAATTGCCTTATTCCTTCTTTAGAGCACCACAAGGGTGACATCTACATACACGTTAGTTAGGAACGAGGAAAAAATAACAGGTAAAATGGAAGAAGGGCCTAAGAATTCATACTTGAGATGTGAAGGAAAAGGCTTCAACTCCAATATGGGAGGCTCCTCGATAGAGGGATTTGTTGATTGAGACGTCCGATTCTCATGGTCTAAGGAAGGTTTCCGGGGCTCATATGTATATGAACCCATTCCTTGAAAAGCATTGACATATTCCACCAAGCCTTCATCCTCACTCACATCTTGATTCAATAATACAACTTCCAAAGGGTCTTCCACATTAATCACTAGTGTCTTCAACAATCACCTCGGTCACAAGATCCATAAATGAACATACTTCGTTGCTATTAGGCTGCCTCATTGACTTGCAAACATGCAACAAAACTTTTTCATCACCCAACCGAAATGTGAGCTCACCTGCTTCCACATCAACTATGGCCTTCCCCATAGCTAGGAAAGGTCTTCCCAGTATTATCGGCACCTCATAGTCAACCTCGCAGTCAAGTATCACAAAATATGTGGGAAGTATGAACTTGTCAACCCGAACCAGCACATCATCAATTATCCCCAATGGCCTCTTCATTGTCCTATCTACCATTTGCAATCTTATGGATGTGGGTATTGGTTTCTAAATCCCCAATGTCTTGAACATAGAGTATGGAATCAATTTAATGCTTGCCCCCAAGTCATACAAAGCTTTGGCGAAATCTACACTACTAATATTGCATGGGATTGTAAAGGCATCGGGTTCTTCTAACTTTGGCGCCATGGAATGCACAATAGCACTCACTTGGTGTGTCATCCTGATTGTTTTATAGTTCATTGATCTCACCAAATCCTTCATGAAATTGGCATATCCCGATATTTGTTTTAGAGCTTCTACTATAGGCATATTTAAGGACAAACTTTTCATCATATCAATAAATTTTTTGAACTGGTTCTCATTATTTTGTTTTACAAGTATGTGAGGAATGGTGGAGGAGGCCTTGGCAAAGGATCCTTGGCTTTGGGCACTACCATTTTCGGTATGTCTATCACTTGTTTCCTAGATGGGTTCACATCATTTTGTGTCTCTTCCATGTTGGAATCAATGTCTATCATCACTTCTTCATTCAGATTCTCATCACTCACTTACACACCATTGCCTAGTTAATCATCATCTTGGACTAATGCATCATCACTCACAACCTTTCTTTGATTAGAGATCCTAGCAACTCTACCTCTACCACTCCTTGTAGTTACCACCATAGCATGGCCCGTGTTATTCCCAGCTTTTGGGCTTATTACTGTGTCACTTGGTAGTGCCCCTTAGGGAGAGTATTCAATGATTGATAAATTTGGCCAAGTTGGACCTCCAAGTTGTGGATAGAAGTACTGAGGGATGCCAATTGAGCATCAGAGTCGGTATTTTTCTTCATCAATTGCTCAAACATGGATTCAAACCCATCCCATCTCATTGTTGGATGAGCTAGGACCTTGACATGGAGATGGAGGTGGATTGTTTGGTTGTTGATACATCTGAGGCCTTTGAAAGACCGACCCCAAATTCCCTTGATTATTGTTGTTCCAACCCCCTTGGATGTTATTGCCTCCCCAATTGCTATTGTTGTTGCCACCCCAGTTGCCTTGGATTCCTTGGTTACCCCATTTTGGATTGTTGTTCCCCCAATTGCTTTGGTTGTTATTGCCGCCACTATTCCAATTTCCTTGTTGATTTTGATTTCCCCAATTTCCTTGGGATCTCCTCTGCTGTTGATTTAGAGCATTGCCCCGTTGACGTTGGTAGGTTTTCACATATTTAACCTCTTCATTTTGATCATTATACACATCATGTTGGTTGTAACCCCTACCACTTTGCTCAAATTGATCCGGATTTTCTTGAACTTGTTGACCTTGTTGCCTCCTCTTGTTGACCATCACATTTACCCCTTCCATGGAATTCACTTGTTTTAGCCCTTGAACTTGTTGCAACTGAGCTTTGGCCAACTGGTTCATGGTCATAGTTAATTCGGCTATTTCTTGGTCGTAGTTATGGAGCTCTTTGTGTAGGTGAATGACTTTAGGATCACCTTGTGGCACATTACTCAACTTTGCCATACCGAGGAAGTATCCACCATCTCATCAAGTATTCCACGCGCCTCAGCATGAGGCGTGTTCAAGAAGTTTCCCTCGGCGAGTTGGTTAACTACACACTAGTTGGTGGTATTGATGCCACAATGTAATGTTTGTTGGATCATGGCTTCATTTATGCCATTGTTCGGACATTCTTCAACCATCGTCTGATACCATTCCTAAATCTCATGAAGCGGTTCATTTGGCTCTTGTTTAAAGGCAAGCATCTCATATCTCAACGTCACCATATGTCCCAGCGAGAAGAACTTGTTATGAATTTCTCGGTCAACTCATACCAAATGGTGATGTAATGGTTGGTAAACCTTTCAAGCCAATCCAAAGCCTTCCTCGTTAGAGAAAATGGGAAAAGCCTTAATCTCAATGTGTCCTTAGAAGCATTGGTTTGCTTGCTCCCCCAACAAGTGTCAACAAAACCTTTGAGATGCTTGTAAGCATTTTGGTGTAGAGCTTCGGTGAAGAAACCCCTCTGTTCCAAGAGTGTAAGCATGACATTGGTTATTCAAAAGTTTCTCGCCCTAATTTAGGGTAGGACTATTGCACTTGCATAGAATTCGTTAGGCAACACCTGGTGTGCTGCCCTTTGGTGGAGATGGGGGGTTTGGAATATTATCATGTGGCGGTCGGCCTCTCCTTTGTTCTTGAGGTTCGGGTTGAATTTCACCCATAATATCATCATCAACCTCTTCCCCCGTTGGCAAATTTCCTGGATCATCATTATTAAGAGCCATTTTGTACCTAAAAGCAATTCACAAACGAATTAGAAAATCGGAAAGGAAGAAAAACAAAACTCACTAATACTCGAAGATATAGCTAAAACTATTTAACTTTCCGGCAACGACGCCAAAAAATGATTAGATCAAAGGCTGCACTACTATTGAGTAGCGAGGACGGCCAATGCAGTTTTACCCAACAGATTCTGGATCGAACCCACATAGAGTTAATTTGTTTGGAGTTAGATTTATATCCAAGTCTAGATGTGAGTCTTACTCTTAATTACACTTCCATACATGGTTGATTTGTTTTCTACTCCTATTTTTATTCTATAGCATGCAATATTTGAAACTAAGTATAATATTTTTGTTGGTAGTTTTCAAAGGTTTAAAGGGACTAGGGTAGTGACTCCCGCATAGGCGCATATCTAACGGGTGGAAAGATTCTAGGGCAATCATGTGATTAATTGGGCTAATAACATAGTTATCACACTCATGTACTCATACTATACCTCTCGGTAGTTTGAGTGATTTTGTCCAATTTTGCTTTCCCAAGTCCAAATAGGTATTCATGCAATTCAAGTGATTTTAGCTCAAGTCGGGTATTACTATCTCTAGGTTTAACCCTTTAATTGGGGCTATCAGTTTCTTGAGTTCACCCCAATTCCTTGTTAGCCTAGTTTCCTAAACTTGGTTCCACTTTCTCAAGTAGAGACTAAGTCAAAAACACATAAATCAGTATTTACAACCACTAATTTAATAGTTCTAGCAAGAACTAGGCTAAAAATCACTAACTCATACATATTCAAGCCCTAAAATTCAAGATCCATCAAATTCCCACACTAGGGTTGGGTCACAACCCTAGCTAAATAGCAGAAATAAAAAATAAAGAGAATATAAAATCTATAATGCTAAATCAAATGATGAAAATCTAATGTTATAAGGTAAATCATGTACAAAATTGCCCAAATAGAAAAACCTAGCCATCTCACGTGCTCAGTAAAAATATAACATTACATAAAAATGTGAAAAAGATCTATTTATACTAGGCTAAAATTTCCGAACAAAAATGCCCATGCAGAGGTTTTGCGGACGCTAATTCTGACCGCGATCGCACTCTTGCTTTCGTTGCCGGGTAATATTGAGTATTGTTTGTGTTCTTTATATATGAGATTGGGCTGGAACTTGTTCCGCATACCACATATTTTTCACCGTGTCCATCTAGGCGATTATTTACGGCCGTGTATTCTTGGCGTGGACCGCTCTCTTTGTTTTTGCATAACTTGCAAAGTCTCTGATACTTAACAAATGCTGTCAGCTTCCAACTATGACCGCGCCAATAATTTAGCACTCGCATCTTTATGTCGCTGTCTGCACCCATGCGTGAGCTCAAAACCACTTCTATGAATCTCTACTTTGCTGTCCATAAATTAATAAGCGCGTCCGCATTGGCACTTTCGCGGCCGCACTTTTCTATTGTGGTCCACGTTCCTCAGCTCTTGGCCCAATTTTGGCTTTGTTCAAGTTTTGACAGAGTTGATCAAGGCTACTTTGACTCCTTGTGAACAATCCCTGCAAGCAAGCACATTATGTTAGTTTTCAGGAATACCTTTACACATTTTAAGACCAAAATGCATGTAAAAAGAAAGCAAATAATGGTTAAAATCCCCACTTATATTTGTGGCATCTATCTGACGACCGTGAGATGAACCTTGATAGGGCGGCGATACGACCAGTCAACCTTTGGACTTGCTTTTTGGTGGTTAAGAGTTTTTGTATCCCTTTAATGGCGTTGATTTGGGCTGGGTTGACCTTGATCCCTTGCTGCGATACTAAAACCCAAAAACTTTCCCGAGCCTACACCCAATGCGTATTTCTCCAAGTTCATATTCATTTCGTACCGTCTAAATATATCGAAGGTTTCTTTAAAATGGTCAATGTGATCCTCTCCCCTTTTGAACTTGACCAGCATGTCGTCTATATATACCTTCGTTATTTTTCCAAGCTAGTATTTAAACATTATCATTACCAATCTTTGATAAGTAGCCCCTGCATTTTTTAGTCCAAACGACATGAACCTATATCAATACATTTCTTGGTGGCCGATGAACGTGGTCTTTTCCTGATTTTCTTATTCCACGAGGATCTAATTATAGCCTGAGCAAGCATCCAAGAAACATAATAGCTCATGACCGGCTGTTGAGTCAAAGAGTTGGTCGATATGAGGTGGTGGGAATGAATCCGTTGGACATGATTTTTTCAAATCTGTGAAATCCACGCACATTCCACTATTCCTCATTTTTTTTCTTAACCAGTACTACGTTGGCGACTCTCTTGGGGTACTTCAACTCCCTCATTAAATTGTTCTCTAACATTTTTTCCACCTCCTAGCGGATTGCTTCGTTGATAGTGGGGTTGAATTTACGCCTGACCTATATCACTAGGGTGGAATATGTCGACATTTAATTTTGTGTGGCGATTTCCTTTGGGATACCTGGCATATCTACGTGGCTGAAAGCAAATAAATCTGTGTTAGTTGATAGAAATTGAATGGGATCAAGATCTTCTATGGTCTATACTGCGGCTTCGTCCATGTTGGGATTGTTGATGACGTCATTAGTCTCATCTTGATCTGACCTCGAGCGTGATGATTGATATACCTCTTTTTCTTTGTTTTTTCTCTGTTGGGTAGTCGTGATGTCTAAGGCAATATGGTATCATCCTCGGGATGTGCATTGTTCGCCGTGTATACTAAATATCCCCCATTGTATTGGGAATTTAATCACTTCGTACTGGCTGGAGGGGACGACTCTCATGGGATGTATCCAAGGTCGAGCCACTATGGCATTGTACGTGGTGGCTTGATCCGTGATATGGAATGTTATCTCTAGAGTTACATTGCCAGCCAAGACGAAGAGTGTAATTTCCTTGGATGTTCGCTCAATTACATTATTAAAATCGGTTAGCGTGATGCAGCATGGCGCTATCTTATCATCGAATCTCATTTGGGTAAGGATCGGGGATGGATAATAGATTCGCCGCTCCCATCATCTACCTTGATGCGTTTGATATTGGTATCTAAAATGCGTAAAATAATAACAAGGGAATCATTATGAGGAAAAGTCAAATCATCGGCATCCAACTTGTTGAAGATGATACTTTCTTTGAGTTCATCGTATTGTTCATGAGTGATAGATTGCTTGAAGTTGTAGGTAGTGGTGAACTTCACGCCGTTGATAGAGGCGCCATCACCACCACCGATAATCATATTGAAGGTATGAGCTGGTGATAATGGCTTTGGTGGTCCTTGGTATTCACGTCCTCTGGTGAAATTGGTTCTTCCCCTAAAGCTTAACAACTCTTTGAGGTGCCCTTGTTGATATGTTTACAAATTCTTGTCTGATGGCGATGCAATCTTTAGTTTTGTTCCCTCGTTCCTCGTGGAACTCATAGAGGGCGTCAAATTTTTTGGTGTTCAAGTCTGATATCATTTTCGACGGCCATTTCACTTTCCGTCTAAGATTTTCTAGAGCGTAGGCTATCTCTATAGGTGACACACAAAAATTGTGAGTAGATAATAAGGGAGGCATACCTATTTCATTCCGATGAGTTCCCATCCTTGGCTTGGACGATAATTCTTCATAGCGGAGGGAGGGCACAGTGATCGTCCCAATATATGGTTGGCATCGTTCCCTGTTAGGTTTCGGGATTGGATGATCTCTTCTGGTGTAGTCTCTTTGTTCTTTTCTGGTTTCGACTTATATCGCGGTTAGTTAGTAGGTTGGCCAATTGAGGTCGTCCTCGTCTGCTTGGACCTCAGCACAATAAGTGTTACAGATTTCGTCCCAAGTGGTTGGGGGATATTTCATCAATCAACTCAACAGTTTCCTAGTTGCTCTTGAACCCTCTTTATTCAACCTGTTATGAAAAAATGCGACCTTCATCCCTTCAGATACATTCAACAATGTTTTCTTTACTCTATTGAACCGGGGCGAAAGTCCCTTCACCCCTCTCCGAAAGACTGCTTAGTAGAAAATACGTCTTTTACTCTCGCCTCAGACTTTTTGGCTCCGGCATGGGCGGTTACGAGCTTATCGAACATTTCTTCAAACGTTTCTATGAAGTGTGGTGGTACTTGCGAATACCATGTTAATGCCTCTCCTGTAAGGGTCTCGCCAAACTTCTTCAGCAAAATGGATGGCGTTTGTTCCTTGGAGAGGTGGTTGCCTTTCATGGCAGTGACGTAGTATGTCACATTATATTCAGTATCGGTCGTACCATCATGTACCCCGAGGTAGGGCGATATTTTGAAGGTCTTTGGTATGGCACGTGGGGTTTTATCATCGTTGTACAGTTGCTCTAGGAACCCGCCACCATCCCTTTTTGGTAGTAGCTTAGGACCGTCCGGTATATTGTCAACTCACTTTTGGTGCTCTTTCATTTGGTCTCAAAGTGCTTTATTTTCATTCTCCCTTTATTCCATTCTTTTTAGAATGGGAGTGAGGGTGTTGTCACATGAAATATCAATAACATTGTGGGTTATACATGTCGTTGGGGGGAGGGGACGGTTGCATTGCTCATCTGTTTGTTGTATCGTGCAAGCCCTTGCGATTTCTGTAGTCGTGCCTGGAGCAGCTTTGTCGAGGATTCTTGTTAGCATGTCGGTAGCCATGCCTCGAGTAGTTTTTTCATAGCTGCAGGTGTCCTTTCCTCCGTAGACATGGAGGCACTTTTACCACCGGGTTTTGTTGTGCTGCAGTGTGGAGGTGGTGACCTTTCTCGCCTAGGGGACTCACTGGGCGTCATGTCCTCACCTACCGTTTCGTAGCTTTCATTGATAATATTCATGAGGTTGGTTGGGAAATCACTTGTTATACTCGTCATTTCTCCTTGGTTATCTGCCATGTGGGATTTCGTATATCATAAAGAAAGGAGATCTTGAGTTTTTTGACGTTAGTGACCTCTGCTAATTGTAGATCTAGAGGAAACTAAGAAATACCCACAGACGGTGCCAAATTATTTGACCAAAAATATATTCCGGGTTCAAATAACTAAATTTATATAAATAGGGATTAATCTTAGTTAGTAATAATATCCCTCGGTGCCAAATTATTTGACCAAAAATATATTCCGGGTTCAAATAACTAAATTTATATAAATAGGGATTAATCTTAGTTAGTAATAATATCCCTAGATGGAACTCTTAAAGATGCAATAAATATTACGTAGATCTGATCAGACAATGGCAGTGGCATACAATAAATATTCTAGAAATCATAAGCAATAATGTAGATTCAATAATAACGAATAGCAATAAATGATATTTAAGTGAATATAAGGAATGATTCACCTAAGAAAGAATGTAATAAGTGGATGTTCTCTCAGACAATGAATGATAGACAATCCATTGAATATTTGAGTTATTCTTGGATCTAGTGAAAAAGCATAGACAAGAATCTTAGTAAAAAAGTGATGTTTGTATCTTAGCAAGTGAGATCGGATTCTTTTCTCAAGTGAAAGTATTGTTTTTACAAAGGAATATCACATGTACCCTATCATTCTCTCCTTTTCTATTTACGGGAAACATATTCCTAAGAAGCTCTAAGAGTATAAGTGTAGAGAATATCCACTAGAATATTCTCTTTAATATCATATCTTGAAAACTAGCCATTACAACTCTCACAACGGTATTCGACCTTTGTCGACACCTCGACCACGGCTCTCGTTAACTCTTCGACCACAAACCTTGCTGCTCCTTCGGCCATTTCGACAAACGACAATTTGGGAACTCTTCCCTTAATACTATCTTGGTTTGAATATTTTAAAGACAAATTTTAACCCATACAAGCTGGCCAATTGGCAAATCTTCAAAATAAAATGACAAAAGTTTTGCCCCTTGTTAAACTTAAAATTTTATCCATATGTAAACCAAAGGTCAAAAGTTCAAGACCATCCTCTTTTAAGATCATTTGTGTCACACCCTAATATAAGAGCACACCGGCCCAATCCATTCTCCTAAGTCGAGTTCTAATGTTATTCTAGTTATCAATGTTGATAAACGTATAAGTCGTCCACCTTATCTAAAATAGTTAGCTTGTGATTTCTAATACAAAACTCATCTTGACTCTAGCTCGTTAAATTTAAACGAGTGGATCGGTCATGATCACTTTGACATCCAAATCCAAACCACGTATTTGAAATATCTGGATGTGCGTATCGTAAATGGTAAACCTAGAAAAGAAAAACAAAGACGCCGGCCAAATGCATGCAGAGAACTTTGAGAGTTGTTTGATAATTTGATCATTATATAGAGGAATTTAAAAGAAGAATATAATGGGGTATTGCCCATGTTTTCGTAGCAAAAAAAAGGGGATCAACTTGAAAACCAAGCTCAACAATAGCTACGTTCCTATTGAAGCCGCCCCTACTACGCCCATCAAGTCTGATCTTGGTTTGTTTCACTTCTTTTCCTTCCCCCATTCGTCTTTAATTTTTCGTCGCTCCTTATAAATTTGTCATGTTCAACAGGCTTGCTGTATGTTAATTAGCTCCGCTTTCATTCTATTTTCATAGCTTTAACAGCAACAACAACATGCCCGGTGTAATTCTACAAGTGGGTCGGGGAGGTTAGAGCAGGAGCTAGCGGAGCTAAAGAGCGAGTTACTGGTTCAGTCGAATTGCTTTGGTTCAAACCTTATATTTATTTTACGAAATTATATACAATATATTATTTTGAACCTAGTAACTTAAAATAATTAGTATCTCGAACCCATAAGCATCAGAAGTCAGAGAGGTTGTTTCCGGTAGATCTCGGTCAGGAATTTTCACAGCTTCTACTTGAAAAATAAAATGTTACTATACTTTTATCTACGATCAACTTAGATGTCCAAGTTAATTAGTTCTTGCACCTCCAATGACTCACCATGCAAAAATACATTTGAATGATTCTCACCCAAATCTTCCAGCCTGATTGCAGTTAGCTTCTCTATCTCGTTTTAATATACCTGGTCGAGTTCAATATAGTACTATTAATTAGTATTTTGAATTTGGTAGGAAATAGTCTGTACTAGTTGTGTCTCCTTTAATATGAGGGTGTTTAACTGTACACAAAATACTAAATATTTACTTGCATGCCATTTTATTCGTGATGAACCGAAAAAATACTGAAGTAATCTTGGTTAGGTAATTCAAAATGGAGCCAAAGGACATACTGTTGAATCTTTTTTGAAGGTAACATAAAAGGACAAATTGTTGTTTGTGATTTCACTTCCTAGGGTCGGTGTTAACGAGAGGTTGGAGGTCTGGAGACACACTCTCGAGTCTAAAGGTTTCAAACTCAGCGGGTCTAAGACAGAATACTTGGAGTGCAAGTTTAGCGCCGAGTCGAGCGAAGTAGGCAGGGATGTGAAGCTTGGAGCTCAAGTCATCCCCAAGAGGGCAGTTTCAAATATCTTGGGTCGGTGATTCAGGAGTACGGAGAGATCGACGAGGATGGGGCGGGGTGATCGAAATGGAGGCTTGCATCAGCGGTCTTGTGTGACAAGAAAGTACCACCGAAACTCAAGGGGAAGTTTTATAAAGCTGTGGTTAGACCTGCCATGTTGTATGGGGCGGAGTGTTGGCCGGTTAAGAACTCTCATGTTCAGAGAGTGAAGGTTGCGGAGATGAGGATGCTCAGGTGGATGTGCGGGCACACCATGTTAGATAAGATAAGAATGAAGTTATTCGGGAGAAGGTGAAGGTGGCCCCAGTGGATGAGAAGATGCGGGAAGCGAGGCTCAGGTGGTTCGGGCATGTGTGGAGGAGAAGCCGTGATGACCCGGTGAGGAGTTGTGAGCGGCTGGCGGTGGTTGGCACGAGGCGAGGCAGATGAGGGCCTAAGAAGTATTGGGGAGAAGTGATTAGGCAGAGCATGTCAATAATGCGGATTTCCGAGGACATGACCCTTAATAGAAAAGTCTAGAGGTCTAGTATTAGGGTTGTAGGAAAGGGGCTTCTAGAGCTTTTCGTACTTCTTTCCCGAGGCTAGGTGGGATTTGGTAGAGACCTCCATAGATGTCTTGCGTTTTGTATCGTGCCCCCTATGGTAGTTACTAGTAGGTGTTATTGCATGCCTTTTAATTTATGGTTTTATGTGTAGTCAACTATTTATGCGATTGCTCTTTTGCTTTTGCTTTTCTATCTCCTCCTCTTTCTCTTTTCTTTCTCCTAAGCTGAGGGTCGATTGGAAACAGCCTCTCTGCCCTTTCGGGTAGGGATAAGGCCCGTGTACGTATTACCCTCCCCATACCCCACTTTGTGGGAATATACTGGGTAGTTGTTGATTTCACTTCCTAAATTGCCTTGTTGGGACTATGAACAGATGTTTACTTTTGTCTCGAGATAAGTGGAATACTATGAATGTAATTAGGATCATGAAGCCTAAACGTTAAACTGTTAATCACACTTTTTATCTTGTCAAGACTTTTCAATATCAAGTTATACTAATTGCTTAAAGAGGTTTATGATGCACAGGATGGATAACCCTGTAATGTAATTGTGAATCCTTAAGCTGTGTGTAAAGACACCGAGGCATGTGCTCTCTTTGACACCAAATATGAGATTATAACAAGTTTGGATGAATTCACCTGATCTTCCACAGTTAATGTAGGTTTCATCTTGTTTATGTTGTTCCAAACTTTTAGTAAATTGATTAGCTACAGTGATATTCTCACAAAGCTTCCCATGCTTGACATAGACTAACTGTTTATTGATAAATTCCTTGGTTCTGAAGTTGTCTTTTCGTTAATTTGCACTTCATTTGTTCAGACCGGTAAGTTGGTATAAAATCCCATATTATAGTTATACGGATATCAAGTCGTGCCTTTAGGAGCTAGAATAGCTGTGAATCCCCTGGTGTAATAATTCATCTGTTCTTTCTTTGTTGTTTTGTATGCACCTGCCAGATAATGCAGTCAAATATAGCACACTCTTGGAGCCCAGACAACAAGTACCAATATCAAAAGATAGTTCTCCTTCGGAAAGCAACCTTCCAACTTTCTCTTACAGGGAACTTGCAGCAGCAACGAACAATTTCAGGCGAGAATCAATTATTGGGGAAGGTGGCTTTGGGCCAGTATTCAAAGGGCAACTTGAAAGTGGTCAGGTGATTTTCACTACATTAAATCTTTATCCAGTTTCACATTAAAGCAAGCGTGTCTTGTTCATTTCATATTCGTCATACTTTTTGGTCCTGGAATGATCCATTCAGGTTGTGGCTGTTAAGAAGCTAAATCATTCAGGTCTTCAAGGGGATAAGGAGTTCTTTGTGGAGGTTCACATGCTTTCACTGCTGCGTCACCCTAACCTGGTTAATCTAATTGGTTACTGCATTGAAGGAAACCAGCGCATTCTTATCTATGAATTCATGCCTCTAGGATCTCTGGAGTATCATCTCCATGGTAATGCTTCAAAGTTAACATAGTTTCAGCTGATAGGCAATTCTCTCTTACACATGTTATGAAATTTGGATTGGCAACAAAAGAAACAAAAATTAATAGATTCTTATTTGTCAACCTGCGGCCATCTGTTATGCTTCAGTAATACCATTCATTCCTGTCTTGGTCTGCTTCGAAGCTGTAGATTCATTCCTTACTAGCTATAAAACTTTTGGGTGACCATTGATGGTGTAACAAGTCCATTTTCAGGATCCTTGAAGATATGAAGTTCTTATTATCACACTTTAAATACTCATCCACTTCTATTTTCATTTTCTTCACTGAGGAAGTCTTCACTGCTTCTGTCTGACATACGCATTCCAAAATAGATCCGGTGGTTGCCTTTGTTTATAGCTTGTCTTGTTTAGCAGAAGAGCTGCATTGCCAAATTTGAAGGATATCTTGTTTCTCAGTTCTCCCCGTGAAAATGATCAACTGCCCTTCTTTAACTCCTAACTGTATTAACTGTGCATTAAATTTGCTGAACCTATAAGTGGTTGCCTCCAATATGTCTTCCCAAGTTGTTACTATGTGAGTATTAGCTTTGGTGTGAAATTTCTAGAATTACCTTACTTGATTTGAACTTATCTCTTTTCTGTAGAATTTTGTTCAATTGAACAGGCATCAGAGGATGCAGTTAATATGTGCACTCAGCCGTTAAAGTTTGAATTGTTATGATTTAGAGGGTAATGTGCAGATATGACGCCTGACATGGAGCCATTGGATTGGGATACCAGGATGATAATAGCATCTGGCGCCGCCAAAGGGCTGGATTACCTTCACAGCCAAGCTGATCGTCCTGTTATCTACAGGGACCTTAAGTCAGCAAACATATTATTAAGTGAGGATTTCCACCCTAAACTCTCTGACTTTGGTCTTGCAAAGTTTGGACCAGGTGCAGACAATTCGCATGTTTCAACTCGGGTTATGGGCACTCATGGATATTGTGCACCTGAGTATGCGGGAACTGGAAAGCTGACTATGAAGTCAGACATCTATAGTTTTGGTGTGCTCTTGTTGGAGCTAATTACTGGATGTAGAGCAATGGATGACACTCGCGAACATGGAAAAGAAATGCTTGTGGACTGGGTAATTAACTTCACTCACTGATGACAGTTCATTCAATACTTAGCAAGCTGGAATAGAATCCAATTTTGAAAATTAATTCCTGTACCAAGTTTTTGTTTCACTACTTAAAGATGTTTATGTGTCACTTCTTGACTCTGTCTTCTAGTACGTTAGATTTGAAGCAAAAGCTTTTATCTTGAGTGTATAATTTTATCATGATGCCAAAGGTATTTCGTGAAACGTCTGCTCTCTAATAATTTGAATTACCATCTATTCACCGTTCTGGCCATTTGTCATGAAATATATCATAAGCTAAATCGTTTCGTTTGTTTTTCTGAGTGAAAGGTGTTGAGCTTGATAACACTAGTCTCCTGTTTCCGCACTTCATGTTTGTGCGCTTCCTTTTTTCCCTGCTAATAGTGAGCTTTGTTTGCCTCTTCACAGGCACGTCCTATGTTGAAAGACCGCAAGGATTATGTGCAATTAGCAGATCCAATGTTAAGAGGCAAGTTTCCACAATCTGTTTTCCGGAGGGCAGTAGAACTGGCATTAATGTGTGTTCAGGATGATCCCCATGCTCGACCTCACACGAAAGACATTGTGCTTGCTTTGAGCTACTTTGCATCCCAAAAGCATGATTCACCTTCAGCTCAATCAAATCAGATTGGATCTCAGAGAGATGGGAGCATATTCCAGGGAGAAGAACAAGGAAATGTAAGCCCTGTTGATTTTAATCGTGCTGGAATCGCTGTAAAGGAAATGAGAGCTTCGAGCAAGGATCAAGAACGGGAACGAGCTGTTGTTGAGGCCAAGAAGTGGGGCGAGACCTGGAGAGACAAAAGGAAACCGAATGTGGAAGATGATTTTGATTATAGATCAAGGTGGTGATTACAAGTCAGTTTCCTTGCAGAGAACATCAGAGTTCTTTGTTGATACATTATGAGATTACCGTAAATGTTACTTCAGGACTATTTTGTTTCATGTGAACTTGTGAAGTAACTTCAGATCACCATATATAGTGGCTCTTCGTTAGGTGCTGTCCTTATGTGAGACTTTAGTATGGAAATGCATGCGAGTACGTAATGATCGTCAAGGAGGTTAAAAAAAGGAAAAAGTTAAAATGGTTTCAAATAGTGGCAATAGAACCACCTTACAAAGGTTTTGAAGACATGACCACTAAGCTATGCTTTTGGATCGTGTCAAGTGGATTCAAAACATAATATATAGAAATAAAACACAAATTTTATCTTACATATAGAGTATATTATTTAGGGTAAACACTTTTCCGTTCCCTAAATCTGCCCCTGCCTTGCCTCCAAGTAAATGAACCAAATCAACCAAGGGTCTCAGCTATCACACACTTTTTCTTGGTCATCTTGCGTATAAAGGAAGATCTAAGCAAGCCACCAATATAGAAATTGACCCAGTTCTCTATCTTCTGTCACTATTTTGGTGGTGATTCAAGAAATATGCCGATTACTAGACTATTCCTTCAATGAGTTCTCCTAAGTCTTCTTTTTAATGAAAAGGTTAAGGATTAATATAAGTTGAGGCGCGTCATTAGCGGAGCTGGTGACATTTTTAATGTCAAACGACAAAATGATGCATTAAAATAATGAAACTTTAACCCAAAAGGGGAGAAGAAAAAAATGTAAATTGGAATCCACATATGCAAACCAGCTGCTATACTCATTAAACTTAGAAGTCCAATTTTTTCTTTTTATCTGGATCGGTTTATGCTCACCTCGACTATTTCATCATGTACCTGCTACTTTTTAGTACCGAGTAATTTGCCCATCAAGTCCGGAGAGAAAACACCTACTAACTAAAAGATAAAAGGCTACATGCCCCAAATCACAAAAATTGATGAAGACAATCCTTTTTTTTCCTCTATACGATTTTACACACCTTGTAACTCAGATATTATCTTGCCAATCTAAACCTATTTGCTTGGTTATATATATTTTTTTATTGGTGTCAGTTGTTCAAGGTAATTTGTAAATAAAATTACGGATTTCCAGCAATGAATACGGATCTGGAGTGTCGCTTTATGGCAAAATAGAATTTTATTTTGCATAGATAGGACCATCCAAATGTCATGAAACTTGAGGCTTTCGTCACATCTAGGATTTCAGGCAGCTTTTATATATATATATTGACTGCTTCTACACTCAAATGTCAAACTTGCATGCATCTCCTTTGCTGAACTATATATGTGTTTGTTGTCGAAAGCAGTGTATGCCGCCAAATACATTATCACTCATCGCAGAAGCTAAAAGTTTTAGTAGTATATTGTGAACAACTTAGGCAGCTTAATTATATGATTCTTTGCTGTGAAGATCTACATTCCTTATATCTTGATAGGAGGCTATTTTGCTGCACAATATCAATAGTAGGAGATGGGTTGGACAATAACATAACATTAGATGACATTTATCATTATTATATAACTAGGTTTGTTTCTCTTTGTCATGTGAAATCTTGTTCAACTACTAACCAAATAAATAAGATCATGTTTGTTGGATTTATGTTGCATTAGACAATATAGATAAAACTGTGGTTCCTGATAATCTATGTTGGGTAAGGCTCCAAGAATGATTCTTCGAGGTCACTTGTCTGATTAAAAATATTATTCTGCTATAAAATTTGGGACTATATTCATTCACTATTTGGTTAATGGTATTAGCTAATACTATTATAAGTTTTATACCAAAATCTTTGGTATTATCTTTTCCATACTGAAGATGGAAAGATGATCCCAAGATGAACTAGACCAAACCCAAAAAATCCGTCACATACCACCCGCTGCTAAAATATGATCAACAAAGTTAGTAAATGGAAAAGCCAAAAAACAAAACGGTAAGGTCCTACCGGGAGTCGAACCCAGGTCGCTGGATTCAAAGTCCAGAGTGCTAACCACTACACCATAGAACCAGATGATGCTGTACTTCACTATGTTATTCTATTTAAACGCTATTGATTCTCTTTAATTTCGGTTCCGCACGAAAAATTGGAGTTTAAATTGGAAAAAAAACGGGTACGTTCTTTATATCTTTCGTTTGAAATAATATTTAACTAGTATTGGTAGCATGAAAAAATTTAAATATAATTTTCATAAAAAAATATTTCTTGAAAAATACAGTAGAACAAAGAAGCATTCAAATACTATTAGTTGTTGAACATATATATGCATAGGATATTCATATATTGAAGTCAAGAGAAAACACACATATTCATTATAAAGAAGCTATTAAAGAAGATAATGAAACTTTTGATTATTGGCCATCTTAAGATTCTAAGCCATATGTATTAAAACTTTGTAAGAAAGGCAATAGATTTTGCATAATATTTGGTACACATTAACAAAGTTCCTTTCAAATGCAAAGAACAAAATATTCTTTTGACCTAGTATAAAAGCATTAAGGGAATAGATCTTTGAATGTAAAGCAGAATAAGATATATGTTATCACATTATATCACATGTTTTGAGAGCTGCAACTGCAAAGCCTGCAATTATTTTAATGCTTCTTCACCATCATCGCTCAAGGAATTGAAAAATAATATTGAGGGAATGTTTTAAAATATGATAAAAAATACATGAAATAAGATCCAAGATTAATAACTTTATACCAGTTGCCACAACATGAGATCATTATCCTTTTAGAGCTTTTGGCAAAATTAATTATAGCTGCTCAATACACATTTTAGAATGACAACTTGAAATGGCAGATTGTGGCCACCTAAACTTCTCTTACATTTGAAAAAACGTCACCTTGTTCCAAGAGTTGAAGAGAATAAACTTTGAATAGACAAATTTTTTTTATTTTTTCTTTACACCTCTATGTGTCCGTGGAATCCTTACAGTATTATCTCCTAATGAACCTAGATGTTGGAGAAGGATTCATCATGAACGTAGATAATTGACTTGCACTTGGTGATTTAGAAGTAAAATTTTTGCTCCATGTGAGGAATAAAATGTTTAGACAGATGAATTTCTCTAGGTGTTCAATTCAACACATATGTAAATAATTATTTACATCAAGGAGAAATATGTTAATAACAAGCTATCCTACGAAAGTACCTCAAAGTTCAGTCATACAAGGTTCAAGAACAAAACCTTATCCAAGTTATTTGAGCTAAGAAAGTAGTGTAACTATTTGTCATGTGAAATATTAGATTTCTTTCGGATAAAAGACTATAAATTTTATTTACTTCATATAATAAAGATAATAAATCTAATAAATAAATATCATGTGAAAAGGATAAACCCAGGAAGATTATCTTACAATAGCAATCCACATATTTTTATGTTCACTTGACCCATCCTTAGAGGAGTTGATACACATCATATAACAATAATTAGCGCTAAATGTATTCCTATCTCTACCAAGATTTTGGTTGCTCTTAAACAATTATATTTGTACTGGTGAAATCCCTGCAGTATCATCTGCTAATGATATTGAAAATGCCAAAAACAAATTTGTCAGATTTTTGGTTGGGTTTTTCCCTATAAAAGAAGGTCTAATGTTTAGGATTTATACACACTTATCACTTGCCTTTTTATCTTCTTAAGGCATTTGTATCTTTTCTCTTTGGTATTATTTTACTTGTATTTTTGGAGTGAAATAAAATATTGGTTGTGTTCGAGGAGTAGGCAAAATTAGTTGAACCTCGTACATTCGGGTGTTTCTTTTATTGTTGCTTTATTATCTTATTTATTATTTAGTGGCTGCCATAATTTTTGGTATAGTAGTTGTGACTCATTCACACTATATATATTTGGCTTTCGCAATAATTGGTATCAGAACCAAGGTACTGTCTATGTATGCTCTGTGGTTGCATCTTAGTCTGATCTTCCACATCAGAAAAGATTTATCTTGGCAACTGAGTCAAGGTTTTGTCTGAGTATGCTTTGTGGTTGCATCTTAGACTGATCTTTCACATAAGAAAGAAAATAATCTTGATTTGTGTCGTCAACTATTAAATAATATTTGTGTCAAATATGGGAGACAATAAACAAGAAGAATCTACATAAAGTGTCAACAATACGTCATCATTGGCATCTTCACTTATGACAAGAATTGTGTCAAATGCAAAATTTGCGGTAGAAATTTTTGACGGGTCCGGACATTTTGGGATGTGGCAAGGTGAGGTTCTAAATGTCCTTTTTCAACAAGGGCTATATCTTGCTATTGAAGAAAAGAGACCATATGCTATTGGATAAGAAGATTGGAGAATTATCAACTGTGTTGCTTGCGGTACCATTCGATCCTACCTTTCTAGAGAGAAGAAATATCCATACACAAAGGAAACTTCTACTAGTAAATTATGGAAAGCACTGGAGGATAAATTTCTGAAGAAAAATAGTCAAAATAAATTGTACATGAAGAATAGATTGTTTCACTTCACCTATGTTACTGGTACCACGATGAATGAACATATCACCAGTTTCAATAAGTTGGTCACGGATTTGCAAAACATGGATACAACTTATGATGATGGTGACTTGGCCTTGATGTTGTTGGCGTCACTTCCCGATGAGTACGAGCACCTTGAAACTACTCTACATTTTGAAACTTAAATCACTACCAAGGGTCCGAACCGCGGCTCGCAAGCTCGCCGCGAAGAATTCTACGCATTCCTAACACATTATTCGGACCATGACACCACAACTACTAGGTTTTATGCACAAAATTTTTTTTTTACGGGGCCTTACACACAGCATGAGAAGATAAGCAGAAGGGTCCTAGACTAGCATGGGAAGCACAGGATCGAGATAGCAAGAGATGTGAAACAGAAATGAAAATCAGAAAACCAACATAAACCCTATGACTAACATGCTCAAAGGAACTAGTCAAGAATTTAGAGAAGAAACAGGTTAACAGATGAGGATATACAGGATCCTAGACTAGCATGTGAAGCTCAAACTCGAGATAAGAACAGAATCACCAAAAACCAAGAATAGCCTTACAACTAACATATGAAACACAAATCAATCAGAACATGCAAGGCATATTAAAACAAAAATGAGATAAACAAAAAGAAAAGGAACAGAATATCAACAAGAACAATCGACACTTATCATGCGAACACAAAAATCATAGAAGACAGAACCAAAACATGTAAGAAATCACAGACAGATCCTAATAAACTAAAGAAAACAAAAAGGGCGGGGGACTTAGCTCGCAGGGCCGGTCCCCTGAGCTTCCTATCTTTTCACTCTTCTCACCCTCTCTCGATCTCTCTCTGACTCCTTGTTTCTTTTCCTTTACTTCTTTTCAGACCTTTTCTTTTTCTTTCATTCTTTTCAGAACTCTCTTTTTCTTCAATTTTTCTCTGATTTTCGTTTTAGGGCTTCAAGGCGAAGCCTTTTTGTGATTTCGAGTTGTAAGGGGTGTTCAGGAGTGCAAAAGATGAGACCTTTGGGTGGTTCGAGGTTTGGGGGTCGCCGGAGTTAGGGTTCCGACGACCTTCTCTTGGATATTCGAGACGTTCCAGGCTTATTCGAGGGTAGTGGTTAGCATGGTTGGATAGATCAGAGAAATGGGGTTAGATTGGCATTGGTTTGAGACGGTGGTTCATACTTTAGTGGTCACCGGCGATGAGTTCCGGTGACCGGGATTTATGGAGAAGGGTGATTTTATGGTTTTTCTCTGGAGTGAAGAAGAAGAGAAGAAGGAGAAGGAAGAGGGAAGGGATGTTAAAAGGCCGGCGACCACCGTGGAGGGTGGTGGCCGCCATGGCTGTCTAGGGTTGAAGGTTGAAGATGATGAAGGAACGGGAGAAAAGAATGGGGTTCAGGGGCGGCTAGGTTTAGGAAAATATGTAAATGACGAAAATCGTTCAGACCAAAGCTATATATAGGTGGAATGTCTGAGATAATCTGGACCGTTCATTGAATGGAGATCGACGGCTCTGGTGCGCGTTACTTAAACGACACCGTTTTGAGCCTTATGAAGCCAAGGTCTTTGATCGTTAGATTAGTCCAAATCGACGGCTGGGATCAAATCCTATCATTTTAATTAACTAAATAACTCGGCCAATTATTTAAGGCCGTTGGATTAAAGCGATGGATGGCTGAGATTGAATCTCACATTAATAGATCCGGCCTGACCTTTGGGCTGAGGGACTGGGCCATCAATTAACATTATTTTGGCCCAACTTAATTATACCTCTATATTTGTATTTTTCTGATTTTAATGATTTTTATGTATTTCCTTTTATACTTTTTTTTTCTTTTTTTTTTATGAAAAATTATAAAACCTAGTTTCCTACTTACTCTAATTATCTAATATTTTTGGCAATTTTCTACTATTTTTCCCTAATTTCTACTACTTAACACTATTTTTGTCATTTTTCTTAAAATCTAACTAATTAAACAAAGTAATTAACTAGCCTAATTTTTTTGATTTTTTTCTAATTTTTACTTATTCAAACACACAAAATATAGCTAATTTCAAACAAAGCAAGTAATTGCACTCAAAAACATATTTATTTTAATTTTGGAATTATTTACCCGGTGCAAAAATCATGTGCTCACAGCTGCCCCTCTTTGCTCGGGAACACGAAGAGTTTCAGTGCAAAGACAAGTGAGCGGTAATGAGAGATTTTTGCACGTCGGCACATTCCGTGAAAGCATTTTTGAAAACCTTTTGACCGCACCCTGCTTCAGAGGTTGCCTACATATCCTGGGCTAAACAGGAATCAGGTCAGTGTAGTTCGGGAAGGTCTGGCAGTTTTAAAAACTACCGGACTCACTGTTGCATTGACACCGTTGAGACCTGCTGACTTACTCCTTATTACACCGGGGGGGGGAAATGTAAAATGAAGAAGCTATTCTAAGCTAAGATCCTACAATTACAATTGTTCCTAATCTAGCTTTTGCTCTTCTTCCCTTTCCAGTGATGCAGAATCTTCCTTTTTTGTTGATTTTCCTTGATGTTGACTCTCTTTTTTTGTTGATTTTTCTTTTCTTGTTGACTCTCTTTTTTGTTGATTTTCTTGTTTTTCTTGATCTCGAGCTGAACCTGCTTAAAACAAAACAACAAACTACCTCTCTTTTTTTTCTGTTTTTCTGCCCCAGTGTGGGCTTTTTGACTGTATAAACTATGATGTGCAAAAAATATTCCCGTATTTGAAGGTGGCCGCCTAACAGAATTTAAACATGCAATGCGAAATGCAGAAAATATTCCCTAACAGAATTTAAACGTGCAATGCGAATGCAGAAAAATATTCCCGTATTTGAAGGTGGGCGCCTAACGGAATTTAAACGTGCAATGCGATGCAGAAAAGTATTCCCGTATTAGAAGGTGGGCGCCTAACAGAATTTAAACGTGCAATGCGATGCAAAAAGTATTCCCGTATTAGAAGGTGGGCGCCTAACAGAAATTAAACGTGCAATGCGATGCAGAAAATATTCCCGTATTTGAAGGTGGGCGCCTAACAGAATTTAAACGTGCAATGCGATGCAGAAAATATTCCCGTATTTGAAGGTGGGCGCCTAACAGAATTTAAACGTGCAATGCGATGCAGAAAAGTATTCCCGTATTTGAAGGTGGGCACCTAACAGAATTTAAACGTGCAATGCGATGCAGAAAAGTATTCCCGTATTCGAAGGTGGGCACCTAACAGAATTTAAACGTGCAATGCGATGCAGAAAAATATTCCCGTATTCGAAGGTGGGCACCTAACAGAAATTAAACGTGCAACGCGAATGCAGAAAATATTCCCGTATTTGAAGGTGGGCGCCTAACATAATTTAAACGTGCAATGCGATGCAGAAAATATTCCCGTATTTGAAGGTGGGCGCCTAACGGAATTTAAACGTGCAATGCGAATGCAGAAAATATTCCCGTATTTGAAGGTGGGCGCCTAACAGAATTTAAACGTGCAATGCGAATGCAGAAAATATTCCCGTATTTGAAGGTGGGCGCCTAACTGAATTTAAACGTGCAATGCGATGCAGAAAATATTCCCGTATTAGAAGGTGGGCGCCTAACAGAATTGAAACGTGCAATGCGATGCAGAAAAGTATTCCCTCAGCCTGAGGACTGGGGAGTGGATTTTAAAAGATGGTGCAATGCGAATGCAGAAAATATTCCCGCAGCCTGAGGACTGGGGAGTGGATTTTAAAAGATGTTACCTTCCTCTTTTTGGTATTTTCTTTTTACCAACTGGTCTTTTGCCTGTGAATTTCTCCACTTATTCGACGGACTTTCTCTTTTTGGTATTTTAAATTTTCCACATTGGTCACATTCACTTTAAAGTGATTAGTGACAATTTGTTCCTGCATGAAACAAAATTTATTAGATATAAACTGCTGGCAACTGGCATCTGCCGTCCCCACTTCTTATTGCTTCCTTTGTTTTTGCTTTCTCATGTTGCACGATCTTCAACTTCTTGTCCCTTGCAGACTCTTTTTGTATTTTCTCATTTTTCCATTTTTGTTTTGTTTTTTTTTTCTTTTTCTTTGGCCATGTTTGCCAAGCTTCTTTATTCCTTTCCCCAATCTTCTATCCTTTCTGATCCAGTGTTGTTTCAACTTCCGTTATCGGGAGCCGGTAGTTAGCTCTCAAAAGGGTAAACAATGAAATGCAGAAAAAATGAAAGAAAGGTAAGGGTATTTTGGAGAGATGACAGAACTTATCTGGGTATTTGCTGGCTGATTCCGCTGACCATGCCATGTATTTAAACTCTGACCCAGTTCGTTCCAATCATTATTCTGGCTCTGGATTGCCTTTGACCCAAAACCGATACTCTTTTTTGTTGCCTTTTCTCTTTTTGATAGTCCTGACGATCGCCTTACGGTGCCTCGAAAGGTTTTCACCAATAAGACTCTCTCATTTATTCTCTCAACCTCACCATCATCTCACAGTGCCGATTAAGGTTTTCACTGATGAGACTCTCTCATTTTATTTCTCTCAATCCTCACAATCGCCTCACAGTGCCGGCTAAGGTTTTCACTGATGAGACTCTCTCATTTTTTTATTTTTCATTTTTCCTTTTTGTATTTCGTTTTCCGTACCACGGGTATTATCCGATGCTTCGCTCCTCCTTCGTTGTATTAGTTATCATTTCAAAATTGATCAGAAGGTCTTTCTTTGGACTGTAACGTGGCTTTTGGATGGGTTAAGAAAGAAAGATATAAAGGCTCAAAATTTCAACGAGGGTTAAAAATATTTACAACTCTCGGGATTATTAAACATAACTTCTGCCCCAGTTTCAATATGTGGGAAATTTTTGGATTTTTTCTTTATTGTGACTGAACCTCAGAGAGGCTGCCTACGTACCCTTTCGGGATCAAGTTAGACGTAGTTCATCCAACTTTATAAGTTAGATGGATTTCTTTTTGACTTTTTCCCGATTTTTGTCTTTTTTCTCTTTTTTTTTCATTTTTTCATTTTTTTCATTTTTTTTTTATTTTCATTCACTTTTTTTTTTCATTTTTCCATCATTTCATTCTTCATTCTGGCAATTTCAATTTTATTGCACTAGAGCGATTCCGAGAGAGGGATATGAAAGAATTCATTCATTAAGGCTCAAAGGGGTTAACAATGGATAAAGTGTTTGGATAGAGAATAAAATGCCTTCGTCATTTCAATTCCGAAATCACAACAAAATACAAAACACATAATTGAAAAGGAATCATACATAGTATCTTTTGACCGCATCTGAATTGATAGCAGTCTCTACGCATTTTCCTTCAACATCTGTTAAATATAATGCTCCGTTGGACAACACCCGTGATACCACAAATGGTCCCTGCCAATTCGGCGCAAACTTGCCTTTTGCCTCGGCCCAATGTGGTAAGATACGCCTCAATACCATTTGCCCGACTTCAAACTTTCGAGGTCGTACCTTCTTATTATATGCTCTGGCCATTCTCTGCTGATATAATTGTCCATGGCAAATTGCTGCTAACCTCTTTTCGTCAATCAAATTCAATTGTTCTAACAGGGCCTTTACCCATTCATCATCATCGATTTCAGCATCAGTTATGATTTGAAGAGATGGTATCTCAATTTCTGCGGGTATGACTGCCTCTGTTGCATATACCAATGAGTAGGTTGTGGTACCGATTGAAGTACGTACAGTTGTACGATAACCCATAAGAGCGAACGGTAATTTTTCATGCCACTGCCTGGATCCCTCCACCATTTTCCGGAGAATCTTCTTGATGTTCTTATTTGCCGCCTCTACTACACCATTCGCCTTTGGCCTGTAAGGCGTGGAATTGCGGTGCGTGATCTTAAACCTTTCACAAACTTCCGCCATGAGATGACTGTTTAAGTTGGCTCCATTGTCTGTGATGATCACCTTGGGGATTCCAAATCGGCATATAATATTTTCGTGCACAAAATCCACCACCGCTTTCTTCGTCACCGCCTTGAATGTCTTAGCTTCAACCCACTTGGTGAAATAATCAATTGCAACCAGGATGAACCTGTGCCCATTAGAAGCGGCTGGATCTATTGGGCCGATGACATCCATGCCCCAAGCAACAAAGGGCCAAGGTGCTGACATTGTGTGCAACTCATAAGGCGGGGAATGGATCAGATCCCCATGTACCTGGCATTGATGGCATTTCTTTACATACCTGATACAATCACGCTCCATCGTGAGCCAGTAGTACCCAGCTCTCAAAATCTTCTTTGCTAAAACATATCCGCTCATGTGGGGTCCGCATACTCCAGTATGTACTTCAATCATGATTTCATTTGCTTGTTGTGCATCTACACACCGCAATAAACCCAAATCCGGTGTTCTTTTGTATACCACTCCTCCACTAAAGAAAAATCCATTGGCTAGACGCCTGATGGCTCTCTTCTGGTCTCCGGTGGCTTGCTCCGGGTATTTGCCAGCTTTCAGGTATTCTCTAATATCATGATACCACGGCTCTCCATCCGACTCTTCTTCCACAGCGAAGCAATAAGCATTCTGATCTCGGACTTGGATCCGGAGCGGATCTATATATGTCTTGTCCGGATGATGCAACATAGAGGACAATGTGGCCAAAGCATCTGCGATCTCATTGTGCATTCTCGGGATGTGCTTGAATTCTATAGACTGGAATCTTTGAGACAACTCGTGTAAACAATACCGATACGGTATCAATTTCAAATCTCGTGTCTCCCATTCCCCTTGAATTTGGTGTACCAAGAGATCGGAGTCACCCATAACCAAAATCTCTTGAATACCCATGTCAATTGCCATCCTTAATCCCAAGATGCATGCCTCGTATTCGGCCATATTGTTGGTACAGAAAAACCGAAGCTGAGCTGTGACAGGATAGTGTTGACCCGTACTTGAAATGATTACCGCTCCGATACCAACGCCCCTGCTGTTGACGGCTCCGTCAAAGTACATTTTCCATGCTGGTCTCTCCTCTTTCTCCATCTCCTCGACAAGCATTGCCTCTTCATCCGGGAAGTACGTCTTTAACGGTTCATACTCATCATCCACCGGATTCTCAGCTAAGTGGTCCGCAATAGCTTGTGCCTTCATTGCCGTACGAGTTACATAGACAATGTCGAATTCTGTGAGCAGAATCTGCCATTTGGCCAGTCTTCCCGTAGGCATAGGCTTCTGAAATATATATTTGAGAGGATCCAATCGTGATATCAAGTACTTGGTGTATGCTGACAAATAATGCTTTAACTTTTGAGCCACCCAAATCAATGCACAACAAGTTCTTTCCAATTGGGTATACTTCACCTCGTAGGATGTAAACTTTTTGCTGAGGTAATAGATGGCTTGTTCTTTCTTGCCTGTCTCATCATGTTGACCCAGTACACAACCAAAAGAGTTATCCAGCACTGTCAAATACAAAATCAGAGGTCGCCCTGGTTCTGGAGGAACTAACACCGGAGGATTGGCCAAATATTCCTTGATCTTGTCAAAGGCTTCCTGACATTCGTCGGTCCATTTCACTGTTGCATCTTTCTTCAACAACTTGAAGATCGGCTCGCATGTTGATGTCAATTGAGCAATGAACCGACTAATGTAATTCAACCTTCCTAATAAGCTCATGACCTCCTTTTTGTTCTTCGGCGGAGGTAGACTTTGAATAGCCTTGATCTTTGATGGATCCAGTTCAATACCTCGCCGACTCACAATAAACCCCAGTAGTTTCCCTGAAGGTACTCCAAAAGCACACTTCGCCGGATTGAGCTTTAGATTGTATCTCCGGAGTCTTTGGAAAAACTTCCTCAAATCCCTCACGTGATCAAGTTGTTTTCTGGACTTTATGATGACATCGTCCACATATATTTCAATTTCTCGATGCATCATATCATGAAACATTGTGGTCATTGCCCTCATGTAAGTTGCCCCGGCATTCTTCAATCCAAACGGCATTACTCTGTAACAGTACGTTCCCCAAGGTGTAATGAAGGCAGTTTTCTCAGCATCTTCTTCGTCCATCAGGATCTGGTGATAACCCGCATAACAGTCCACAAACAAACCGATCTAATGCTTGGCGCAATTGTCGATCAATATGTGAATGTTTGGCAATGGGAAGTCATCCTTCGGACTGGCTTTGTTGAGGTCTCTATAGTCTACACACACTCTGGTTTTGCCGTCTTTCTTCGGGACCGGCACAACATTTGCCAACCAGGTGGGGTATTTGGTAACTCTTATGACCTTTGCCTCGAACTGCTTATTCACCTCTTCTTTTATCTTCACGCTAATGTCCGTTTTGAATTTCCTCGGCTTTTGTTTCACCGGCCGGCATTCAGAGTATATAGGCAACTTGTGTACCACCAAATCAGTACTGAGCCCAGGCATGTCATCATAGGACCAAGCAAAAATGTCCTTGAAATTCATGTAACAACCTTATCAATTCATCCATGAGGGGTGCCTCCAAATGCACACTAATCTTTGTTTCTCGGACATCATCTTCGCTCCCCAAGTTTACAGATTCTGTATCACTCAGATTCGGCTTGGGTTTTTCCTCGTATTGTTTCATGTCCTTACTTATTTCCTCCAGGGCTTCCTCATCCTCACATTCTATTTCACTATCTTCCTCGATTTCCTGTATAGTAACGTGATTGTCGGAACTGGGTCTAGAATCCTTCACGCATGACATGGCATTGGAATCAACACATGCAAAACTGTACAAAAAGAAAAAATAAAGAAAAATAAGGCAAAAGTGAAGAAAAAGGAAAAACTGCATTTCATTAATAAAAAGAAACGAACAATGTTCGGGATACATGGTGATTTTTTTTTCATGAGGGGAATGGGGAAAACTATAAAAATAACAACTTTCGGGAAAGCAATGATGAAAATTTCGAGCTAACTACCAAGACTCCTTCCTGATAAGGAAAGGAGTAGCTTCCCAATTGTTCAATGTGATTCCTGGTCCCACAAATTGCACGTCCATTCTGCTCGTGCCTTCCCCTGCTTCAATCGTATTCACCTCCCAAAACATTTTCTTAAAACCAAGCATTTCTTCATCAAGTTGGGTCTCAATGCACTTTGCTGCAGCAGATGGTTGATATTTTGTACCAGGCCTGGTGAAAGTGTCGGATAATTTGGGTATGGGTTTGGGCAAGGTCCAGTTTTTCTTGGATTTAGAGGCTCTTTGGATATCGGCAAAGGTGGGTTTGAACCCTAAGCCGAATGTACCTTTATTCTCCGGAAGATGAACTGGTTGAGTGACTCCCTGCAGGGTTTTGCCTAATCCCCTCCCCGGTGTGAATCCATTTCTCAGCATTTCTCTGGCCACCATTATAGCAGTTGGTGCCATCATCGGGGTTGGTAACTTTTCTCCTTCGGCAACTTTGTTCACTTCTATAGCATCCGTCACTTGGTAGACCCAAGGACCCCTATCCCCATCAGTACCATCAAAAGGTGCTACCACATTACAAGCATTTTCCTCTCCGTGTACAACAATCTCTTGCTTCTCCCATTCAAACTTGACCATCTGGTGTAGAGAAGATGGCACCGCCTTGGCCGCATGAATCCAGGGTCGACCCAACAGCAAGTTATACGATACGACAATGTCGAGCACCTGAAACTCCATTGTAAAATCAACGGGACCGATGGTCACTTCCAAAATAATATCTCCTAACGTGTTCTTACCTCCGCCGTCAAACCCTCTCACATTGATACTATTTCTCCGGATTCTGTCCGGGCTAATGTTCAGCTTCCCTAAAGTTGACAGCGGGCAAATGTTCGCGCTCGATCCATTGTCAATCAATACCCTGGTCACGACTGACTCTTCACTCTTTACTGTAAGGTACAATGCTTTATTGTGTTCAGTTCCCTCCACCGGCAGCTCCCTATCAGAGAAGGTGATCCTGTTAGATTCGAAAATTTTGTTGGTAATCTTCTCCAAGTGACACACTGAAATCTTCTCCGGAACATGAGCCTCATTTAGAATCTTCATAAGAGCCTTTCGGTGCTCTTCCGAATGTATCAACAAAGATAGCAAAGAAATTTGGGCGGGGGTTTTTCTTAACTGCTCAACCACTGAGTACTCTTGCGACTTCATTTTCTTAAGAAATTCTTCTGCTTCCTCCTCCGACACTGGCTTCTTCAGTTGACTTTCTTTTACCGTTTTCATCTTTCTCAGTTCCTCTGGAGCAAAACACCTTCCGGATCGGGTAAGTCCATGCGTTTCATTAATTTCACCGGAAATCTCTTTTCCCTTGTAAACTACTGTCACCTTGTTATAGTTCCAAGGCACAGTCTTTGTATTCACCACTGGCATTTGTACTACGGGTTTTATGATTACTGGTTCTGCAATTGCTCCTTTCACAGTCACGATTGTCTTTGCACCTGGAACTACCACCTTTAAACCTCCCATCACCACTGGCTTTGGTTTCTCGACAATTGCTTCCTCTTTCACAATTTCTTTCTCTAACTTGTCACTCGACTTTATCATCATGACGGCCTGAGATGGTTTTTGATTGCCATCACCCTGCACCAATTCTATCATATTCGTTTCGTGGTGATTTGGCAATGGATTTTGGGTAATGTTTGGGGCTTCGGGAGCCTGTACTTCAATTCTCCTCTCATCGATAAGATCTTGAATGGCATTCTTTAATTGCCAACACTTCTCAGTATCGTGGCCCAATGTTCCCGAACAGTATTCACATCTGACAGAAGAATCAAGATTTTTCGGGGGTGGGTTTGGAACTTTTGGTGCAATTGGTCTCAACATCCCCAATTCTTTCAACCTGTGGAAAAGACTAGTATATGATTCTCCGAGAGGAGTGAATGTTTTTCTTGCTTTGTTTCTCCAATCAGCGTCCGGCCTGGGTCTATTCTGGTTTCGGTAAGGTTTAGGGGTTAGGTATGTGTTCTGGGTGTGGTACACATTGTGTGGAGCTTGAGCTCTCCACACATGGGGCGGTGGTGGTGGGTAGGTTTGGGCTTGCGGGTGGTGGTAATGTGGGACAGTTGGTGGGTACGGTGGTGGTGGTGGGTTATATGGGCTTGGTGTGTTGTAGGGGTTTGGCGGGTAAGATGGTGGTGGTGGATTATATGGAGTTGACGGGCTTGGTGGGTGTTGGCGGTAGGGTCGGGGTGGGTTATAATGTGGGTTGCGACTCCATGACCTACTTTCAATGGTTGATACTTCTTCTTTCTTCTTCTTTCCCATCACTCCTCCGTTTCCACTCTGTATAGCTTGATTGGTGGCTTTGATAGCCGAAAAACTCATAATTTTGTTTGTCTTCAAACCCTCTTCTACAAAACTTCCCATTTTCACAACTTCGTTGAAACTTTTCCCAATTGCTGACACTAGATGGCCGTAGTATGTTGGATCCAAAGCTTGCAGAAAACAATCCACCATCTCTCCTTCTTTCATTGGTGGATCCACTCTAGCGGCTTGTTCCCTCCATCTAAAACCGTATTCTCTAAAGCTCTCTCCTGGCTTTTTCTCCATCTTGGTAAGGGATAACCTGTCGGGTATGATCTCCAAATTGTACTGAAAGTGACTAGCGAAAGCTTGCGCTAAGTCATCCCAAACGAACCATCTTGTATGGTCTTGTCGGGTATACCATTCCAGAGCTGATCCACTCAAACTTTGGCTGAAGTACGCCATCAACAATTCATCTCTACCTCCCGCGCCTCTCATCTTGCTACAGTATCCTCTTAGATGAGCTACCGGATCCCCGTATCCGTTGTACATGTCGAACTTTGGCAACTTAAATCCTGCAGGAAGCTGCACCTCAGGGAACAAACACAGGTCTTTGTAGGCTACACTTACTTGCCCTCCCAGCCCTTGCATATTGCGGAAAGCGTTCTCAAGACTCTTCACTTTCCGAGCCATCTCTTCCTGCCCGGCACTTGCTTCCATCATCGGAGCGTGAGACTCGTGTTGTCTGAAAGTAGGCTCCGGAGGGTAGTAGTGAGGATCCTGGATATGAAATATTGGTTCACTAGAGGATTTATGGATAACAGCGGGCGGAGGTGCCACATATACAGGAGCGACTTGTGGTATCTGAGGTGGTACCTGCTTGGCTGGAGGTGGTGGTATTTGAGAGGTGGAAGCATAGTAGTGAGGGTAGTCGGGGTAGGTGGAGGATGAGTTCATTGTTGGTGGCTCAGGGTTAGGATTGGCTGGAGGGACATATGCAGGGTTAGCAGGGTAGGCTGGTAGTGGTTGACCTCTCGACCAAGCCTGGTACATTTCAGCCATCTGCTGTCTTAACTTGTACATTTCTTCTTTCATCACTGCCACATCCACGATCTCTTCTTCGTGAGCAGGGTCTACAATGGTTGCCTCGATCTCCTGGGACACGGCCTTTGTCATCTTTTTAGATCTGGTGTTGTATGGATGGGTAGCCAGTATGCCAGTTGCCTAGAAAATCTGGACTCACAAACATCAACACTCGTTAGTTGTTAGCGCTTAATAAGATGTAACGACTTCAGAATCAAACACATTCGCTCGAGTCGTTATGCATCATCCCGGCCGTTGCTCACTTCAATCATCATTTTTCTTTTTCCGCTCTTTTGTTTTCTTTCTTCTTTTCTTCTTTTCTTTTCTTTTCTCTTTTGCTTTTTCTCTTTTCTTGCTTTTTTTTTTCTTTTTTCTTTTCCTCTCTTTTTCATTGTCGTTTTCATAATTACGCTCCTATTTATTTGCCTAGCGGATTCAAAGGAAATGACACAAAGCAAAAGAATTGGTAACAACACTTTGTTTTCTCATTGATAATTCAAAACACTGATTACAAAGTGATGTTTTAAAAAGGAAAATAAAAGATGATGCATGACCTAAGAGTACATTAATGCACCTAGTGCCCGCGAGGCATCGTTCGGCCTTGCCGCGGGCCTATATGCTAAACCCCTTTGAAGCCTATCCAGGTCGGCCATGACTTGTTGTACAAAAAACTTCACTGCAGATATAAAAGTCCTCCGAGTCATATCTTCACAAAGCTGAGTCTTTCGGGTGATGTATTGGGCGATGCGAACAACCTTTTCTCTGATGACCCCTTTTTCTTGCAATAGTCGACTTATTTGTTGAGCGCGAGCATCCAAGGTATGTTGGTTGTCCTTTTGCACTTGTTGCAGCTTCAATTCCAATCTAGCCATAGTCGTGTAGCAGTGTTCTCTTTCTTCTTCAAGATCTTTGATAATCTTGTTACTCTTGACTGTGGCTGAGATTATTTTCTTTCTAAGCTGAGCTACTTCAACATCGTGCTTGTCTTGTAGCTGCCGAACCAACTTAGCTCTTTCATCGGCGTCTCTGCCCATTTGCTTTCGAGCCTTGACTAACTCTTTTTCAGCTATGTCCAAATCAAAGCTATAGTCGTTTACTTTCCGCCGGAGAATCTCAATTAACTTTTCATCTCGGGCTGAACGAACTGGGGTCTCGGATGCAATTTTCATTTGAGCTATTTGAGCCTTCAACACATCATTTTCTTTCTTCAGCTGTTTCTTTTCCACTTCATCGGATGCTGCTTGCAAGCCGCTTTCGAAATGAAGACTTCTCAGTTTATCTTCCAACAGACTGATTTTGGCCTTATATTCTTTTTCCTTGGCCGCCCATTTCAGATTTTCCTCGGATTGTTCTATCAGGTCTTGCAAGTGGGGTCTCTTTGAAAGACGTTCGTGTTCAACCCCTCGTCGGTACCATGTGGAGTACCCAGGTGATATCTCCCCTTTTGCTCTATTCGGCACACAAGTATCAATCTTCAAATTTTGGCACTCGTTCCAGATTTGCCGGATTTTTGCTTCGGGGAATTGCCCGTCTGGACCAATCTCCACGGCTTGCACACTGAGATCCCCATCTCTCGGAATAATCTGACACCGACCCAACTGTCGCAGGGCTCTGTATGGTGCATAAGGTTGTATACTCTTCAAACCCATGATCAAAAATGGCGATCCCTCTGTTGGCATGTATATCACCTCGTCAAGAGGTAACCAGTCATACGTCCAATCAATTTGACCGTCGGTTAGTGATCGAAGATACCCAATCCAACCTTGGACTCCTTCTGGCAACTTTATTTCCTTTGTCCTCGTATTGAACTCTTCCAAACATGTCCGATCGGCCGAACCATAGCTCGAGTACGAAGGATGGTGGCATAGATGCTCAATTAGCCAGATTTGCAAGATCAAGTTACACCCTTCGAAGAAAGTAGCCCCCGCTTTGCACGCAGTCAGAGCACGATAGATATCCGCAACAATCATCGGGGCCAGAGTACGGTTTTCTTGTACTATCAGTGTGGTAGCTACTCCGGCAACTTTTATATTAATATGTCCATCTTTCCTCGGGAACACAACAACTCCGAGAAATGCCACCAAAAATGCGAACCTCCGGTGTTCTTCCCATTTCGCCCGGTTGGACTTGCAACATAGCTTGTTAGTAGGATCATTGAAACCCCCAACGTGTCCAAACCTATTGTAGATGAAGCTTAAAGAACAAAACCCATTGGCCAGATCTTCATTATGAACATTCCGGGCAATTTTCAAAGAGTCGAGGAAGCGATGTACTGTCACCGTCCTCGGAGATACCGGGTATTTTCCTTTCAGCGGAACCTCGGCCTTCCCAATGTAAAAGGCAATTTCCTCCAAAGTTGGGGTAAGTTCAAAATCTGGGAAATGAAATACGTTGTGTGTCGAATCCCAAAACGTGACCAACGCTCTAACCACATCACCTCGAGGAACTACTTCGAGTAACCCCGTAAGGCCTTTCAAGTACCTTTTGACCCAGTCTTGACCATCGGATCCCATGTCCTGCCACCATAATCTCAGCTCCAAAGGGATTTTATTTAGGGAAAATTGTTCATTCATCATCGTGCTCGTCCTGCACATTTATTAAGGTGATTTTATTTAGAAAAGGAAAAATCTTTTTCAATGCAAGTTTTCAATTTTTGAATGAAAGAAAAGAAAAATGATTTTTGAAGTGGCCATTTTTGCAAAAACAGCCTTTCGTCGTCCTTTCGGAACATTCGGCAATTTCCAAAAATAGCAATCACCTCGATTATTCGAAAAGAAAATCTTTTTGGTCTTTTTCTAAAAGTGTGGTTGGACCCGTTTAAGGGTTGCCTACGTATCCCACCTAATGGCGAGAATCAAACCTGCGTAGTTCGGTCAGATTATTTGACCAATTATTTTAAAAAAAATGTTCCGCCTATTTTTTTCAAATTTTCAAATTTTCCATGTACCTATTTTCTATAAATCATTATTTTCCTCTCTCTTTTTTTCCTTTTTCAACAATTTTTCAATCTCGGGATTTTCGCATGTCCGCATAACAATCAAGGACAATAAAATGCAACACATAGCATGCTCGGTCTTTTCAATACCGGGTCACCTGTCCTAGACGGACCCAACCCCTGTGTTGAGTCCCCTAAGTCAGACATGATGCAAATAATCGTCCTAGACCTATGTTCAAAATCTTATGGTTTCATGGATTGCTAGACCGTGTACCCGAGCGGACAACTCGAATCGAGGAGGGGGCTACGTACGGTGACCCGCGGAGTCAATCGGCTTTGTAACTTATCCGGCCTCTGTTTTCTTAATTTAAGGTGACATTTAACAGAAAGGGGAGTCTCAACCAGTAAGCACATCCCCGGGGGAGAAGAGAGAAGGGTTTTCGGCACAATTTTATATACAGTTCACATAATATCAAAGCGATAAAGCACATAGCATGTTATTCAAATCACATAATGAATTCAAACAAAAACGCAAACGGCAGTTCTACGGAGCTCGAGTTCTTAAACCCTGAAATCGAAATTCAGGGTTGGATCCCCAGCAGAGTCGCCAGAGCTGTCACACCTCCCTTTTTACTACCCCACACTGCTTAAAAGCGTATAAATACACTTGTAGGGTATACCCCGACGCTCAATTACCCGAAACGGATAAAATAACGTAAGGGAAGGAGTTTTTCCATTTTAAGGACAATCGGTTCGGGATTTTATTAGAGATTAATCGAGTCGCCACTTGGGAATGACAATGGTGTCCCAAGTCACCGGTTAATCCCGAATCCGAGGAATTTTGACTCTTATAAATGTATGCGAAGCAGAGATCCGGATAAGGAACTCTGTTAACCCGGGAGAAGGTGTTAGGCACTCCCGGATTCCGTGGTTTTAGCAATGTCGCTCCACTATCGTTCTTGACTTTTGTTTGACTCAATTATAAGTTTTAACGACATAATGTGCTTTTACGTTAAATATCATTTTTAAGGAATTTGCGGTATCGCGAAAACACGCCTCGAGTCATACCGCAACCAGTACGCCTATGACTTTTGGTGTATTTCAACTTTACCGAGATTTGGATTTGAGTCGCACCAAGTGCACACTCGTTCAATGGAAGGTATTTTAAAATCGTGCCCTAAAACAGCCTATATCGGCTTTTAACTTTGGGAGAGGCTATGGAATTCACTATTAGCCTCTCCGGTTCTAAAATGTTATCTTATTACTAAATGGGGGCCCCGGTATTATTCGGGCGAGGCTCATCCCAATTTAATTTTTAAAGTCCGGTCCTATTTTGTTCAACTACATTTTTTGCTACATTGTTTTTCCCTTACTCGTTTTTTGTAACATTAAACATTCCAGGCCCATCGCATTTTGTTATTGGGTCTGGTCTTCGTCTTCGATCATTTACACAATCCAGGATGGTCCCGTCCAGGTCTTGTAGCCCAAACGATCATATGGATATTATTTGGCAAACTAGACAAGTTCAAATGAGAGTTCAGGCCCACGCTGTACATAGGGCCCAAACCAGAATGTAATAGCAAGAGTATGACATAAAATTTGTAACGGAACAGGTGCTCAACATTTGAAACAAAGAATCAAGCCACTTTTATTATTGAAAAGTAAATTTGTACACAAAAAACAATAAGCAATGAAGGCACAGCCAATTATTGTTACTATATACTCGTATCCAAAGATTTATGCTAACATCTAATTACTAACTAATGAAGCATTCTGGAACACAGCCGCTTACCCAGGAGATTAAATTAACATAAAGCGTTTCAACTGATTTATTTATAGTATAAAGAGAAGCTAAATTATTAATCCAGATATTTATTATACTACCAATTTCATTATCTCCCTTCATCACCGGTTCATCCTAATCCAGTTGTTTCAATATCTAATTATCTATCTTTTAAAAGAAAACTCAATCAGATTTGGACTTAAACCCTTGAAGTTAAATTAACCACATCGAGCAGTTTTAAGCATTCTAAGTACCCAGTTGCATTAGCTCAAACACTTACAATTAAACGATTCAAAGGCTTTAACGCGTTATACTACTGATTTTACCAAGACTTCAGTTCATCACAGTGTACTTAACATTATCGCGAATGGTTCACTATTTGATCTAATGTTTCCAATTTTAAAACTCATCTACATTTGAATGTCTCCTAATACATGATTATGATTTACGAATCTACTGTTGGTGAGTGATTACCAATTCTGAAACCATTATTAGTTAACTTATGTTTTAATGTTTTTACCTAATTAATACTAAGTGATGTGCTATTACTATTACTATACTACTATTATACTACTTATTCTAGCTATTACATCATCATTCCTTGTTTCTGTTTTTCAGTTATACATATATACTACAAACTAAAAAAAACAAAAATGAAACTATACTACTCAGCAACACAGTCAAAATCTAGAGCTCCATTTTTATTCAGCAACTTGGCATTACAGCTTTAATGATAAGAATGGTGTACCTGGATCAAAAGAGAAGAAGACCAATGAGTCTAGGGATAAAAAGCAAGTAGCAGGTACAGCAACAGATCAGCAGCAATGCAACAGTGAAATGAAGGAAAGCACAGCAACACAGCAACACAGCAATATCAGAGAAAACCCAAGTAGATAACCCAGAGAAATCCAATAGAAAACCCAGAAAATCCTATTGTTGTATTGCTATGTTTAAATCTCTGAAACTTTTCTTTCAAAAGCCAGTGAATTTCAGATTGCCAAATTGGAACCCAGATGTATTTCTTAGATTACTCTCAGAATTCGAACCCCCTTTCAGCCCCTTTCTTAGAGATATTTATAGCTATTTTTTAGGGCTGAATACTTGGGGAGGAAGTATGGGATTAATCCCACTTCCCCCCTCCTAAAATTATCAATTCTACACTTAAGCCCCATTTCAGTTATGAAAAACCCTTCCAGCATGTGCTGGAAGGTTCTAAAAGATTCCTTTTATGGCCTTTTACTAGTATGACCTTAGGGGTTTGAGATTTTTACAGATTTCCCATTTTTAGGAGACCATTATACCCCTAAATCTCTGCAAAATTGCGGAAATCAGGAGCATGAATGACTCCATTACCCTCCTAAGTTCTAACTATTTACTAATTCACCTTTTTAATTCCCAATTATGCCCCTAAGGGCACTGCTGATTTACTAGCCTACCTAGGTCAATTTTCAGCTTGTTTTGCACCTATTTAACTAATAGCCAACCCTGGCATTAGTATTTAAGGGCTGGCCAGATTTATTTTAAGAAACTAATTCAATTTTAGCCACTTTTAAACTGATTCCAGTCACTCAAGACCAATTTATTTCAAATTAAAGCTAATTGCAGGCATAGCCTGCTTTGTTATTATGTTTACCTATTTAGGAACTAGCCAGTCTCAAGTTGAGACTTAGCCTGGGCTATTAAAGCCATATACTGAACAGCTGGGCCCAAAACCTTTACAGGTTTGGCCACTTTGCTGTTCAGGGCTCTAAAGAGAGCCTGGGCCAGTCTGCATTTGCAGACACAGCCATTTTGCACAACCAACCACTGTTTAACAGTGAGCTGTGTGTTAGGGCTTATAGAATTGGTCAACCCTTTGCAAGGTTGACCATTCTTAGGCCAATTATTTAACTTATAACCCTTTTATTCAATTTCAGTGTTTTATCCTATTTAAAAACTAACCATTTATGAAACCTAGAACTACAACTATAACCAATCCTCCTAAAGTATGAAAGGCATTTAACAGTATTCATACTAACAATAAACCTAATGCAAATTCAGTCATTTTTGACATTCAAATGCACACATAGTCATATGAAACCAAGCAATGTTTATCAATCAATTAAAACTCAGAAGGCAGGTTTGATAATGATGAATCTTAATTAATCAACTCTCATGACTTAATTTCATATACCAAAGTGTTAATTGACATCAAGCAGACCCAATTGCAACCAATTCATGCTAGATGATTCATTGAAAGACCCAAAGCATACTCAAGATTCATGAACATATAGGTATTAAATTCAATTCTCACAAATAGTTAAACTTAAACATAGCTTGATCAGACATGAGAATCAAATGGTCAACCTTAGAACCAAGCTAATGTAGGGAAGGGGAAATACCAAGATCATGAAAATCTTAAAAGAATAAATCCTAATTGAGAATTAAACACTTAAACCAGTACATGAACTAAACATGCTTGATAACAGTAGAAAAACTAGACCATGAAAGCTAGAAAGAAGCCCAGTTCTATGAATTATTACAGTCAAAGGCAACAATAGTGGTCATAATAACTTAAGCTTGATTTCAAACATAGGACAAAGATCAAAGGTCATGCTTTTGCCATGAATCAGAACTCAACAGTTAAAATGACACAAAAAAGATGAACTTCTCAATCTTAGAGCAAAAAGCCATGTGATCAAAACAAGGCATATAACAGATAAAGTCCTATCACTAACAGGCCCAAAAGAACACGGGGACACATAGGAGATGAACAAGTTAAGAAATCAGTGTGGTCACAGAGAAATAGACAAGGACTCACAGTTTGTCACGCCCCAAATCGAGGAACATGACCGGCGCCTGACCGGGTTGCCCCAGTCAAGCGGACCTGGGTGCCTTTCATTCCCACGCGTTACCCCTGTGTTGACCGTTTCTCATTAACCAAATATATTACTAATCATAATTGATTTCACATTAAACAAATAAAACCATACGAGTGATTCATTAACAAGTTTGTAATTTTTACAACGCCCGACATAACATAATATCTACATAATACTGGAGTCCCACAGTTTACATGTCTACAGAGCCTCTAGGATACAAAAGGGAAATACAATACTTGCCGGTAACAAGGCTCCGGCTATACCTTACAAAACCAAAATGAAATCTAAACCGAGTGGCATGAACCACACAAGGCCCCGAGGAAGAAAGGGGCTCACCAAAACGGGCGGTGGAAGGAGAAGGATACTACTGCCGATGAGCTGAAGTGCCTGCTACTGATCCACCTACAATCATGACACGAATGTAGCGCCCCGGCAAAAGGGACGTCAGTACACTTGAATTGTACTGGTATGTATGGACAAACTTTGTCCCAAGTAAACTCAAGCCATTAAATTACATCAACAATTAATTAAGCCAACCAACCATGTTTCCACATTTTCCTCATTTCAAATAATTCTCACACAAAGCACTTTCTACAATCAACCAATTTAACAATAACCAATCAATCACGTAAAGCACAAGTAGTCAAACAAAGGGGCAATCGGTGCCCCACAGGTTGCAAACTCTCCTGCTGTCTCCTTTCACAATTTCACATTATTGATTTATGTATCAATTTTCAATAGCGATTTCGATCGCTTTCCATCCTTATTGCCCCTGACCACCCTTATTACCTCGGCCACCCTTATCACCCCAACCCAAACCTTATTTCACCACGTTGCGGCGCGCAACACGACCCCGCCTTACAGTTGAAAACACAACAATTTCAAGCAGCAGATAAGGTACTACACACAATTTCAACAAGTTCAAATAAGCAACTTACACATTGGTTCATGTTCTCAATTTCTTCTCAATGCAATATCACAACCATGTTACAATATTTCCACAATTCAAGTGTTTCATCTCTTTCCACAATAAACCAATTCTCAAGTGTTTTGTTTGTTTTCCACAAGGTGCCATATAGGCCATCATAGTCATTATTCACAATTCTTTTGCCAAATTAAACTCTCATTTTACATCACTCATAGCTCAACGACAAACTTTGAATATCCAACAACAACATCAAGAATTTCACACAATTTGTCAATTTAACACGAAACAAACAACTTCACACACATAGGCGATTTCACAAGAATCAAAATTAGCCATACATACCTGGTGATGATTTTTCCTCCTACTTTATGCTTACACAAGATATCCTACTCTTGCCAACCTTGTTCTTGAAGACTCTTACTTCTACTCACTTCTTTTTACTAGAAATCAAGTTAAATAATCATGCATGAGTGTAAAAATTCTATTTTTAAAAACTATTATATGCAAACCTCTCTTTACCCAATTAAAACTGAAAATCAAAGAAAATAGTTAGGGTTTTTACCTTGAAAAGATTGGGGATGTTGAATCTTTGCCCTAGAATCCTTGGAATTAAGTAGTTGGAACAATCTTTGAAGATGAAGAACTTCTCTCTCTAAAAACCCTCTCTTCTCTCTCTAATTTTGGTGAGATGATATGATAAAATGAAGAAGAAAGGTGTTATATTAAAGAAGAGATCGGGTCAAAATGTTACAAAAATCTGGGCCGGGGTCAAATATGCGGTCACTATGCGACCGCAGAATCCACATGCGGTCCGCAAAGTGACCGCAAAAATGGCCTCAAAGTTATGCGGGTTCTGTTAAGGAATGCGGTCACTATGCGGACCGCATGTTGATTCTGCGGTCGCAAAAGTGCACCGCAGATTTGACATGCGATCGCATATCGACCGCACTTTTGACACGATTTTGGGCAACTCTCCGGAACGATTTGCGGTCAGAATGCGGTCCGCATGTCAGGTTTGCGGTCGCATTCTTGACCGCATATTTGACATTTTTCTGGAAAATTTTATTCTCTATTTTTTTGAAACTTAAATCACTACCAAGGGTTCGAACCGCGGCGAGCAAGCTCGCCGCGAAGAATTCTACGCATTCCTAACACATTATTCGGACCATGACACCACAACTACTAGGTTTTATGCACAAATTTTTTTTTTACGGGGCCTTACACACAGCATGAGAAGATAAGCAGAAGGGTCCTAGACTAGCATGGGAAGCACAGGATCGAGATAGCAAGAGATGTGAAACAGAAATGAAAATCAGAAAACCAACATAAACCCTATGACTAACATGCTCAAAGGAACTAGTCAAGAATTTAGAGAAGAAACAGGTTAACAGATGAGGATATACAGGATCCTAGACTAGCATGTGAAGCTCAAACTCGAGATAAGAACAGAATCACCAAAAACCAAGAATAGCCTTACAACTAACATATGAAACACAAATCAATCAGAACATGCAAGGCATATTAAAACAAAAATGAGATAAACAAAAAGAAAAGGAACAGAATATCAACAAGAACAATCGACACTTATCATGCGAACACAAAAATCATAGAAGACAGAACCAAAACATGTAAGAAATAACAGACAAATCCTAATAAACTAAAGAAAACAAAAAGGGCGGGGGACTTAGCTCGCAGGGCCGGTCCCCTGAGCTTCCTATCTTTTCACTCTTCTCACCCTCTCTCGATCTCTCTCTGACTCCTTGTTTCTTTTCCTTTACTTCTTTTCAGACCTTTTCTTTTTCTTTCATTCTTTTCAGAACTCTCTTTTTCTTCAATTTTTCTCTGATTTTCGTTTTAGGGCTTCAAGGCGAAGCCTTTTTGTGATTTCGAGTTGTAAGGGGTGTTCAGGAGTGCAAAAGATGAGACCTTTGGGTGGTTCGAGGTTTGGGGGTCGCCGGAGTTAGGGTTCCGACGACCTTCTCTTGGATATTCGAGACGTTCCAGGCTTATTCGAGGGTAGTGGTTAGCATGGTTGGATAGATCAGAGAAATGGGGTTAGATTGGCATTGGTTTGAGATGGTGGTTCATACTTTAGTGGTCACCGGCGATGAATTCCGGTGACCGGGATTTATGGAGAAGGGTGATTTTATGGTTTTTCTCTGGAGTGAAGAAGAAGAGAAGAAGGAGAAGGAAGAGGGAAGGGATGTTAAAAGGCCGGCGACCACCGTGGAGGGTGGTGGCCGCCATGGCTGTCTAGGGTTGAAGGTTGAAGATGATGAAGGAACGGGAGAAAAGAATGGGGTTCAGGGGCGGCTAGGTTTAGGAAAATATGTAAATGACGAAAATCGTTCAGACCAAAGCTATATATAGGTGGAATGTCTGAGATAATCTGGACCGTTCATTGAATGGAGATTGACGGCTCTGGTGCGCGTTACTTAAACGACACCGTTTTGAGCCTTATGAAGCCAAGGTCTTTGATCGTTAGATTAGTCCAAATCGACGGCTGGGATCAAATCCTATCATTTTAATTAACTAAATAACTCGGCCAATTATTTAAGGCCGTTGGATTAAAGCGATGGATGGCTGAGATTGAATCTCACATTAATAGATCCGGCCTGACCTTTGGGCTGAGGGACTGGGCCATCAATTAACATTATTTTGGCCCAACTTAATTATACCTCTATATTTGTATTTTTCTGATTTTAATGATTTTTATGTATTTCCTTTTATACTTTTTTTTTCTTTTTTCTTTTATGAAAAATTATAAAACCTAGTTTCCTACTTACTCTAATTATCTAATATTTTTGGCAATTTTCTACTATTTTCCCTAATTTCTACTACTTAACACTATTTTTGTCATTTTTCTTAAAATCTAACTAATTAAACAAAGTAATTAACTAGCCTAATTTTTTTAATTTTTTTCTAATTTTTACTTATTCAAACACACAAAATATAGCTAATTTCAAACAAAGCAAGTAATTGCACTCAAAAACATATTTATTTTAATTTTGGAATTATTTACCCGGTGCAAAAATCATGTGCTCACACATTCTCCAGGCGGGCTCCCTGACTTCAACTATAACTTCAAATAAAATTGCCACTCCATTCTCCAGGCGGGCTCCCTGACTTCAACTACTACGTCAAAATAAAATCGCCACTCCATTCTCCAGGCGGGCTCCCTGACTTCAACTATAACTTCAAAATTAAATCGCCACTCCATTCTCCAGGCGGGCTCCCTGACTTCGACTACTACTTCAAAATTAAATCGCCACTCCATTCTCCAGGCGGGCTCCCTGACTTCAACTACTACTTCAAAATTAAATCGCCACTCCATTCTCCAGGCGGGCTCCCTGACTTCAACTATTACTTCAAAATTAAATCGCCACTCCATTCTCCAGGCGGGCTCCCTGACTTCAACTACTACTTCAAAATTAAATCGCCACTCCATTCTCCAGGCGGGCTCCCTGACTTCAACTATAACTCAAAATAAATCGCCACTCCGTTCTTCAGGCGGGCTCCCTGACTTCAACTATAACTCAAAATAAATCGCCACTCCGTTCTTCAGGCGGGCTCCCTGACTTCAGCTACAACTTCAAAATAAAATTGCCACTCCATTCTTCAGGCGGGCTCCCTGACTTCAACTACAACTTCAAAATAAATCGCCACTCCATTCTTCAGGCGGGCTCCCTGACTTCAACTATAACTCAAAATAAATCGCCACTCCGTTCTTCAGGCGGGCTCCCTGACTTCAGCTACAACTTCAAAATAAATTGCCACTCCATTCTTCAGGCGGGCTCCCTGACTTCAACTACGACTCACTAATTTCATCCCATCCTTATCGCCTTCCTTTGTTTCTTGTACCATTTTCTTCTTCCTGCATCGTCTCTTGGGCCATCCTTTCTTCTGAATTACCTTATTTCGGAATTGCTTTCCTCCTGGGTCATGTTATTTTCTCTTGACTGCCGGGGACATCTTTGAATTGATTACTTACCTGCTGGGGATAATGCTGCTGGGGAAATCTTCTTTATTTCCTCCTTTTCTACTTCCTTCAAAACCTATCTCCCGAAATCGCTGTGGATTGAAATGTCATTAGCTGGGGATTACCCTGTCTGGGGACCCCTTTTCCTTTTTCCTCTTTCCAAACCTCCTTCGGGACTCGCATTTTGCTCCCTTGAAAAACTTGTAGAATATAATGCTGCCGGGGAAATCTCGAAATCAGTGTTTCATTTTTTCGAGAACTGTTGGGGATGATACCGGCCTCTTGCCTTTCTGAACGCAAGCTTCCTCGTTTTGTCCTGTCTGCTGGGGGTATAATTTCCTCTATCACAGCTTGTTGTTTTCTTTCTTTCAAAGCTGCTGGGGATAATCGGGTTCAAAGATCATTTCCTCGCATTATCTGGCTTCTTTCCCCAACCGGGTATTTGGTTTCGAGAAAATTTTCGCAACGGGAGAAAATTTTCTGCCCAGTTTGAGAATCTTCTTCGTGGCATGCTTTTCTGCCAACAACCCTTCTTTTTCCTGTTTCAAATCAAAGAAAAATTGGTTAGTTTTAAAATGTGGTGGCTGGTTGTGGTGCTCCTGTTGGGGATGGTTCTCCTCTTCTTTCCCTGCTCTGCGTTTCATTGTCAGACCCTGCCGGGGATGTTATCATTTGATGATATTCATGGTGGGGATAGTTTTCTCCTTTCTAGCTTCCCGCCTTCCTTGACGACTCTTTATTCGCGAACCTTTCCACGTGGTTTTCCACTTACCACCCGAATTCCTATAATAGTGACCCTTCGTGAAGACCTTGCATGTTTTACTGGTGAACCATTTTCTTTGTTCACCCTTGTCACTGAAAATACCTTTCTGCTGGGGATATCTTCCCTTCTTTGGCGGCATATCTAAGGAATGGGCATTTCCCGACCTTTGAGTCTCATTGGCCTTGGCCTCGAGGTCATTAACCTTCGTTGAGATATCCTTTTTCACACCGATCCACCCCTTTGTCGATTTCCTATTGCTGGGGAATATCCTTCTGGACACTGGCTTTACGCTTGATCCCTCCTCACTTATACCACTTGGGTGTACCAATCAAATTCTGTCTTGCATAATTGGAAAGCTTGATGGAAAATTTTGAAGTCATTTCTTACAAACACACTCTATTGGGGAATTTTTTATGAAAGGAGAAAGATAAAAGGAAACAGAATAAGAGACAAAAACGAGGATGACTCTCTAAAGAGAAAAATTATAAAATAACCCTATCAAACGTGGATACCAACTCTAATGGACATGGCATGCACATATAGCCTATCCTCCGTCGTTAAACCGCCTTTTGTAATCTTCTCCTGGGGCTTTCCTATCTCATTTCCAACCTTCGTTCGACTCGTAGTGCCCGAGGGGTTTTCACTACCAAGCCTCTCTCATTTCGGTTTTCTCTCAGCTTTCATCGCCTTATGGTGCCTGTGAAGGTTTTCACCGCTAAGACTCTCTCATTTGTGTTACTTTTCTGCTGGGGATTGGTGGTGTTACTGCTAAGATTCTCTCATATTTCTTCTGCTGCAGATCCGAGTCTTTTCTGATGGGAATCAGAGTGTTATGTTCTGATAAGACTTCTCTCATTTGCCTGACTTGGCCTCTTTTGAAGATTGGTCAAAAGGTCTTTCTTTGGACCGTAATGTGGATTTGGATAAGGCTAGAAAAAATGGTATTAAAGGCTCGAAATAAAACAAAATTGGTCCAAAATTACAACCTTCGGACCTATATTTATTTATATATAAACACAATTTTTTGCCCAGATTCTTGCTTGGGGATTTTTGATTTTTATTTACACTATGACCGAGCTGTGAAGCGCCTACGTATCCTCTTTGAGGAATCAGGTCAAACGTAGTTCCCAATTCCTTGTTTTTCTAGTTTTTCATTTTCATTTTTCATTCTTTTTTTTTTCTTTCTTTTTGGTTGTTTTCGTTGTTTTCTTTTTCTCTTTTTCTTTCTTTATCTTTTCCATTTGTGTTTCTAATTTTGGTACCGATTCCGAAAGAGGGGTATGAAAGAAATCAAAATAAGGCTCGAAGGGTTGACGATGGATAAAGTGTTTGGATAGCAGAACAAAATGCCTTCGTCGTTCCAATCTTCAAAACATGCCAAGTGTAAACAACACAATTAATATTCGTCATATCTTTAAAGCACTGTTGGGCAACACTCTCATTTTCATTATTATGAACGACCCCATGTCAATTTTGGCAGCTTGCCTTTAACGATTTTCTTTTACTTGCCCCAGTTTCTCATGACTCGGGTTTCGAATAATCTCAAACTGTTCTTACTTCATTTAAATATCTCGATCACCTCCCAATGGTTTTGTGATTAACTTTTAAGATCAGGCCAGAACTATGCGCGCACGTCATGTCACTAGAGCTAGCAGAAAAAGAACTATAGGAAGGAGAGGACTAAATAAGAGAAAATGTCTAGAAATAATATAAAATAGGTCATTGCATTAACCGATAAAACAACGACTCGAACAACCAAAAAACAAAACTGGGGTACCATACTTAGAACGAACCTAGACCCCTTTAGATGAGACACTATGATCAAAAGAAAAATACAAGGATAAAAGGTTTGAGCCACAAAACAACATTCGGATTACCATTATGAAATAACTCGGACAAATAGAAATGACAACAAAATAAGCCACCACAAATGACTCTCCAATTGATAAGCCTGACATTTAGCCACGAATTTGATTATCAGAACCACTAGGGCCTTCTCTCATTTCAGTCGGCAAATTCCCGAGTGGATTCTCATATTCAGTGCCACCAGGCATCACCGCCAGAAAGTGTGTATCATCAGGTGCAGGTAACGGATTCAGCACGATATTCTGGGTGTCACTGTTATGAATCACAATCAATCTTTCTTGGATCATCCTTTCTATTTCCCTTTTCAAATCCCGACAACTTTCCATGTTGTGCCCCTGGGCATGGGAATGGTATTCACACCTTTTAGATGGGTCAAAGCTCTTTGCACGTGGGTCCACATGATTTGGAGGGATAGGTGCGATCATGTCCTGTTGCTTTAACTTCTCAAATAAGCTTTCATAGGAAACTCCTATTGGTGTGAAATTATCCTTCAACTTCGATTTCCTTCTATGCCCTTGGTTTGGAAGTGGGTTATGAGGTATTTGGAAATTTTGCAGAGGCTGATAGAGATTTTGTGATGCTCGTGCTCGCTTTCTTGGATTATTTGATGGCTGAATAACATACTGGGGTGGATCAACTGGGTATGGTGGGTTCGGAGGTGGATAGTAATGCTCAGGGGAGTTATGGAAAACCTGTCGAGACATCGCATACCGTCGAGGTGTTCTTCTGGAACCTTTTCTTGACCCCGATATCATCGTGACTTCTTCATCCCTCTCATTCGTGTCACTAGATTCAAATTGGACAGCCTGAGCTGCAGCCTTGAGAGCCACTTGACTTATAATTCTGCCTGTCTTAAGACCGTTCTCTACCATTTCTCCCATTTTGATTACATCCAAGAAGGATTGACCAACCGCGGACATCATGTTCTGAAAATAATCCGGCTCTTGAGCCTGAAGGAAGACAGTGATTAACTCATGGTCATCCATGGGTGGCTCAGCACGAGCCGCTTGCTCTCTCCATTTAAGGGCATATTCCCTGAAACTTTCACTTGATTTCTTCTTCAGATTTGAAAGGAAAATGCGGTCTGGGGCAATGTCGATGTTGTATTGGAATTGTTTGACAAAGGCATGTGCCATGTCGTTCCAGACGTGCCAGCGAGATGCATCTTGATCCCAAAACCATTCAGAGGCTACTCCTATAAGGCTTTCCCCAAAGTAAGCTATTAACAATTCTTCATTTCTTCCCGGACTCCTTAGTTGATTGCAATACCTTTTCAAGTGGGCTATTGGGTGTCCATGTCCATCGTACTTTTCAAATTTGGGAATCTTGAAACCGGGTGGCAAGTGGACATCGGGAAACAAGCATAGATCTTTGAAAGCAACACTCTTTTGACCTGCCAACCCATGCGTGTTTTTCAACCGTTGTTCTAAGCTTTTCAATCTTTGGGTTATTGCCTCCTGTACCATCTTTCGGGGATCTTGCGTTGTCCGCTTGTCACAAACCAACCACCTTTTACTTACTTTACAATTCAAGACAAAACATGTTAGAATGGACTCAGCCAGCCCTTATCAAAATTTTTTTCTTTTTTTTTTATTTCTTTTTTATTTATTTATATATACATATACCGTTGTGGTCGAATCTTTTGGAGATTGCCTACGTATCATGACCCCGCATGAATCAGACCGAGCGTAGTTCTTGCAAATTAATGCAAGAAATAAAGAGATATTTATTTGATTTTTTTTTTATTTTTTTTTCTTTTTCTTTGAAGGAAAATTATAGAAGCCGATTCCAACTACAAACTTGTGTAGGAGATTTCTACATGAATAAGAATATTTTTGGTGTCAATTATGACTATTTCTACACAATTGGCCACATAATGGCTTATTTGACAAAATGACTATTTTTGCAAAATGTTGTTTAAGAAAAAAAATAAACTTGAATTTTTTTATTTTTTTTTATCATGTGGCTCATGGGGCATCGTTCAGCATCACCATAAACCAACACAAGACTATTTTTCATAAATTGGCCATATAATGGCTTATTTAGACAAAGTGGCTTTTTTTGCAAAATTTTATTTAAGAAGATGCAAATTCAAAATTTTATCTTGTGGCCTATGGGACATCGTTCAGCACCGACATAGGCCAACACAAGACTGAGGAAGTTAAAATGCAAAAATGTGGCTATTTCAGCAAAATTCCGGCCATGTAATGGCTTATTTGATAAATTGGTTATTTTTGTAAAGTTGAGTGATGACTCAAAACTAAATTTTTGCGGATACAGCCTTTCGACATTTCCGCGAAGGAATATTTCAAGGTTGTGTCCAAAATTATTTACAAATGACTCAAAGTGGCTATTCTTGCAAAAACGGCCTTCCGGCGTCCTTTTGAGGGACATCCGGCTTATTTTAAGCAAGAATAACATCACCCGACTTATTTATAACAAAAATAAAAAATTTGACATTTTTGGTTATTTTTGCAAAAGGGGTGTGAACCCGGACTTGATTTTTGCGGCTATGGCCTAGCAACATTTCCACAAGGAATATTTCAAGGTTGTGCCTGCAAATTATTAAAAATGACTCAAAGTGGCTATTTTTGCAAAAACAACCTTCCGGCGTCCTTTCGGAACATTCGGCTATTTTCAAAAACGGCATCACTTTGATTTTATTGACACACATTTTTTTTATTTTTTAAAAGGGGTGGCCTTTCAACATTTCCATAAGGAATATTTCAAGGCCATTATTCAAAAAAGAAAAGAGTCAAAGTGGCCATTTTTGCAAAAACAGCCTTCCGGCGTCCTTTCGGAACATTCGACTATTTTCAAAAACAGCGTCACTTCGATTTATTGAAAACTAAAATTCGACATTTTTTTTTTGATTTTTTAAAAGGGGTGGTTGGACCGATGAGGGTTGCCTACGTATCCCACCTAATGGCGAGAATCAAACCTGCGTAGTTCAGTCAGATTATTTGACCAATTAAAATTCTCTCTTTTTGTTTTTCAGGAATTTAGCCAATAATAATCTAGAACAAATAAATGCAACATATAACATGCTCGGTCTTTTAATTTTCCGGGTCACCTGTCCTAGACGGACCCAACCCCTGTGTTGAGTTACCTAAGTCAGATATGATGCAAATAAACGTCCTAAATCTAGGCTTAATATCCTGATGTTTTCAATGGTACTAGACCGTGTACCCGAGCAGACAACTCGGATTGAGGAGGGGGCTACGTACCGGGGACCCGCGGGATCGTCCGGCTTTGTAACTTATCCTGCCTCTTTTCTTATTTTTGATATTGACACTAACAGAAAGGGGAGTCTCAACCAGTAAGCACATCCCCGGGGGTAAGAAGAGACGGGTTTTCGGCACAATTTTATATACAGTTCACGCAATATCAAAGCGGTAAACATATAGCGGTTTGTATATACAGTGCAACTAGTATCAAAGCGGTAGACATGTAGCACATTAATTAAACATGTAATAAAATCAGATATAGGCAAAAACAACAATTTAACCGAGCTCGAATTCTTTGACCCTGAACCGAAGTTCAGAGAATAATAATATCCCCAGCAGAGTCGCCAGAGCTGTCACACCTCCTTTTTCCGCACCCGTGAGGGCGCGAGGGAGTTTTTCCAATTAAAGGACAATCGAAACGGGATCAATTTATTTAATTCAGAGTCGCCACTTGGGAAAATAATGGTGTCCCAAGTCACCGGTTTAATCCCGAACCGAGGAAATTTATGACTCTGTATTACAGTCTACGAAACTAGAAACCCGGATAAGGAATTCTGTTAACCCGGGAGAAGATGTTAGGCACTCCCGGATTCCGTGGTTTTAGCACGGTCGCTCAACTGCAATTTTTGCTTTTATCTGATTTCTTTATATATTTTAACTATGTGCTATTAATGTTCCGCTTTTTCAATTTTAGAAGAATTGCGACATCACGAAAATACATTTCGAGTCACACCGCAACCAGTACGCCTGTGACTTTAACGTATTTTGGTTTCGCCGGGAGTAAGATTTGGGTCACATAAATGCGCACCCGTATATAGGAAAGTAATTTTATTAAAGTCGTGCCTAAAGATCTATCGTGTTGTTAACTTTGGGAAAGACCGTGAAATTCGCTAAGCGGTCTTCCCGAGTCTAAGTTTTATTACAATTAATTGAGGGCCAAATTAATGAACTTTTCCACTCATTTCGAAGGATAAGATCCCATCTGATCATCAATAACATTGAATATCATACCAGAACGATATGCAAGGTTGACCTCCTGAACAATGTTCTTCCCATGTGAAATTGGCTGCATTCCAGTGAGCAGCTCAAGGAATACAACACCAAGACTGTAAACGTCACTCTTATCATGGTCATGCTATAGGTTATAGACTATCTTTTTTTAAAATCAAGAGAAAGATTAATAAAATATTTTAATTGTGAACAAATTATTATCCAAAGATAGGACAAAACTAAAATTAACTCTAAAACTTGTCATGCAGACCGTTTAGATTTGATTAAGGAATGATTACCCATTAGTTCTCTAAGAGTTTGTAAATTGAAACTAACAACAGCAAAAGATCAATGATTATTTCAACCGAAAGAGTAATCAACTAAGGCACAAAATAATAGAAAATGACTTCACACACCATTAAATTAATATTATTAACAATAGAGTAAAAGAGATGAACCTTTATTCAGCAAACATTCTTTAATATTTGGAAACAAACTTTGAACAAATCTCTTACAAACCCGAGACGGTTCTGACCTCTGACACCAGAACCTCGAACCAAGACCTCGTCGAGGAATTTTCCTGAACTGTTCCACTCAGATTTTCGCAGCCAAGAATGAGATTTTTCTGCTGGTTTTTCTTCTTTGTGTATGTATCGGCCGCCTTCTATTTTTTAGGGTCTAGGTTTTTATAGGTCTAAGTCTAGGTTTTAATGGGAAGGGTATGGGCTAATTGATGGGCTTTGGGTGTTTGGCCTAGGCAAAATTAAGGAAAAATGGCCCAATTAAAGTCTCTTACTAAGATAGCCCACTTATTTTATTTACTTTGTAAATTTTTTAGTTATTTTTTCTAATTTTATTAAAATGCTTGACACTAAAATCTATTTCCTATCCATTCGTAAAAATGCAAACTAAAACTATTTAAACTAAAAATGCAAGATGGACCATTTTTGTTATTTTCTTTACATTTTGTTCTAAAACAAATTAATACTAAAAATGTGAAATTAAATTCCTAAATGCAAATGCAATATTTTTTTTTATATTAATTTTCATGCAACTAATTAATACGAATTGTAAAAATAAGGAAAAACTATTTATTTTGAATTTTATGGGAATAACTCATATATAGGGTAAAAATCACGTGCTCACAAGGGGTCGTCCTCAAAATCAAACGAGGACAAAGAAAGGAAAAGCTAAGTCAAGATCTAAACTTAGCAAAGATGAATGTGCCTTTTGTCGAGAAAAGAGGCGCTAGAAGAAAGACCGTCCAAGGTTGAAGAGTAAGGCCAAACATAATAATATAAAGGCTATTATGGATTCAAATGTAGTTGATTGTGATGATTCAGACTTCTCATTGGTTACAACAGAGTCATCAACATCATCAGACATATGATTGATAGACTCGGCTTGTAGCTATCATATGTGTCCCTATAGGGACTGGTTCGTGAAATTTCAAGAAGGAGAATATGGATTCATCCACATAACGGATAACAACCCTCTTACCTCATATGACATTGGTTCAATACGATTAAGGAACCATGATGGAATGATCAAAACATTAACAGATGTTTGATATGTACCAGATTTGAAGAAAAATCCCGTCTCTATCGGAGCCCTAAAATCAAAAGGGTTCAAAATTATTCCATAAAATGGAGTGATGCGAGACGTCTAGTGACAATAAAGAGGCAGAAGCAACCACGCTATGGCACATACGCCTGGGACATGTTGGAGGAAAATCCTTGAAAACTCTATCAGATCAAGGGTTGTTGAAATGGGTAAAGGCTTGCAATTTGGAGTTTTGCGAGTATTCTGTCAAAGGGAAACATACAAAGGTTAAATTTAGTACAGCAATCCATAATATCATAGGCATTTTGAGTTATGTTCACTCTGACGTTTGGGGTCCTTCCAAAACACCTTTGTTGATGATTTTTTCCCAAAGAGTATGGGTGTATATAATAAAGAGCAAAGATGAAGTGCCGGGAATTTTTTTCAAATAGAAGACGATGGCGGAGAATCCAACATGCAGGAAGATAAAGTGTATTCGCACAGACAATGGAGGTGAATACAAAAATAATCATTTCAATAAGGTCTGTGAAAATGATGGCATTGTCCGATACGTCACTATCAGACATACATCACAACAGAATGGAGTGGCAGAACGTATGAACCGGACCTTGATGGAGAAAGTACGGTGTATGTTGTCCAATGCTGGCTTGGGCAAAGAATTTTGAGCTGAGGCAATTACATATGCATGCCACCTCATTAATCGTCTATCATCTACTGCTATTGATGGTAAGACACCATTTGAAAAATGGTATGGAAAGCCTGTTGTAGATTATGACTCTTTGCACGTGTTTGGCTCAACTACATATTATCATGTGACAGAGTCAAAATTAGGTTCAAGGGAAAAGAAGACTATTTTTATGGGGATTACTTCTGGAGTCAAAAGATATCGCTTATGGTGTGCTATGACAAAGAAAGTAATATTCAGCAGAGATGTGACCTTTGATGAATCTGCTATGGCAAATAAAGTAACAGAAGATACCAAACAAAATGAAGGTGCTTCTAAGCAGGTGGAATTTGAGGGAAAATTTATTTTTCCTACACAGGAAGCAGAGGAGAAAACAAATGAAGATTATCCTCTGGAAGGAGAGCCAGTAGAGGAGATTCCACCCCAGAAACCTCAATAACAACTTGAATCAATAGAAAACAGCAGGCCAAAAAGGAATATAGCGAAACGTGTTCGTCTCATAGAGACAGTTGCTTGTGCAACCGCAATTGCAGCTAATGATGTTCCTACCACTTATAAAGATGCAGTCCAAAGTTCAGAAGAAGATATGTGGAGGATTTCTATGAATGATGAAATATAGTCCCTTCATCTGAATCATACATGGAGATTGGCCAATCTCCCGAAGGGTAAGAAAACAATTGGGTGCAAATGAGTATTTTCAAAGAATGAAGGATTTCCTAACCAAGTAGATTTTCGCTACAAAGCAAGATTGGTGGCCAAAGGATATGCTCAAAAGGAGGGAATTGATTACAATGAAGTATTTTCTCCAGTTGTAAAATATCCATCCATTAAAATTATGTTGGCTTTGGTAGCATAGTTGGATTTGGAACTAGTTCAGATATATGTAAAAAATGTGTTTTTACATGGAAACTTGGAGGAGGAAATCTATAGGACTTAGCCAGAAGGATTCAAAGTTGCTAGAAAGGAATATATGATGTGCAAACTTGAAAAATTGTTGTACGGATTGAAACAATCTTCTAGATAATGGTACAAATAATTTAACAAGTTTATGTTACAACAAGGGTACAAAAGAAGCAAATACGATCATTGTGTGTATTTGCGCAAGCTTAAAGATGGTTCCTTTATATATCTTCTTCTGTATATTAATGATATTTAATAGCTTCCATGAATTCAGAAAAAATTGATAAGTTGAAGATTCAACGGAAGAAGGAGTTCAAGATGAATGATTTGGGTGAGGCAAACTTTTCGCATGGAGATAATAAGAGATAGACGTTCAAAGAAACTCTTTTTATCTCAAAAAGAATATTTGAAGAGAGTACTACAACGTTTTGGCTTAGATGACAAGACTAAGCCAGTTAGTACTCCACTTGTTCCCTATTTTAAGTTAAGTACTACTATGTCACCATTAGATGAAGATGAACGAGAGTATATGTCAAAGGTACCATACACAAATGTTGTTGGTAGCTTGATGTATGCAATGGTCTGTACGAGACCTGACATTTTACAAGCTGTTTGAGTTATTAGCAGATATATGCATAATCCTGAAAAGGGAGCATTGGCAAGCTGTGAAGTGAATTCTATGGTATATTCATAATACTGTAGATGTTGGGTTATTTTTTGAGCAGGAAGGTAATTAGTCTGTAGTTGGATATTGTTACTCAGATTATGCCGGTGATATGGACAAATGAAGATCAACTACTGGTTATGTGTTTACTTTTGCAAAGGCACCAGTTAGTTGGAAGTCTACTTTACAGTCAACAGTTGCTTTGTCTACAACAAAGGTAGAGCACATGGCTATTATAGAGGCTGTGAATGAGGCAATTTGGATTCAGGGGTTGCTAAATGAGCTTGGTATTGGAAACAAAAGTATCACAATTTTTTTTATAATAGTCAAAGTGCTATTCAATTAACAAAGAACCAAGTTTATAATGCAAGGACGAAGCACATTGATGTTCAGTATCATTTCGTACGATAAATCATAGTAGAAGGTAGAGTCACGATAAAGAAAATTCATACTACACAGAATTCTGCTGATATGCTGATAAACGTGCTGACTACGATCAAGTTTCAATATTGTTTGGATTTGATCAACATTTTTGAACACTAAAAATTGAAGATGAAGACACAATCAAAATTTGTTATAGAGAGAAAATTGAAGATGTGGAATTTTTGTCAAGATGGAGATTTGTTGAAAATGTCAAGAATAAATTTGTTCCACGGTGGGTAGAAGATTTTTGGTTGGGATTTTCCCTATAAAAGAAGGCCTGATGTTTAGGATTTATACACACCTCTCATTTGTCTTCTTATCTTCTTAAGGCATTTGTATCTTCTCTCTTTAGTATTATTTTACTTGTATTTTTGGAGTGGAATAAGATATTGGTTGTGTCTGAGGAATAGGCAAATATGAGACATTAGGAGATGGTTTATGAAGTTAGATTTTTATACCCACGTTTGGAAAAACCATTGTTGAATGGTTTGTTTTTTCCTTTCCTCCTATTTCTAATAAATTAAATAAAAAACTAATTAAAAAATGAGGGAGTCTATTTTTTAATAGACGGTCGTGGAGTATTTATTTTTTCTCTTGTTTATTACTACTTCAATGTAAAAATTAATGTAACAAAAATTATCGAATTTTAAGGTTTAAAATAAATTAAACAAAAAACTTATGAAAAATGTGGGAGTCCATTTTTTTGGTATTGGAGTAATTAATTTTTTTTAACTTTTCGGTTTTAAAAAATATGCCCAAAAAAGCGTGGGACTCCATAATTGAATAATTAAATTGGTTAATTGTTTGAAATTTTTTAAGTCTTTTTCTATTTTAAACATTTTTGAATCTCCAAATTTATTGGACTTTTGTATTAAAATATGATACGTGTTGACATTTCGTGGACATAATATCATGGATTTGCTTCTCCTTTTATATATAAATAAATTTATTTAATTTATGTGGCACTTTTAGTTTTGTGATATTTAAACTATGTGAATTGTAACCAATAATTTAAGATGTATTTTTTCATCATATTGAGTTATTGACATGAGAAGAGTTTCTTATACAATATTTTCGTATAATCTTTGGAAATTTTAATTTAAAAATATTAAATTAAACTAATACAGTTTTGCTTTAAAGATTAGTCAATAGACTTAATAATTAAAAGCCTAGTCGACATCTTATAAGAATCAAGGTGAAGAATCTAATCTACGTAATTTAAGTGTAGATTTCATAATCTCATAAGTCATAAAAATTTCTCCTTTTTTCTCCTATTGATGAACTCACTTAAAAGTGGAAAGATATAAAGTAATTTGCTCTTATTTAATTTTCTCCCCTATAGTTATCCCAAGCAAAGATTTAGGGACCAAAAAACGAGTGCCAGAGCATCCAAGTGTTGCAATGAAACGTCGTTTTCAGGGAAGGACAAAAGCCAAGCGGTCCACAACAAAAGTTCAACAGGTCCACCTTTCACAAGCTTATCCAACAGTAATTCGCCACGTCAGTTTGACCATCCTGTAAAGTTAGAAATGGGGCCCCACAACACACTCATACAAACCAAACCCTTGTTCTCCTTTTTTCACTCTCTTTACCCTCATGCCTTGTCGGCCCATTTAACCCAAAACTTTACTCCTCTCTTCACCGGAAACCTGACTTTGTTGCCGGCAAATTTTTTATCGCCGGAAAGTCTCACACTCTCATAATGATAACTCTCAGTTCGCTCATTTAAGTGTTTATTTATTTTTCTGTAATTAACATTATCTGCTGCCGGAGCGTTTGTACTTGATTTTCTGCTAGAGATCCGGATTTGAGATTCATTGGGCTATAATAGAGAGGAAGCTCAGAGATGTATGTGGTACCTCCTCCGAAACGATCCGATCCATTATCTGGATCCATGAATGGGTCGGATGATTTACGGATTTACCAGGCATGGAAAGGAAGCAATGTTAGTATATCCTTACACTTTTACTCTTAGGGTTTAGCTCTGCCATTAATTTTTATTGCCGTACTACCTAATTAAAGCTTCAATCGTTTTTTCGTTTTTTTATAAGATGTTAAAGCTTCAATCTTTACCTATTTTCCGCTAGCTTATTGTCGTTATTAGAACTACTATGAACTATACTTGAGTCTGCTGATCATACTTGATATTGCATAACAAACTTTAAAACATCAGCATGGATTAAAAAAGACCCAAGAATTAGAAGTATAGCTTCCTCAAAAAAATGTAAAATTACGAAGTATCTGCTTATGTGTCATAAGGTGAAATCCCTGAAGATTCTGCATCCTAGTTAATGGTGCTTATAATTTTTTACTGTCCGTGGAAGCGCCAAACAACTGTGTAGGAGGAGTACACCAGATGTGCTCATTCTAGGTTATGTTATCACATTTACTTTAGTAACATTGCCAGTGTTTTGGCTTGTGCAATTCTACTTCTTATAATGAGGTTTTGGTGTTTTACTTAGAGTAGGACAGTTATAGATTATTTTTGGTCTCAATTCTAGTACAAACGTCTTTGGTAGTCTTAGTCCTTATCATATGATCATCTAAAACTGAAGATCTTTTCTTTCCTCCGACATCTTTTCCAGCTGTTCATGTGTTGAAAAACCATTTCTTGACTTACTGGAAAGCGATATGTGCTTTACATCAACTTCCTGTGTTAAAAAGGGATCAGTTATCTCTTTAATTTACTCCTTACAAAAAGAAAAAAAGAAGCATTTTCCGCGAGAAGAGTTTCACGTTACAGAATATATGCCACTTCCTTTTCTTAGTTTCTGACTTTTTAACGTTCTTCTCTCTGAGCAGATATTTTTCTTTCAAGGAAGGTTCATATTTGGGCCAGACGCAAGATCACTAGCACTGACCATGTTTCTCATAGTGGCCCCTGTCTCAGTTTTCTGTGTCTTTGTTGCTAGAAAGCTGATGGATGATTTTTCAAATCACCTGGGGATATTGATTATGGTTGTAGTCATTGTGTTCACATTCTATGTAAGCCCTCTCTCTAGTCTTCATTGATAGTAACATCCTCATCACCAACATTTTACAGAAACAAGCTTACTAGCAGTTTATGATTGCAATTCCAGAGAACACAATAGCTGTATAAAGTTGTCTTTATTTAATCTCACCTTTGCTGGAAACAAAGTACCAAGCATTAGATAATTAATGATCTGATGCTACCGTTGCAAAATTCCAAGTATTAGAAAATCAATGATCTTAATTGATCTGATATTAACTTGGCACTGCATCTCAAGGATGTAAGTTTGGCTTGGTTGTGCCAAACTGCCAGTACTTTTAAGTGGCTGTCCTCACAATGGAAAGGATTGACAACCTTATTGCATAACTCGCGCAATTTTTTTTTTTAATTTGCACTGCCAAGAGTTTCACATTTGAATCTTACAGGTTTTAGTTTTACTCCTCCTCACATCTGGAAGGGATCCAGGAATAATTCCTCGTAATGCACACCCTCCAGAACCAGAAGGTTATGATGGTACTGCGGAAGGTGGTGGACAAACTCCTCAATTACGTTTGCCCCGCATTAAAGAAGTTGAGGTTAATGGCATTACGGTGAAGATCAAATACTGTGACACCTGCATGCTTTATAGACCTCCCCGTTGTTCTCACTGCTCAATCTGCAATAACTGCGTTGAAAGATTTGACCATCACTGCCCTTGGGTAGGGCAATGCATTGGGCTGGTAATTATTTTTTTAGCTTAACATTTTTTTAATTGGTAGTACCGCCTTAGTAACTGATATGCTCTCTCTGTTCAGTTAACTTTTCGCTGCTTGATATATCTGATGAACTATTGCATATATTCTGCTATGTAGTGTTATCAGATCTATTTTTTCATAACCGCACTCTTTGTTTCTGCTGGGAAACCTCAAAAAAAGATACTAATTAAAGACTGATTCTTTTGCCTATTAAAAAAAATGAAAAATGGATTGTTTGTTCTTTTTTAGTTTTAAAACCCATTCACTCTAATGTCAATTTGAGAAAACAAGTAAACTGTGTACAATGTCCAAAGATAACTTGTAAAATTGTAGACTTCATGAAGAAATGATGTGGATCTGAAGCATTAGATCCTCGAAACATCTTGAAATTTAGCTCAAGTATATAATGATGTTAAATGGTTAATACTAATGTATGAATCAGAATCTTTTAATCATTAATGCTGTTGGTAGCAGGAGGAAGTTTAAATGTTTTGTAACCGACCTTTTAGTTCAAATGTCCACCATGCAGGCAATTAATATTTTGTATGTTTCTAGTTTTAGGATAATATTTAGCGCCCTAGATCTCTGTGGTGGAAATAAGTTTAGAGGATTTAGTAAACATATCCACAATTTTAAGTTCTCATCTTACAACAGTCTTGACTCTCAGATTTATGAAGGTATGAGGTCAGCTTGTCAATTTACCACTCAAAACTTCCACATTAGATTTGTGGAAATATCTTTATTCATTTGCTTGCACTGATAGTTTTCTGTAACTAATGCTTCTTTAGAAATGGTTCATCTACAGTTACTGCCTTACTGTCTTGCATTCGTGCTTTACATTGCACAGACTTCTGAAACTTTTGTATCTTTTATTGCAGCGAAACTACCGTTTTTTCTTTATGTTTGTCTTCTCTACAACACTTCTGTGCATATACGTTTTTGGTTTCTGCTGGGTCTACATTAAGAGAATCATGGTTCTAGAAGACACAACCATATGGAAAGCAATGATCAAAACACCTGCCTCCATTGTTCTGATAGTATACACTTTTATATCAGTGTGGTTTGTTGGAGGTCTTACTGCTTTTCATCTATACCTCATAAGTACTAATCAGGTATGATCTTGGATTCTAATTCTATGCTTCCCTTTGTTTAGCTAAGGTGGTTTGGATTTTGATGTGTACTGTGGGTGACATCTATTTTCTGGTTACTGCAGACTACTTATGAGAATTTTAGATACCGGTATGATTGGCGTGCCAACCCCTACAACAAAGGAGTGATTCAGAATTTCAAGGAGATATTCTGTACTACTATTCCACCATCCAAGAACAATTTCCGTGCAAAGGTGCCCAGGGAACCCAAGATGCCAAGTCGATCTGCAGGTGGGGGTTTTGTGAGTCCTAACATGGGAAAGGCTGTGGAGGACATAGAAATGGGCAGGAAAGCAGTTTGGAGTGAAGTAGGGGGAGGAGTGGATAACGAAGGACAATTTAGCGACAACAATGGCCTGAACGTTAAAGATGGCGTGTTAAGCCAAATGTCTCCCGAGATAAGAACTACGGTAGATGAGGCTGATCGTGCGGGAATACATCCTAGAGGATCCAGTTGGGGAAGGAAAAGTGGAAGCTGGGAGATGTCGCCTGAAGTTCTTGCTTTGGCATCAAGAGCGGGAGAACCCAATCGAACAGGTGGGAGTAGCGGTGGTGGCTTTACAACAGCCCGACCAACAGATCAAAACTTGTGATTAACAGATATTATGAAACTGGATTGAATAGATTAGTGGTTCTTGGAGGTGCGATATGTGGTCATTCAACTTGCACGAAGTGTTGTGTATTATCTGGCCTTTGGGACTCTGTGTTGACGGGTGTGAAGATGTTGCTCTGGTTGTTGGCTTTAAGAAGTGAACTGTTGTGTGATAGGAGCGGTGCTTTTCATTCTTAAACTTGTATTCTCTGTGTGGAATAGTTAGTGTAATAGCTTTCATCAGCGTGTTGTTATGTTCATAACTTCATATTTACCAACACATGCACGTGTACAAACTTTACTGCGTTGTCTTTTCAGCAGTTTAGGTCTAGAGCTGCTTGTCTCGTAACATCAGATGCCGGTTCCTTCTGTGCACCAGGCAAATCGGAGTTTGAAGAGTTGTTTCAAATGTTCTTGCAATCTCTGCCTCTATGAGGCTATTGCATGAGTAGTTAAAGTAAAAAGAATGGTTGAAGTAATCGATACATTAATTCTTGGAGCTTATTAGTAATGTTAACACTGTACATCTCAGTTTGGCTCAAAAGTTGTAAAAATGTCATATGTTGTAAACTTTTCTTTGATTTCAACTGCACGATTTTCTAAAGGTTGAATCTGGTCTCCTGGCTTGGTGGTATGCGCTTTTGTTGAACAATTTGATTGAAATGCAAGTCATAAGGATGCATCTTTCCTGTTATAGGCACCTATTCACCTAATGGAAACAAAAGTCCAGTATGTTAAGGATCATTGCCTTAGCTTTTCATTTGTTACATGTTAACCACCCTTGATCTTTCAAAACATAAGCATAGGTTCTTTCCTTTTTATGATAGTTTGTTTTATCAAAATCATAGAGCAAATACAAGTTTAATTCGTCTTTAATTCATATTCTTAATTTAAGGTGAATAAATGGAAAGATTCAGATCGGTTGTGCTCGGCTCAGCTCAACTTTAACCTAAAAATGAATATGTTGGTAATAATATAAAGTATTAAGAATCAAATTCGTTAAACTAAAAATAAATATGTTAGTAATAATATAATATTAAGAATCAAATAGGTTAAAATGCTAGCGTGAAGGAATGAATATGAATCAGTAGAAGACTCTCGCTTTCAACATATCTAATTTTAAAGAGTTGGTCATAGATAAAGCGAAGTGACAACTCTATATGGCGAGCAATATTATTTATCCTCCTCTCATTATTTTGGCCTTTTGTCACGTTCTTAGTTGTTTACTAAGTACACGTGCGGCACTTGACAACTCGCTCACGATCTTGTACAATTTGCTCACGTTCTTACTATGCCAAGTCAGCCTTACTACACTCAAGATCACTAAGAGAATAGAATAAAGAACACAAGAGAATTATTAAAGGAAGCTTTTCATTAAAGAGAACTTGAATTGTTTTCTTGGGTGATGAATTACAAATGAATGACCCCTATTTATACTAATCACTTAGGGGCTAGTATGTAAATAATAATTATTCTACAAGTCATTCCATATTTACAAATAAGTCCATTCTCTAGAATATTCTACAAGCGTAGAAGTTTCCAAGGACTTTCCTAGAAAATCCATAGGATTCTAAGGTCTTCCATGAGAAATCTCCATATTTCTCTAGAACCTTCATAAAATTGCATAAATATCTAGAGCTTCCCAAGAAATTCTCCATAGTTCTAGAATATTCTACCAAGATTTAATCCCATGCTTATGTAACCCTTCCATGTGGTAAAAATATGTGCCAAGTGGCACCTATGTGGCGTGATGATATGACAGGTCATCACACTCTCCCCCACCTAATATTGCAACGACCGTGGCGCAATGCTACTGCATAAACTCTCGGATCTTATCTTTGAATTGCCACAGCTCTTCATAACGTTCCCACGTGGCCTCCTCCGGTGATTGCCCTTTCCAATGGACGAGGAACATAGCGGTGGCTTTTTGCCCTTGTTTTCGCCTGGCTTGGTAATCTATGATAGCTTCAATCTGCCGATCATGCGAGGCGGTGATAGTCATTGGCGCTCGACTTGATTGGCCCCTACTCGGATTATCCTTATCTTCATGATATGTCTTAAGCATGCTCGCATGGAAGACGGGGTAGATCTTAAGATACGATGGCATGTCAAGCTTATATGAGATCTTGCCTACCTTGGCGACGATTTTAAATGGCCCCTCATACTTGCGAATTAAATTCTGATGAATGCCCCGCAGTGGGACCATGTCCCCAACTCTATAGTCTGTGGGACGCTGCCTACGGTCCGCAAATTTCTTCATCTTCTTAGCTGCCTTATCCAAGTAGGACTTAGCAGTGTCAAACTGCTCCTCCCATCCTTTGGCCATATGATACGCCCCCAAACTCTTCCCTCGAAGGCGACTGGTAATAAATGTGGAGTTTGTAGTTGTTGGCCTGTGGCTAGCTCAAATGGTGTCCGCCCTATGGACTCACTCCGCTGTAAGTTATAAGAGAATTGGGCGATGTCTAGGAGCCTTGCCCATTTCTGATGCGCACTTACATAATGCCTCAAGTAGCATTCCAGTAAGGCATTGACATGTTCCGTTTGTCCATCCGTCTGGGTAAAACTAGTAGAAAAGTACAGTTCCGTGCCTAGTATGTTGAACAACTCTCTCCAAAAGTTTCCAGTGAAGCGGGGGTCTCGATCACTCATGATATGCCTTGGTAAGCCCCAATACTTTACCACGTTCTTAAAGAATAACTTGGCGGCTTCCTTAGCTGTGCACCCGGTGAGGCGGGCATGAAGGTAGCATATTAGGAAAATCTGTCCACGACCACCATAATAGTACCATAACCGTCGGACTTTGGTAGACAAGTGATAAAGTTCATAGTCACGCTCTCCCATGGACACTCTGCAACTGGTGATGGCTCCGAAAGTCCTCCGGGTTATTTTTGTTCAACCTTGTCCTGTTGACAGACAAGACAAGTTTGCACATATCACTCTATGTCATCTCGCATGCATGGCCAATAGTAGACTGACTCAACCAAGGCCCTAGTGTGACGTTGGCCTGGATTACCAGCCCACATTGTATCATGACTCTCCCTTATGATCCACAGTCTAATGTCTCCAAACTTAGGCACGTAGAACTTATTCCTTTCTTGACGAAGAGCATCCACTATAATTTTTTGCTTGTGGATAAACATTGATACATGAGGTAAAAGTTCTCATCGCGCCATTCCCAATAACGACAACCATTACTCTCGTAACGGGGACATTTATAGAATCTACGACCACCATTCATAGGTGTCATAGCAGTAAAATGATTGGCTAGTAGTCCACAATAACAAGCACGAGCATCACCTGGATCACGAGAAGAATTAGAAGAAGATTCTGTCATTTGAAGCTTAAAAAGAAACGCACTCCAATTTATCAAAGATTTCGAGTTAAAAGATAGGATATGAGGGATGAGAGAGGAGAGACGTTGCTAAAATTCGGAGATGAAGTGGGTGAAAAATGACCTAAGGTCGGGTGTTTGGGGGGGGGGGAGGGAGTGTAAAACAAGGTTTGCTGGGTCGGGTAGGTATATTTGGGTTATGGGTGGGGTAAAATCAAGTTTGGGATATGACTTAATTAATAGCCAATCAGATATGGCTACGTGGAATTAATAAAATATTTAAATAAATCAAAACTTACCCGTTAGAATTAAGGGCACAAATATGCTAGATTTTTAACGATAGGATCATTTTTAAGAAAATAGATTATCGAGGGATATTTTTAGACTAAAGTTGATACGTTAGGGGCAGGTCTGACCATTTTCTTTTTACTTTTTCTTTATTGTTTTTGGCACAAATAACTGGTATTACTAGAAAGAAGTTCATGCACCGGATAAAATAATTAAGTACCTATTATTCTTTTCCACGTCGTTTTCCTTTTATATTTGGTATGTAGGACTTATTATTCCGTTTCTTCCTTTTATTCTATCTTCCTTGGAAGAATAATAATCAACTTATTACATATTACTGTAGTAGCTTAGTATTTTCTTTTATTCTTCCAAGGAATAAAATACCTCAAACGTTCTTACTATATGTAGTCATCAATTTAGACATTATATAAACTTCTTTTATTATTATTTGTAACTAATTTTAAATAATAAATTATTTAGGTTAAGTGAGCATTCCTTTTAGAACGTGGAATCCTCTTTTACAGTGACAAACAAAAAAAGTTGTCCAATCCTATTAAGAACCAAATTCTATTTCTACAAGGAGCTAAATTAGTTTGATTCTCCTACTTGTTTGAGAAAGTTTTATTATAAATAGATCACAAGATCTATATGCGTATTACATCATTGTATGATATTTCTCTGGATCACAGCTAGCAGCGTCCTTGGCTTTCTCTAGTTTCTTCTTCATCAGTCTTTGTTCTTCGTTTTTTCCTACCTGTGAATTATTAAAGCATTTTGGTATAAGGTAATGGAAAGTCACGTCCAAGAGGAAATACTTATGGATATTCTGAGCAGGCTACCAGTAAAGTCACTTGTTCGTTTCAAGTGTGTTTCAGAATCTTGGAATACATTGATTTCTGAACCTTATTTTAAAAAGAAACATCTCAACCATGCTAAATACCAACCCAATTCCCAAAAAATTCTTTTTTTAAAATGGTCAGAAAAGGATCATACTTTTCACTTCTATTCTTCATCTTTATCCTTGGTTCAACTTGTTCATAATATCCTTAGATTTGATTGTCCTTCAAATATTAATTTAGCAAAAGGTGTAAAACTGTATTGTAGTTGTGATGGTTTGTTTCTCATCGGTATTTGGAGTAATCATAATCGGGAACAACCTTCAATATTATTGATATGGAACCCCTCCACAGGAGAATCAACAATACTTCCCCATTCAACGTTGTTAAAACAGTTGGGATATTATAATGATGATGAGTCATGTATTGATTACGATGATTGGGGATGTACTTATGGATTGGGATATGACTCTACCAGTGACGACTATAAAGTCCTTAGGATTGACCTTTCTAGAGATGACGACAAGAATGCAAATGAAATTTTGGCATTGAAAAGTTGTTCCTGGAGAAAAATTGATGATAAAACCTCAGGTAAGGCAGTTAATCGTTTGTTGCATGGTGGGGAAGATGTGGCAGTTGTACATGGAGCATTTCATTGGGTTGGTATCTTATCAAGGTTTTGTGTGGTTTCATTTAATATATCATATGAGGTATACGGAGAGATACCATTGCCGGAGATAATGTACTCGCTCCCTTTAAACTATTCTTTTGAAGCAGGCGTATCAGAGTTTGGAGGAATGCTTTTTGTTTGGTATGTGTACCAGGACACTTTCTGTTTTTGGGGAATGAAAGATTACGGTATTAAAGAATCTTGGAGCAAGTTTTTTAGTATAACAAGTAACGGGTTGCGTGATATCACACCAATATATAAGTTTTCAGATGATAAAGTACTACTCTGCATGAGAGTTGATTTTACATCAAGAATTGTAAATAGGATAATATCTATTGGATCATTTGGAATAAGCAATCGAAGATGGCCTCTAGATTGTGATGATATTGACGCAATTACCTTTGATGGTGGGGGTATTGCTTATACGGAAAGCCTCATTTCTCCGAGAGCTGGTCTTTAAATTATGCGTTCACCGTCTACATAATGATTGCAACCTGTTATTCTAATAGTTTTATCGACTGCTAATTAGAATCTTTTTATTTGGTTGCAACATTGATTTACCAACTCTTTCTGGCTTGTTTTTTTATTTGAGAATCTGTGCCCACCCATTCTCATTATAATTTAATTTGTGCCATGACAGGATAACTAATTTACAATCTTACTTACATATTTAATGCATAAAGGTTCCTTCTCGGTTAAAGTTTACACATTGTTCAGTCCAAGATGCAGTTTTACAGTTGAGTCTCCTCCTTGATGTTAACTCAAACAGGCCACACACGCTTTTTATAACAACTATTTTATCAGCTTTGTTTTGAAATTTTGACATGAAATAAAAAAGAAAAGAGATAGATGCATGTAAATGACTATCAAATCAAATATAGAAAATATTGCATATCTTTGTTTTGGAATGAAATGGCAAAGAGGAGAAATAAATGCATGTACAAGATTACAAGATCTTAAACTATTGCAATATATGCAACAACGAAGATTTAGATCGAATTCTACACAATACTCTTTAGGAATAGTAAGATAGCAATTACAACATATTAGTAGGGGCGGCTCAACTGGTATACCATATTGAGCCATTTAAAATATTGCACAGTAACACACTTCGAAAATATCAAACGTTTGCAAGAAATATTTGCGTTTTGTAAGATTTTGAGCACATCTAATAACTGTAATGAGCCCGATATTTATAGGTAACATGTAACATAAATCGTCATATAATACCTTGATCTCTGAACCTTATTTTAAGAAGAAACATCTCAATCATGCCAAATACCAACAGAATTCCAAAAAAATTGCTTTTTTCTCAATGGTCCCCTAAGGATAAATCTTTTGACTTCTATTGTTATTCTTTATCCATGGTTCAACTTGTTAAGGATATCAGGAAATTTGATTGGCCTTCAAGTTGTAATCCAGCAGATGGTATAAAAGTCTATTGTTGTTGTGATGGCCTGTTTCTCATCAGGATTTGGAGTAATCGTGATTTTGCACAACCTTCAATATTATTGGTATGGAATCCCTCCACAGGGGAATCAACAGTACTTCCCCAATCGGAAAAATCTACTACTGATGACTATGACGAGAAAACTATTTACGGATTGGGATATGACTCTACTAGTGATGACTATAAAGTTCTTAGAATTGACATGTATCAGTATGACAAGCAAATTCTCGCATTGAAAAGTGGTTCTCGGAGAAAAATTGATAAAACTTCAGGTAGGACAAATATCTCTTTATTGTCTACAATGGAATGTTGTACATATGTACATGGAGCTCTTCATTGGCTGAGCTGGTTATCAAAGTTCTTTGTGGTTTCATTTAATATTTCAAATGAGATGCTCGAAGAGATACAACCAAAACTTTTTTAATGATTTTTTGGACAAAAATTACTTTTTTAATGCTAAAAGAAAAAAACTTACAAAAATAGCTAATTCGCTAATGCGAATTACCTTAACGGAAATTTTGCCGTTAAATCAATTCGCAGTATAATACTGCGAATTATAATTTTTTTTTTGGTAATTCGCAGTATTATACTGCGAATTACTATTCATTTTTTTTAATTTTCGCATTATTACTGCGTGTTATTAAAAATAATAATTAACAATACACATAACAATAATTCAAACACATAAAACATAGTACTATATTGCGAAATAATTCTTAAATTTTTCTACAAAAAAAATAACTTTTTCCACATTGGGTTTTATCGTTTTCACAATTAACAAATTTTAGTTTTGTTGTATTATTGGTTGCTAATGTCTAAGTTTATTTTCATTTGTAAAATTAATCTTGTACTTTTATCATAATTAAAATATGTCGAAATCTGAGTTATTTTAAAAAAAAATTATCTAGTAAATTATTGTTAGGAAAATTGTTTATCGTCTCAAGTATTTTGATTCAAAATTACTTGTAACTCATAATCTTATGCATGCAGCTTATGTTGCTTTAAATTAATACTAGTCAGTTAGAAAGTAGTCTAAAAGTAACCAAAAATAGTGGACTATCAAAAAACTTCAACAAGAAGTTATTCTGTGTAAATAAGTAATGGATTTAAATTATATATCTTCATAATGTAATGAAAGTATAATTTAATCTGTTATAATATCTTATTTAACGCTTAGTTTTAGATATCATATTATCAATTAATGTTATTAAATAGAGTAATTTTATAATTATTTTTTAATTAATCTGATTGTATAAAATCATGTTTACATAATGCATAAAAATTCCTACAAACTATAACAATGGTCTTGCAATTTAAGATTTCAACATCTCCAATCAACAACTAACCAATAATACTCCGAAAAGAGCTTTACTTCATTATTCGTCAAAAAATCTCTATTGTGTTAGAAGTATGTGGTCCGACATGAGATATTTTAGCAAAACACAATAGAGATTTTTTCTTAGCAAACATGAAAAGGTTAATTCTACAAGTAGTTTTGCATCAAATAAGCGTTTCGTATATCTTTTTTTCAACTGACTAGTATTAATTTAAAGCAACATAAGCGGCATGCATAAGATTATGAGTTACAAGCAGTTTTGCATCAAAATACTTGAGAAGATAAACAATAATTTACTAGATAATGTTTTTTTAAAAATAACTCAGATTTTGACATATTTTAATTATGATAAAAGTACAAGATTTTGCAAATGAAAATAAACTCAGACTTTAGCAGCCAATAACACAACAAAACTAAAATTTGTTAATTGTGAAAACGACAAAACCCATGTGGAAAAAGTAGTTTTTTTATAGAAAAATTTAATAATTATTTCGCAATATAGTACTATGTTTTATGTGTTTGAATTATTGTTATGTGTATTGTTAATTATTATTTTTAATAACACGCAGTAATAATGCAAAATTAAAAAAAAATTGAACATTAATTCGCAGTATAATACTGCGAATTACAATTTTTTTTTTTTGGTAATTCGCAGTATTATATTGCGAATTACCAAAATTTTTATTTTTATTTTTATAATTTGCAGTATTATACTGCGAATTACTTTAACGGCAAAATTTTCGTTAAGATAATTCACAATATTATACTGCGAATTAACTATTTTTGTAACTTTTTTTTTAGCATTAAAAATGTAATTTTTGTCCAAAAAATTATTAAAAAGGTTTTGGACTCCGAGGTGATGTGTATGATCCCTTTAAACAAATTCATTGTTGATATTGATGTGGGCCTATCAGTATTGGGGGAATGCTTTGTGTTTATTATAACGACATAACTTTTAATTTATGGGTAATAAAAGACTATCGTGTCAAAGAATCTTGGACAAAAGTATTCGCTATACCAAATAACGGGATGTATCATATCATGCCGGTATATAGGTTTTCAGATGATGAAGTATTACTCAACTATCGAGATTGGAGAACACTAAAAAGAACTGAATATAGGATAATATCCGATGGATCACTTGTATTAAGCAATCGAATATGGCCTCTAGATTGTAATGATATGGATGCGGTTACCATTGATCGCAAAAGTACTTTTCAATCTGTTTATACAGAAAGTTTGATCTCTCCGAAATTGGGTAAGTAAATTATGTGTTGGCTGTCTGAAAATAATTATGGCTCTCATGTAAGATTGAGGCACCTTGTTCATGTTACAATATGTCATTCTTATATTTTTATCTACTGCTTTGAAATGCAGTGACTTTTCACATTGCGTAACTGAGATACTTTCATTTTATAAAGCGTTGTTTGGTCATTCATGTATTAACGATGTTAGTAAATCAAGGAGATAATACATAAAATACCCATCAAACTTGTCCGAAAAAACCATTTACACACCTAAACTTTATGGGCGACCTTTTACCCCACTACTCTAAACTTAAGTGAATTTAATACCCCTTCAAAAAACTGAACCAAGTCTTATGACGGCTGTGTGTTACACGCACCAGTCCCCTATTTTCAGTTTTTCTATTTTCTTTTTTAATTTTAGTTTTTAAAAAACGACAATTTATGTTAAAAACAAAAAAAACAAGAAAAAATTGTTTTTACAAATTTGTGTTCCCAGTTTTTACAAAATATTTTTTTTTAAAACTAAAAAAAATAAAAATATATACTTTTAAAAAAATAAAGTATTTTGTTGACAATAATCTTTTCAGTTTTTAAAAACAAAAATATTTTGTAAAAAATGAAATTTATTTTTTCAATTTTCAGAAAAAAAATTCAGTTTATTCAAAAAAAAAATCTGTTTTTACAAAAATAAAATATTTAAAAACAGAAAAAAATAACATTTTACAAAAACGAAAATACTTTGCTTGATTTTTTTTCTGCAGTTTTTCAAAAATAAAAATATTTTGTTAAAAAAACTATTTTTTAACAAATTGTAAGAACTTGTTTTTTGTAAAATTTGAAAATATAGTAAAAACGAAAAAAAATAGTTTTAACAAAATATTTTTCGTTTTAAAAAAAATGAAGAAAATGTTTCCAATAAAATATTTATGTTTTTGAAAAATGTTTTTTTCTTCCAGTGTTTCAATTCTTTTTAAAGATTTTTTTTGTGTAAAAACTACAAAAATAAATTTTGTAAAACTAGAAAAAAAATTGTTTTTTAACATAATATTTTCATGTTAAAGAAGAAAAAATGAAAAATAAAAGAGGAAAAAACAATATTAAGTTAATTAGTTATAATATCCTATTAAAAAGTGACACATGGACCTGTAAATTAGTTTAAAAAAAAAATTTTTTTGCCTTCACGCGCAGCTACTACGTTAACTACACGTTTTGCGCAGAGGGGGTATTAAATTTACTTAAGTTTAGAAGAGTGGGTAAAAGGTCGCCCGTAAAGTTTAGATGTGTAATTAATTTTTCCGGACAAGTTTGATGGGTACTTTATGTATTATCTCTAAATTAAGTTATCTTCTGGTTGCACATCTGTTCATTTTGTTAGCAACTCAAGCTAAGATAACTTGGGGTTTTTGTCAATCCTCTTATATAAAAAAACTCGGATTGAACTTATGAGCTAAAAAATTAAAATTTATGAGCTAAGAGAATAGAGTTATTAATTTCTTGTCTCACAAGTTCAATCCGAGTTTTTCATATAAAAGAATTGAAAAATATTCCAAGTTATCTTAGCTCACAAGTTCAATCCAAAATAGTTAAAAAAAATTGGGGAAGTTTTCAATCCTTTTACATGATTGTCTGCCTTCAACTAGTTTATCACCCTAAGGCTTCGCTTTTTCTAGCTCCGTCGCTAAGGAAATATAGTTTAATATATATTTTAATATGCATTACCTTAAAATAACAATCATAAAGATAAGATAATTTTAATTGATCGACTCTAATTTCTCATTCTACTTATAGTTTTAATGATCTATAATTACTATTATAATAGGTATTACATAATTTAACTTATAGCTAAAACCATAAAAAAAATCATATAACAAAAAAGTATTGAATTGAGGAGGAAACTAAATATTCAAGGGCAAAAAAGGTATTATGTAGGATGGGGGGAGGGGGGGACAGATTTGATTTTTAACACAAAGTTGGGGATGGTAAATGATTTTCACCCGGTGAATATATATATATATATATATATATATATATATATGTGTGTGTGTGTGTGTGTGTGTGTGTGTGTGTAATGATCCCCAATTTATAAATAATAAATTCAGCCGACTATTTATGTAATGATCCCCAATTTATTGATATTCATGTTTTGATTAAACCTTGCAAAGTAACGGTCACTAAGCAAAGCATTAATAGGAAAAGGCATAGCATTCATGTGATTAGAAACTAAAATAAAATAAAATAATCGTGGACTAAAATATTCGTGGACAGCGTTATCAGGTACATATGTTGTGGTGGTAGTCCGAACACCATTGTCATAAAAATATTCCTCTTTCAAGTACATGTAATAAAGTTGAAAATTGATCAACATCACATACCCTATGATTATATGTGAAAATCCCTCTTCCAAGTACCTTATACCGAGATTAGGATTCAAAGATATGAAAAATGAGACCTAAATCTCGACTTCCAACCATTTTAATCAGCTGCAAACGTTGCAAGTGCGACCTTAAATTTGCATTTACGAACCCTCGCAAATGCGAACCTTCCAACACTGTCTTCGCAAACACGAAGAGGGTCGTATTGCGACATCTGGACCTCCTCTGCCTTCTTCGCAATTGAGATGATGGTGCTCGCAATTGCGACAACTGCATCATCAGCTCAGGAGTAACCTTAAAATCTGTTCAATCCAATATGAAACACATCAGAAACTCGCCCGAGCCCTCAGGGCTTCAAACCAAACATCCAAACAAGTCTAAAAATCATATCAAACACGGTGTGTTTCAATCACATATATCATATTATTCTCATTTGGGATGGACTAAGTCTTGATCCCCAGTCACAATCAATCCTGCACCTGCCACGGGGTGCGAGCCACGCCCTACTAGCGTCACAATGTGCTAAGCCGGGGTTTCGAACCCTCAGGCTACCATATACAAAAACTACTCACCTCTAGCCGATAGAAGCCTTAGTCTGCCTTGCGCTTGCCTAGCAATTCAATCACCTCGGATGCTGAATTTCGAACCGGCGAGAATTCTAGTCCGCGACGCCTTTGCTCCTCAACCGGCCTCCTCGCGCTTCCAATCTATCCAAATTCATACAAAACATCGATGAAGTTCGATTTCTAAAAGATGAGATTTTAGCCATACATATCTAAAATTCGTCCCTTAATGATACTACAATGAACCAATACAGTTATGTAACTTCAATCTACAATACCACATTCAATAGGGCCAATATTAGTCATAAATCCCATAACTTGTGCCATCTCGGCCTATTATGAAACATCTTGTAGGCATAAATATTTACACCTCTTAACTATAGCATTGGTTCCTCCAACTATCACCATTAACCAACAATTCATCTCTCTATCCTTCTTTAGCAATTTATACTCCTAACATCACGTGTGTGATCAACCATTCACACCTACACCAATAAAATCCCAACAAATATACACATTTAAATCCCTACCATGTTCATGTATTTAAATTGGGGATTCATGGCTTCCAACAACCATACTATATGTTGTAATACTTGATTAATACTCATATTCCCATAATAACACCATATGTGTAAGTCTAAGGTGTAGGATTACCTCTTGTAGATCAAATCTTGAAAGACAACTTTGGGGTGTTCTTGAGATTTTGAAGAAATCCTATGAAATCCAACCAAAATCATGTTGTAACTAGTGATTGAGAAGAGAAATCACCATGAAAACACACTTAAAAGCTTACCTTAGGAGTGCAATTGAGTGCCTTGGTCGAATTGGGGGTGTTGGGAGAACCCTGGGCTTGAGAAATGACTCTATTTCTCTTATTTCCGGTCCTTAAGACACTTAAATCCTTCAGACGCGTGAAATGCACCGTCTTCGCGCATTACTTCGCGCATTTTGCTGAGTATTCTGCCTCAGATGCGCGAAGTACGCGTGAAGAAAACTTCACGCATGTGACACCGTACGAGTAAAATGATCATAACTTTCTGTATACACCTCCAAAGGACAAACGGCTTGTTGCGTTGGAAACTAGACTCAAAGAGCTTTAATGTGATAGGTTGATCTTCACACAACTCCTTATATAACTGGATATATGATCGTTCAAAGTGAGGTCTTGTGCACACTCATTTACATCTTCGCCTATTATCAAGTTTTCCAACTTCAAAAATTCCCGTTAACCATCCGAAATCACCCGGAGGCTCCCTGGACCTCAACCAAAAATACAAACACCTCCTAAAACATCATACAAACTTGTTCCAATCATCGACATTCATCAAACAACGCCAAGACCATCAAATTACATCAAATTCAAGCCTAAGTTCTTCTACAACTTCCAAAACACGCATTTAATCAAAAACCCAACCAAACCACGTCCGAATGACCTGAAATTTTGTAGACATATCCAAAATCACATTACGAAGCTACAGAAATTGTCAAAATTCCATCCCGACCCCCCGATCAAAATCTCACCTACCGTTCGAATTTCGCCAAAATTCGACCTTAGCCAATTCAAGCCTAAAACTATATCGAACCTCCGATTTCGATTCTGATTGCTCTTCTAAGTCATAAATGATCCCTCGAAACTAGTCGAATCATCAAATTTCCATTCCGAGCTGTCTAACTCATCGGTCAACATTCGGTTGACTTTTTCCAACCTATTCTTCTCGTAAAGAGATTTATGGCCTCATTTCTATTCTAATTCTCACCGATTTGCTTCTAACTCTCCAAACACATATAAATTAGCATATTGAAGTATTAAATGGAGAAGATGGGGCGATAACTCCCGTAACGACGGGCCGAGTCGTTACATTCTCCCCAACTTAAACAATCGCTCGTCCTCGAGCGTACCCAGAGTTGTACTAGAAGCAACCCAATAGCGGAATGACCTTACCAAGCATATATGCGGGGTGGTACCACGTCACCGTGTCCATCATAAGTCCGATAACGCAATATAGCTGAACTTCCACAGTCCATCTGGAACATAGATCATATTGCACTTTTCGAAATCATATACCACATCTGGATCCCACATCTATACTCGGAATACACCCGAACCAACTGTAATAGTCCATACTCGCCACTCCGGGTGAGACCTTATGGTGTACCAACAAACCAATCACTCAAACGATGCCCTCTAATCACCATAATTTCCTACGATAACCAGTTACTACTGAAAAACCTTTCTCGTTAGCTAAAGTCTTATTCCAACACCTTCATGTATATTGCCCACGGAAACCGAACACACGATATATCGAATCCATCTCTCAGGTCATCCATTCATGAATCCATTTCCCTTTTTGACTGACATTATAATATATTTCGGAGCTAAACCTCAATGTTTTCATTTCTAACCAGTTGAAATCACATATGCCCGCACTCATTAATGGTTGCAACGATCATTCCGATTATAACACACCGCACTGGTGATATGACACCTCAACACCGACCTAAGCCACGACGAGCACAACACATGCTCCAATAAGAAACGTCTGAACATACTCAATCATGATAACTAACTCAAACAAAAGAGCTGTAATTCAATTCCTCCGTACCATCATAACATAGAACTGAGATCCCGTCTCGCATTATAGAAATAGAGTACCTGAATTCTCCTCGAAAGGTTATAACATTATATGGACCTGCCACAACTTATGATCCCATCCAAATACTATTACCCATGAAGCACCTCAAGTCATCTCATCATGCTCAAAACAGTCAGCCACGCACGGATTTAGGCCTAAACTCAAGCAATCAATCTCACACACGATGAAACAATTAATGTACGCCATCAATTCTTGTAAGGACATAACCAATGCGCCATTTTCCGAGCGACATCCAACACTGACTTTCCTTAGAGACTAAGAAGTATAGTACACAAGATAACCTATAGAAAAACTATGTTCCATATTACACGGTTGCGGCGTGCAACCTGCTCAAAATGACATACCCGTGGCGGCGTGCCACCTGATCCAGATACTATACCTGTGGCGGCGTGCCACCCGATCCACGCGTAAATCTCGTGAAATAAAATGCACACTGAGTCAAATTGCTCATTACGATAAGTATATATAGCCTAACGCTCGGCCACAAGAAATGCATCCGACAAAGTTCCTCAGTACCGGAGCTGAATCAATAGTAGAAACCTCTGCACTGATATCCGCCACGAAGGCCCCATTGAAAAAGCAATACCTACCCGCCATCCGCTGGTCCTCGGTACAACTACCCTGTTGGGGCATACTCTGATTCTCTCTACTACGCAATTTGTGCCATTTTCCGACATAGTCCATATCACATTAGTCTAGACGACCTGACTTATGTCAGCCAGTCTGAAATAAGGTATCATAATCCTAATTCATCATATAAAGCTAAGAGAGAGCCACTAGGGCTTCCAATTTCCGATGATCGCTAAACAACGTCGATACACACGATATACAACCACTGCATAGGCGGGTTACGTGAACTTCTAGTCTCTATCACCTATATAACACATGAATTACTATGCCTGGTTCCACACTCCACTGTACGAATACATAACACACATCAAGCATCTATTCATACCACGAAAGTCATTCAGAAATTTTCCTATGCCATCATTAACTCAATCATCACAGTCGGTCCAATAAGAGAATACCACCATACCACTAGATATTATTAGTTTATAGTACGTTGTCCCTTTTTTGACCATATACCCTGCCAAATCACTAGAATAGCAGTATCATTTTTCCTTAATCACCAGAAAGATCGATTCTTAAATTACCTTGAGCTGCCCGCGCTGCTCATTAATTAATTTTTAATGACTTCCCATATATTATGAATTGATCTCAAAACCGTAAACATGCCATTATCAGCTTACCATAACGTATCGCATATACCATACCACAATAATATAACATGGAAACTTCTATCCGTTTTCTACGCCGCAAACATCGACGCACACAACTAGTCAAGGACCTTCATGATCCCATATGGAAGAAAAGTTATTACACATCCCATGCTTCGCATACCGACAGGAATATACTCACTTTCAAACCACGGTAGAACACATCACAAACTCCTTCTTCCAATTCATTGCATAAGTTTAACTGCCAGGACTGAGTCCTTTTTCCCTCATCGAGCTATGCAACTGCCAACACTCAAGAGCTTGGTTGCACAATATCTGCAAGACTCATTACTTCGAACACATACCAGGAATTAATCGTATCCTTATCATACCATTTCGGTTTATTAACAAGTTGTTCCATTTACTCAATTTCCTTTCTGAATCATCTTTAACTTAGTATTAGCCTTTACTGTAGCACTACAATATCTCAACTCATGTTATCACATGAGACTCGTACATAAGACCACACGGTCTAAGACCCATAGGCCACTGAATACTCTCTCAATGTTTTCCAGAAGTACCACATTCTACAATACTTTATTTTGATGAACATCTCGTGATTTTTGAATTCGTTATCATTACCTTCCAATACGGTTACATAGAATCCCATCATTCACATAATATAGCACAAGTCTTGACGTTATCTGACGAAACCACCGTCTTTAGCCACAAACACAATCTTAAGACACCTTACCATTACAAGCAAAGTCTTGAACACCGCAAGGCTATTCTCGGGCGTCATTCACCCTTATTCAATTATAATTCAACTGTTTTTTGAACAGAACCACTCGTGCCTTGTTAGAACTCTGACATCGTAGAACATGATTACCTACAGATGCACTTAGCTATCTTCCTTTTCTATACACCGAACATTCTTGACCAACAACAATTCAAATCATCCTAGGATTTCTTCACATCCACGAAGCACTATAACCCTTTATCAGAATTTTCCCAACATACTTAGGGACAGAACCAATATAGCACTCAACAGTGCAATTAGTTAGTTAGTAACAACCTCCCCAACTTGGCTCGGAGCCATACATCAAAACACTTTTAGCCACCTATGTCATTCTTACTCAAATGATGCCATAATGTTATCGTGAGATTAAACTCAAGTCATTTAAGCCTACTCTCCAGGTGACAGAAATATTTTTTTTTCTAAGTCCTAAATTTTTCAAAAATTTCGGCAGAGTTTCCTTTGTAAATTGGCCTATCCACCTGCCAGAGAATCACCAAACTATTCTAACAATACATCCACAACTCAACAAGACATCACAATGTATTTCAACAACATTAAACCTTAATACTATACGAATCATATTATCACAATTTATACCTGAACATACGTTGCACCTGCTCGCATCATTGCACCTGCTCGCATCATAACACATATAAAATACCTTTCAATTACACCTAAGAATCAATCCACCTACTTTGCCGCAATCTAGTATTTTAGTACAACACCTTCCACCAGGATACACATAGCATAATCACTTTAGTCTTCCCGAGTCTAAACTTATTTTACTACACGTAAGGCATTTTACCTTCCAACTAAGACATATGATAAATATTCACCACACCCATAGTTCGGGGCTACACAACAGATTACAATAAGGATCTAACACCTGACAGCTCGTATATTATTAAACTGTTATTTCCACAGTTAGGGACAATACCGATCACACGAAATTTCATAATACCAGTTTGTAATATCAGCACCGGGTGCTCAATTCATAGACAAAGATATGGCCTCAAGTCCTCCCGACTGGCCCAACATGAACTCACAGAGATTATATCTTGCCCCTCGATCGGGAAATCACAAGCCATCGAGGAAATCATAATACTGAGCGCTCGATGCGTACGCAGACGTGTGGAAGGAATTTCAAAAACTATATGTCAAACTGAATCAAGTACGCACGATAAGAATTCCGAGAAATGTGAAGTGTTTTCCTAAAAGGTTTGCAGCCTCCCGAGGATAAGTACAGGCGTCCCCGTACCGATCCAAGAGACTCTACCAACTGTCTCAAGACTCATGAAGCCTAGTAACCTAGACTCTGATACCAACTTGTCACGACCCCAATCTCGGTCGTGAGGGCGCCAGACACAACTGCTAGGAAAGTCCGACCATTTACCCTCTCATCCCGAGCATGAAGCTCAAATCAATTACGTGGATATTATTATCAACAATAAAGCTAAACTAAATAACCACCCAAAGATCTAGGGTCACGAGTCTAGAGCCTGTAAACATGATCGGATAACAGTATCTAAACCAAATACTCAAGTATGAATAATGTATACACAAAGGAAAACTGGAATAAGAAGAGAAGCCAGGTCCTGCGAACGCCAGTAGCTACCTCAACAACTCGGATAAATACTGATAAAAGTTGGAGTGCTCGTCTATCCCTCCTGTGTACCTGAATCTGCACACAAAGGTGCATGGAGTAGGAGTGAGTACTAAGTACTCAGTGAGTAATAAATATATACAAGTAGCTGAAAGTAAGAAATCCACAAAATACCACATAATGAGCTGAACTACAGTCCGATTCCTCATACGAACTAGCAACGACAATAGTACATTACCGCCATCAGAGATAATTCACAGACAAAGATGCAATGCAAAACACATAACCGCTACGGTGTGTAGTCCGATCCATTTAACGTCGACGATGCTCACTGGGGTTGTGTAGAGACTCCGGACGGGATCCTATAGCCCAAGCGCAATACTAATGCGGCATGCAGTCCGATCCTCATATCAACCGCTGCGGCGTAGCCCGATCCATCCTCATTCCACAACAAACATATAAGTTATACAACAGCTCAAATTATTTATTTCGACGTTCCAGTTCATAAATTATGAAAATACTTTAACCTTTTATTTAATTTTCCCAAAACAGGTGACTCAACATTTCAATATGGTGATTTCAAACCAGGACAGAGATCAGTGATTAAGCAAGTGTAGCTATCACATATATAACTATCGCCTAGGGATACTACAGGTCGGCACAAGGCTCCAAACTTGGCTTACCGCCCACAATCATATCAAACATAGTGTGTTTCAATCACATATATCATATTATTCTCATTTGGGATGGACTAAGTCTCGATCCCCAGTTACAATCAATCCCGCACCTGCCACGGGGTGCGAGCCACGCCCTACTAGCGTCACAATGTGCTAAGCCGGGGTTTCGAACCCTCAGATTACCATATACACAAACTACTCACCTCTACCCGGTAGAAGCCTTAGTTCGCCTTGCGCTTGCCTCACAATTCAATCACCTCGGATGCCGAATCTCGAACCGGCGAGAATTCTAGTCCACGACGCCTTTGCTCCTCAATCGGCCTCCTCGCGCTTCCAATCTATCCAAATTCATACAAACATCGATGAAGTTCGATTTCTAAAAGATGGGGTTTTAGCCATACATATCTGAAATTCGTCCCTTAATGATACTACAATGAACCAATACACTTATGTAACTTCAATCTACAATACCACATTCGATAGGGCCAATATTAATCATAAATCCCATAACTTGTGCCATCTCGGCCTATTATCAAACATCTTGTAGGCATAAATATTTACACCTATTAACTATAGCATTGGTTCTTCCAACTATCACCATTAACCAAAAATTCATCTCCATATCCTTATTTAGCAATTTATACTCCTAACATCACGTGTGTGATCAACCATTCACACCCACACCAATAAAATTCCAACAAATATACACATTTAAATCCCTACCATATTCATGTATTTAAATTGGAGATTCATGGCTTCCAACAACCATACTATAAGTTGTAATACTTGATTCATACTCATATTCCCATAATAACACCATATGTGTAAGTCTAAGGTGCAAGATTACCTTTTGTAGATCAAATCTTGAAAGACAACTTTGGGGTGTTCTTGAGATTTTGAAGAAATCCTATGAAATCCAACCAAAATCATGTTGTAACTAGTGATTGAGAAGAGAAATCACCATGAAAACACACTTAAAAGCTTACCTTAGGAGTGCAATTGAGTGCCTTGGTCGAATTGGGGGTGTTGGGAGAACCCTAGGCTTGAGAAAGGACTCCATTTCTGTTATTTCCGATCCTTAAGACACTTAAAATCCTTCAGACGCACGAAATCCACCGTCTTCGCGCATTACTTCGCGCATTTTGCTGAGTATTCTGCCTCAGATGCGCGAAGTATGCGCGAAGTAAACTTCGCACACTATTTCGCGCATGCGACACCTTACGAGTAAAATGATCATAACGTTCTGTATACACCTCCAAATGATGAACGGTTTGTTGCGTTGGAAACTAGACTCAAAGAGATTTAAGTTAATAGGTTGATCCTCACACAACTCCTTATATAACTGGAGATATGATCGTTCAAAATGAGGTCTTAGGCACACTCATTTACATCTTCGCCTATTATGAAGTTTTCCAACTTCAAAAATTCCCGTTAACCATCCGAAATCATCCCGAGGCCCCCGGGACCTCAACCAAAAATACAAACACCTCCTAAACATCATACAAACTTGTTCCAATCATAGACATGCATCAAACAACGCCAAGACCATCAAATTACATCGAATTCAAGCCTAAGTTCTTCTAAAACTTTCAAAACACGCATTTAATCAAAACCCAACCAAACCACGTCCGAATGACCTGAAATTTTGTAGACATATCCAAAATCACATAAAAAATCTATAGAAATTGTCGGAATTCCATCCCGACCCCCAGATCAAAATCTCACCTACCGTTTGGATTTCGCCAAAATTCAACCTTAGCCAATTCAAGCCTAAAGCTACACCGCACCTCCGAATTCGATTTTGATTGCTCTTCTAAGTCATAAATGATTCCCCAAAACTAGTCGAATCATTAAATTTCCATTCCGGGCTGTCTAACTCATCGGTCAACATTCGGTTGACTTTTTCCAACCTATTCTTCTCGTAAAGAGATTTATGGCCTCATTTCTATTCTAATTCTCACCGATTTTCTTCTAACTCTCCAAACACATATAAATTAGCATATTGAAGTATTAAATGGAGAAGACAGGGCGATAACTCCCGTAACGGCGGGCCAGGTCGTTACACCTAGCCTCGATTGGTTAGTAACGAGAAAGGTCATGACCCTATTGAGAATAAACATAATACTAATTCTTTCAACAACATGAAATAAACAGAAATAATAAGCACAACTATGAAGTAAGACAGGTTATACAAGGTAACAATTAACACTCAGAGAATAAGGTAACACAGAGTAAAACAACTCAATATCAATACAAACAACGAGGATCTCCCAGGATACCTTCGTGTAGTCCATCATATGAGTATGTCCGAAAGATCTCCCTGGATATCGTCCCGTAGTCCAACTATCAATGTCCAGGGAATGGGATCTATCGGGAATCTAGCCCGTAGTCTCAAAGTAAAGGTGCAGGGTGATCTACCAAAAATCTAACCCGTAGTTTTAAAGTAAAGGTGTAGGGTGATCTACCGTAAATCTAACCCGTAGTCCCAAAGTAAACAAACAAGGGGGGAAGCTACCAGAATCCCACATCTGTAGTCCCAATGTAAATACGCAGTCACAACAAGAAGGTATCCAGAAATGAAGTTCAAAAATACAAGGCAACATGTAGTTCTAGCCTAACATGCTTCGCGTAGTACAAACAAAGCAACTTGAGCAAATAGGCGATTTAGATCAACTAAGCATGCTTTTCTAAACTAACACAGGCTATAATTGCAAATGGAATAAAGCAGATAAGAAGGAAACTCACTCTAAATATTTATGTTAAACCAGATTTTTAACAATTAGCTCAAGTACGCGCTCGTCACCTCACGTACAAGGCATTCAATTACCAAATATCATATCCCAAGGGGAAGGTCCCCCGCACAAGGTTAGACAATCTACTTACCTCGAACCGGCTCCAAAGTCAAATCAAAACCACACGTTTGCCACGAGTATCCAACTCTAAATGACCAAAATCTATTCAATTCAATTACATATCGTAAATAACATCTCAAGCAACTGATTTTACTATTTAATCCAAAGCTAAGACACGAAATTAGGGAAAATAACCAAAATATCCCTCATGCCAACGTCTCAAAATCAGATGGAATTAATATTTTCAGAACTCCCGTACTTTCATGAGTCTAACCATATACGAATATCTCAAATCGGAGGTCAAACACCCACTCAAAACTTAATAATTCGGTCTATGAAGTTTTACCCATTTTTCATTCAAAAATCCGAAATTAGAAGAGGAATTCATGATTAGATTAGTGGGTTATGAGAAAAGGGGGTATAGATCGTTACCCAATCGTCGCCCTTGAAAATCCCTCAATAGCTCTCCCAAATCCGAGCTTCCAAGATTTAGTTTTGATAAAAAAAATGACTAACCCTCGGTTTTGAAATATTTATAACTGTCCAAGAATTTTATGCATCGTAATCGCAGGGGGCTCATGTTCGCAAAGAAGAAAAATTGAAGGATGCCCATGTGTGATCCACGATCGCAGAAGTATACGCACGAAGGCATTGAAGGAAAATATTGGAGTCCAGAAGTATCTCTACGCGAACACGTGGAACCGTTAGCGAACGCGAAGAGTGGACCAGTATAGTTACGCGAAAACGTGATAGTTACGCGAACGCGATCGAGAGGAAATTCGTGAACGCGGAGGTGTTATACGAAAGCGAAGAGAAAATTTCCTGGTGGTCAAAATAATGCTTCGCGAACGCGATAGAGGGATATCAGAAGCAGCAATAGTTCAAAAATAGGAGAAAATGCCTCGTTGAGCATCCGAAACACACCCGAGGCCCCAGGACCTCAATCAAACCTACGGACATATCTTATAACATCATTCAAACTTGTACCAACCCTTAAACCACCTAAAACAACATCGCAAACTCAAATTAACCAATGATTTAATCCTAAGAACTTTAAATTCTATCAAAATACTCTTTTGATAAAAAAACTAACCAAACCTCGTCCAAATGACCTAAAATTTTACACACACATCCCAAATGACATGATGGAGCTACTGTTTCTTTCAGAATTCTATTTCGATCCTCAGATCAAAATTTCACTATCAGACTAGAAACTTCAAAAATTCAAACTTCGGCATTTCAAGCCTAAATCAGATACAGACCTTCAAAACACATTCCAAATATGCTCCCAATACCGAAATCACCTAACAGAGCTAACGGAACAATCAGATTTCTATTCCGAGGTTGTTTTAATATTGTTCTAACTACGGAAAACTTTCCAACACTCTCCTAAACTCAAAGCCAAACATCCTGGTAATTAAAATTAGTAGAGATAAACTTGGGGGAAGCAGTTAATAGGGGATCGAAGCATTAAGTCATAAGACGACCGGCCGGATCATCACAGAGTAAAGATGGAATAATGTTGTCACAAGAACATTAAGTTTGGAGACTTTCTCAGAAACTTGAATATTTTAATATCACTTTTGTGAGCACTCTTTTGATGATAACTCTTAGTTAAAAAAGAATAATAGCTCGCGTGGTTCACCGGTTCCACCGACTAGACCAAAAGAGTGATTCAGTCGATACACAGGTGCGCTTGAAGTGGGGGGTGTTATCCCTATTGGGCTGGGCCCTTCCCCATAAGGCCCCATCGTCGGGGCATAAGCGCCCTCTTGCCACCCATATGCGAGGCGTCGTCTTAGCCTTCCCTGACCAGACCCAGTTGCTCAGTCAAAATATGTCAGATTATTGGGAGTCTGATACATTTAACAAATTTTACAAGGCCTGATATAATCTATGTTGTGTGTAGACTAAGTAGATATACTCATAATCGCAACAGAAAACATGGTTTGCATTAGATAGACTAATGAAATATTTCAGATGAACCATGAATTATGGTAACTTATATAGTAGATTTTCTTCTACCGCAGAAGGGTACGGTGATGCAAACTGGATTTCTGATTCAGATGAAATAAAATTTACTAGTGGTTATGTATTCACCATTGGTAGTAGTGCAATATCGTGGAAATCAGCTAAATAGAAGATCATCGCTAGATCCACTATAGAATCAGAGTTCGTAGCTCTGGAGTTAGTTGGTTCTGAGGCTGAGTGGCTAAGAAGCTTCTTAGCTAATATCCCTTTAATAAAGGACTTATTGCCTCATGTGTCTATACTTAATGATTGTCATGCGTCGATAGCTATTGCAAAGAATAAATCTTGTAATAGAAAAAGTAGACACATGAACTTGAGACGTGATGTCATAAAATAGTTGTTGAGAGATAGAATAATTTTCATTGATTGTGTGAAGTCAGAGATAAGTTTGGCCGATCCTCTGACTAACCTATGGGAAGAAAATTAATTCTTCAAACCTAAAAAAAATGGGGTTGAGGCCGACATGTTGTCAATAGATATGGTAACCCAACCTATGTGATTGGAGATTCTATGAAGTAGGTTCATATAGGTAATAACAAGTTGATATTGACACTGACGCACTAAAAAGAGTACTTGACTGCTACTAGTTGAGAAATTGAGTTATAACTCTTAATTAAATTCATATTCCTAATAGATTGTGTATTTAAAAATAGTATACACTTGATGAATTCACCTATATGTGAGTGAGGTGGGTTGCTCCTATGAGATTTTGGTCTAGTCTTTAGAGCTCTCATGAATAACCAGGCACGCGCATGGCCTATTGGGCGCAAAACCGCGTTGAACAACAAAACTTCTGGGGGTCGAAATGTGATTGATAAAATCTCTAACTTATAATAAGAGTTATTGGTTCATAGAAATGTTATATTTCACTAGTAATTCTGTGAGCTAAACTTTATTGATCTATGTTTGATTCATAGTTCAAAAGACACCAAACATATTGCATTTGAAATATGTGGGGGAACTGTTATGATATTTCTAAAAAATGGACAAATGTCCATCCATGTGGCAAGTTGCATGCAAGTAAAGTGGACAAATGTCCATCCATGTGGCAAGATGCATACAAGTCTTGACAATCATACTTGACAAATGGCAAGAAAAGCCTTAATCTTTTTGCATGTAAAAGGATTTTCCCTTAAACCAATTTCACACAGCAAAAACATCATTTCTCTTCTCTCCTTTCATGCCTCGCTTCTTCCGTTGTTGTCCAATATTAAATATTAGTTGTTTCCTTTCTTATTTACTTTTCTTGCTAGCTAGCTAAGTTTGTAATTTAATATTTTTGTTTATTCATGTATCCTCCCAAATAGAGGTAGGCTTGTTTAATCTTGAAGAAATATTTCACACTGTTGAAATTATTTCTTAGAACAATGCCCAGCATGACTCAAGTCAATCCGTGTATCTACTTACAAATAATATTGAAGCAGTGTTATTATTAAAAAATTTGCTTTCAGTTACAACACATACATGCCGTATTGCCATAGGCACAGTTATAGAAGTAGGACAGACTCACAATAGAAGTTATGGGTCCCATAAAACTTACGTAGTACTTTTAATTTAAATCTTGTATTTGTTTCAAGAAATTCACTTGATATATACAAAAAATTTATTCCAAGTCCAGTTACTAAAAGAAATTGTGATTCAAAATCCATAACCTTAGCTCCAGTTTAGCCGTACATTTGGGTACTTTTTCTCAAAGAAAGTTTGAAAATAGTGTTTGTTCATGGAATATAATCAGTTTTCGAAGGAAAAAAAAAAATCAAATCGCAAAAAATGGTTTGGGACAATTTTTGAGATAATCTGTTTCTTCCGTTAAAAAAAAACTTTTTTTCAAATAAAATTATATATCCAAATACAACTTGACTTTCAAAATTATTTTTCAATACAATTTAAAAAATTCTTCTTTTTTAAATTTTTTTTTAATTAAATCTATGTCCAAATCCTCTTATGAAGAGAAGCAATGGAGCCAATAATACAAGTAATATAATGCAGCAGAACCAAGTACCTAACTTGTATGATGTACTGGCATTATCCTACTTGCCATATATTTTGGCCATTTGTAAATAAAATAGTCCGTATGCAATGGTGGATCCACCTCACCTCTAACTCAGAATAACAATAAATGAATGCTATCCTCTCGAAAGTCAACCAGATTCCAATAACTACAAGTTTCAAAACACTCTGATTGTCGATAAAAATAGTAAAGTATACAAAGGATATAAGGCATCACAAACGTGGCTGCCAAAATTGGACAAATCCTGAAAGCGCTGCTTTAGGCTGCCAAGAATTGCGGAGTGCGCGTTGCCTACTCATATTCCTATCCATACATGTCAGCACCTCGTGCTTGTGGTTATATTTCTTTTTTTTTGGTTTTCGGTACCATATTGGAGCCCGATTATATTCGGATTCGCATTGCGTAGGCTTTTTAGGAAAAACGTTCTCTACTAAGAATTTTTCCATCCCCAAGACTCGAGCTCATAGTTATATTTCATATTGTATCTACACCAAATAATAGAGATCTCCAAGCACATTTAGCTAGCATTTGACTATAAATTTTCAAACTTATTTTAAAATATTTGATTTGGATAAAGTTATGTTTGAAGATGAAAATTTGATTGTATATCATTTTCAAAACATATTTCACTTTTTTTTTTTTAAAAATACATGGAAGGTTACTTATATTCATAAATTCTAAAAATATTAAAAATAGCCAACAATACCAAACAAACAAACTTACGAATCATGTATATGTAAAAACTTCATCGATGTCATTCATTATCATTATCACAAACCATATTCATCATTATACATAAGTTTGGCACAAAATAATTATTTTTATAATGAACTACATAATACAATGTCGTAAAATCATAACATGATATTTTAATATTAACTACTAGTAATACAAAATCACTACCTATTACAATTCGTCAAATGCAATAATATAACAAGATCCATTAGCCAAAAAAATGATAGTAACTAGCTAGTGGATTAGTTGGGTCATAATAGGTGGCGAAGTCTTTTTTATAAAATACAAAAGTTCAAGGTAATTTTTTAAAATGGTAAAAAATCCGAAGTAATATTTTGGACAAAAAACAAGTGTAGAACTAGTTTTGAAATTTGAAAATTTTGTTTTTAAAATTTGTCAAATTTTGGATATAATCTATAAACAAATAGATTTTGCCAAAAAAATTTATGGACAAACGGGCATTAGTTTACGGCAATATATAGTAGAATTTAGGAGTCTCTTCCTCAAATGTGTACTCTTTTGTTTTCTACTGTATGGTCTATGGACAATAATAAATTGAACGTTTGAATTAAAAAAAATTCTACTAGAATTTACAATGGATGTCATGTTCAAAATAATACACTAATAAAAATGTCATACAAATTGCACTAAAAGACTGAAGTAAATCTTTTGTGCGTTCTTGAGCCGAAGAAAACTAAAAGGATGATTTTCCTTTTCGCAAATAATATGAAAACGAGAAAAGAAAAATTGGATTTAAGCTGCTTCTGTCAGATTTTTCAAATTAAATCAATATCGTCTTTATTTTTATTTTACGATCAATATTTATTGATCTAGAAGAAGAGCTAGTAATGATATTCACGTGATACAAACGTGAGAATAAGTCAAATCGGATGGATTATAGATTTTCATCCAGTCGCAGCATACATCTACCGTACCTACTTGTCCAAGTCCACCAGAGGAAAGCAATTAGCTGGAATGTGACCAATTTGGAAAGTTCTCAATACTCGAATTTAGTTTGGCTTTTTATTTTTCCTTTTCATTTATTTAAGAAAAAACGTTATACTTTATCTTTTACGAATTCTTAATAAGACAATTTTATAGTCACATAAAGTTTGAAATCAAAATAAATTTAGACCATAAATTTTAAAAATTGTTTTAGTTCTTCTTTAAATCAGTCAATCACCTGAAACGGAAAGAGTATTAATTATGGTTATCCTTTTGAAAATAGGATCAGACTCCATTTGGAATATATTTCGCATATTCTTCCTTGTAAATGTGCGCTACGAATATCCAACCAACTTTTAGAGACAAAACAAACACATTAATCCTTTTAGGTTTGTGTGCATTTTTAAAATAATTATTAAATTAATAATCCTAATAATATTGGGTATGGGCTATGGGGGAAAGGGAATGTAGCATAAAAAATTATCTTTCTATAGAAATATTTTTACCAGTATAAAATATTTTTCAAAAAATGTTTTTCACTCATTAACTAATCATGAAAAAATAAATTATAAAAATATTGGGTATTGGGGGGAGGGGTTGAAGAGAGTGGAATAAAAAAAAAATTCAAAAGAAATATTTTCACTTTCTAACCAAACAATAAAAATATTTTTCAAAAAAAGTTTTTCATACCCCAGCCAATTATGAAAAAAATAACTCATTTTCCTGAAAAACATTTTCGTTCGTACCAACACATTCATCGACGTAACTTGAACACAAAATTTACCAACCAACCAATATGGATGATGCAATTACAATTCATTTTATAGTAAGTGGCCTAATAATAGTAATATCATACTCTAGAGAATTACTAATCAATTTTGCCAAAAAAAATTATTGTGCCAGGCTTAATGCATGCATAGCCGAAAGTGTTGAATCATTGTGTTCTCCATGAATCTTTTTTCAACTATTCTACATGAATTGCAGTTACCTTAGGAAACAGGATGTGGATGTTTAGGTCTGAGCCTTGGTGAGAATTATGATGCATGTAACTGCCTTCATTTCATATTAAATGAAATACTTTGACTCGATACAGAGTTTAAGAAAAAAAAAGATTTTTTAAACTTGTGATCTTAAAAACTTAATGATAAAAAGTTTGTAGGGGCATGATTTTTGTATAGCTATAAAAGTCTCTCATTAAAGGTAACTGAGTAAAATGAAAGAGTTTAAATTTGAATTATTTTCAAACTTAAAAATACTTTATTTATTTTGAAACAAACCAAAAGAGAAAGTACCCCATTTAATATGAAAGGAAAGGAGTAATAACAAAAGTTTCAGCCATGTCAAATGCCAGATGGCTATGGTGGAAATGATTCATAAAAAGGTAAATATTTCTTATGAGATTGATATAACTTGCAAGATATATTCGGAATATCGTGAACATCATTGAGATCAGAGGCGGATTTAGGTGCGCAAGGGGTTTACATGAAGCCCCTTCATCAAAAACTTACACTGTATATAATAAGGTAAAATTTATTTTTTACTTCTATATATTAAGTTTTGAACTCTCTTAAAACAATCCAAATGTATAGTTTAGTGGTTAAAGGGGTTCAAAATTTACATAAAATAATGAGACCAATTCTTACTAGTTACAATAAAAAAAAAATCGAACTCCTTTTGTGGAGATCTTGTATCCGTCACTAATTGAGATGCTATGTATTACACTAGAGGGTCGGTAAGTAGGAAAGACATCATCCGGGATAACTCCACCTTTACATGGGAATAAAAAAAATATTATAATTCTAGGATCGTTACTCACAAAATTAATTATATCATAAACAAACATGAAATAAAATGTTCTTAAATATAATTATTATTTGTCCCTAGTATCAAACGAGCCCTAATATAATATGATGCCAAAGTTAAGCCGTAAATAGTGATATTCCTTTCTATAGATTTTATTTCATTTCCTTTTGCGCATTAAAATAATAGTGTTCGATTGACGTGGCAAAGCTAGAGGGATAAAGTTGATGGATGGCTTAATACTGATTTAGGTACATTTTAAGTTTTGATTTTTTTTTTCTTTTATTAATTTATGTCTTGATCACCAAGGAAAATAATTAAAAAAAACATTAAGCATGAGAACAGACGGAGGAAATTCAACAGTTGAGGACGCGTCTGATCTACGTGAAAATTGATAAAGAGGAATATCCAAAAGCATAACCCTGTTGTGGATTGGGAATATTCTTTCGTGTCAATGGAGATCCTCTTCCAATTCCACCTCCATAAATACCATTGTTGTACATTACATCTTTCCTATCTTCTCGTACAATTTCCTTCTCCTTTCTTTGTCCAAAATTTCTTCCCCGTTTTCTCTCTTTATTTTTTCTATTAATACAATGGCGCTTAAAGCCGTTCATGTTTCTGATGTTCCCAATCTAGATCAAGTTCCTGAGAAACCTTCTTTAGCTATATATTCCACCCGCTTCTCTCAAGGTTTGTTTTGTGTTTATTTTTATTTTGATTGAATCAGTTGTTTCCCATTGTGTGAATTTTATAGAGAATTTTACGGAATATTGATTTTATGCAGGGGTTGAAATTGGAAGAACATCGTTTAAGCCGTCGAAATTTTTAGTCGTTGGCCATAGAGGGAACGGGATGAATTTGTTGCAGTCTTCTGACCGGAGAATGAAGGCTGTTAAGGAAAATTCCATTCTTTCATTCAATTCAGCTGCTAATTACCCCATCGATTTTATCGAGTTTGACGTTCAGGTAGGAATATATTTTCTCTTCTTCCCTTCCCCCATTGTGTTTTCAATGTTTTCCTCTCTTTTTTGGGCGTTTTCCGGCGAATATTTTGTTTCATGCGCCGCGTGCAGTATTTGTTTTTTTGGTCTTTCTATCCACTGTAGCTAACCGAAAAGCCCGAAAATCAATAAAATTTTCTCCGTAATAGTGACGACAAATTTTGAATAAGAAAAAAAAAGTCCGTCTTTTTTAAGCCCATTCGAGTAACTGTTGCAATCGGATTTTGGACAATTTACGTTAATTCCAAAACCCTAAAGATTGGATCTTGCCCGAGTATTCTAAGAAAAATTCAGGAAAATTAGGTAAAAAGATAAATAATATGCTAGTTTAAACCCGATATTTTTTCCCATGTTCACCACAAGTAAATTTACAATGATATTCTATAATGATACTGATTTGGCTCTCTTTTTCTCTGCTATCTTTTGGGATTGCAAATTAATAGATGTGTAAAGAGTATCATGAAAAAAGTTGCTGATTACTTGGAGTAAAGAGCCCCTTGGGCTTTGACGGGAAAGTAAAGAAGTAAATGTCATTTTTTGTAGGTGACAAAGGATGATTGCCCCATCATTTTTCACGACAACTTCATCCTCACTCAAGAAAATGTAAGCTCTTCCAAATTCTAAATGATTTACCTTTTTCCTTTTATGTACATTGAGCTTGATTCTCATGGTTGCAACTATGTAATTTATGCAGGGTACAATCTATGAAAGAAGAGTAACCGAATTGACGCTTACTGAATTTCTTAGCTATGGACCTCAAAGAGAAGAGAGTGTCACTGGAAAACCTTTGCTGAGGAAAACAAAAGATGGAAAGATTGTTAGCTGGACAGTTGAAACCGATGATTCAGCGTGTACCTTAAAAGAAGCTTTTGAGAAAGTGAACCCTTCTATTGGATTCAACATCGAACTCAAATTCGATGATCACATTGTTTATGAGCAAGACTACCTCGTTCGCGTTCTTCAATCCATTTTACATGTTATCTCAGAGCATGCTAAAGGCAGACCAATTATCTTCTCGAGTTTCCAGCCTGATGCTGCTCTTCTTGTCAAGAAACTCCAGTCTACTTACCCTGTATATTCTATTTTATTAAACTAGAAAAATAACTTTGATTTCAGTTGGTACTATTTTCAATTGATTTTGACTTTTGGCATTACAATCTTGCAGGTATTTTTCCTCACAAATGGAGGAACAGAAATTTACTATGATGTTAGAAGGAACTCATTGGAGGAAGCCACTAAGTTGTGCTTAGATGGTGGTCTTGAAGGGATTGTTTCAGAAGTGAAAGGAATCTTTAGGAATCCAGGAGCAGTTAACAAGATCAAAGAGTCTAAGCTCTCTCTTATGACATATGGCAAATTGAAGTGAGTAATCAATATTGATTCACATGTTTTTTCTGCATTCTAATCAATGATCCGTGAAGGATGAGCCTTGGCGTAATTAGTAAGTTGTTGTCATGTGACCAAGAGGTCACGGATTCAAACTGTGGGAATAGACTCGTGTAGAAATGCAGTGTTAGTTCCCCAAACCCGGTGCTTGCGGGAACTTAGTGTACCAGGCTGGCCTTTTCCATCTATGAAGGTGGAACGCTAACTGTTTTTTTGTTTTTTGTGTCTCAGTAATGTGCCTGAAGCTGTATATATGCAACATCTGATGGGAATAGACGGGGTAATTGTGGATTTGGTTCAAGAAATAACAGAGGCTGTGAGTAACCTAGTGAAGAAGCCAGAAAAGGCTGAAGATGATATTTTGCTGGAAGGGGAGGAAAAAGTTCAGAATAGACCTCAATTCTCACAAAGGGAATTGTCTTTTCTTCTCAAGCTTATCCCTGAATTGATACAATAACATGCCTGCTCACTATTTTATGTTTGTATTTCTGGTTTACAAGCGTGAATGAGTCCTCACCCTTTTCACTGGGATTGTTATACTTTAGTGTAGATACTTTAGGTAGGACCTTCAACTTTTTCATTTTTTCTTTTTTCTTTGTTGCCTTTACTACCTCTTGTTCTGTCATTTTTTCTGGCCATAACGGGTCCTCTGTAATCGACTATTGTACAATATCCTTGAACCAGAGATAAAGAAGCAAAGGTTTCATATCCATTGATGCTACTCCTATTGTTTATTTTCTTAATAGTCTTTTGATAACAGCTTTATGAACACTAGGGCGTTAAGTGGTTGAATTGGACTAATTTCAATGAAATAAACAAACGAATTGGGCGAACTTTACATTGATCAAAATAAGTTGAGTTCTATTGAACATCTCTAAAGTTTGCTTAGGTTAATTGAGCTAGGCAATTATCATAGCCGATATTCTTTTCCATTTGTTTCTTTATCTTTTAAAATTTATTTAATTACCAAACTAAGTAATTTTTCGCTACAACAACATCAAAGTATAATTTTATTTAGTAAAGTTTGGGGAGGTTAATGTGTACGTAGATCTTACCTAGGGTGTAGAGAGGTTGTTTCCAAATAGACCCCCAGCATCTTTTCCTTGAAGAACTTCCCATCTTGCTTTTGGGGAGATTCGAACTCTCAACTTCTTGGTTGAAAATGGAGGTTGCTTATCTTCATAGTAACCCCTCATGTCTCTACGCAGACCTACCCTATCAAATATAGGTAGAGAGCTTATTTTCAATAGACCCTCGACTCAGGAAGGGCAAAAAGAAGAGGAAAGCAAGGAAGGAAGAAAAATGAAAGATAAAAGAAAAAGGGAGAGATAAAGGATAAGTGGTACCAAATAATAGCAACATGGGATACAATACCTGAGGCTAACAAAACCACATAACGTAATAAAACTCTAAGAATATGAAGGGACATGAATGCTACTAAGACTATGGGTGAACAACTATAAACTACCTACTAACCTTCTACCTTAATTCTCGACCTCCGCACCCTCATATCGAGGGTCATGTCCTCAGTGAGCTGAAGCAGCGCCACGTCCTGCGTAATCACCTCTCCCTAATACTTCTTAGGCCTACTACCTTGACCTCTTCTCAAACTCTACATGGCCAATCTTTCACCTCCTAACAGGAACATCAATGCTTTTTCTCTTAACATGCCTGAACCATCTCAGCCTCGACTCCTACATCTTGTCCTCCACGAAGGCTACTCTCACTCTATCCCGGATAGCTTCATTCTTAATCTTATCTCTCCCGGTACACCGACACATCCATCTCAATATCCTCATCTTTGCTACTCCCATCTTCTACACGTGGGTGTTCTTGATTGACCAACACTCAGCCACATACAACATAGTCGGACGAACCACCACTCGATAAAACTTACCCTTAAGTCTTAGCGACACATTCCTATCACACAAAACACCGGAAGCGAGCATCCACTTCATTCATCCTGCTCCAATGTGATGCGCGATATATTCATCAATCTCCCCGTTACCCTGGATAATCGATCCAAGATACTTAAAACTCACTCTCTTGAGGAAAACTTGAGCATCAAGCATAACCTCTACGTTTGCATCATAAGTCCCGTCACTGAACTTGCACTCCAAGTATTCTGTCTTGGTTCTATTCAGTTTGAAACCTTTAGACTCTAAGGTCTGTCTCCAGACCTTCAACCTCACGTTAACTCTGCTACGTGTCTCGTCAATCAACACTATATCATCGGCAAATAGCATGTACCAAGGCACTTCCTCTTGGATGTGACGCGAAATTACATCCATCGCCAAGATAAATAAAAATGGGCTAAGAGTCGATCCCTAAGGCAAACCCCATCACCACAAGGAAATGCTCAAATTCACCACTCACAGTCCTCACTAGAGTCTTAGCATCATCATACATATCATTAATCACACTAATGTACGCTACCGAAATACTGCTAACCTCTAAACACTTCCACAAGACCTCCGCGGAACTTTATCATTTGCTTTCTTATGGTCAATAAACACCATGTGCTAATCCTTCTTTATCTCCTTGTACTGCTCCACTAATCTCCTTACTAGATGACTCGCTTCCGTAAAGGAATGCCCGAACATGAATCCAAACTGATTCTCGGAAATAGACATGCACCTCCTCACCTAGGCCTCCACTACCCTCTCCTAAACGTTCATAGTGTGGCTCAACAACTTGATACCCCTATAATTATTGCAATTATTTATATCACCCTTGTTATTGTAAAGCGGAACCATCATACTCCACTATTATTCTTCGGGCATCTTCTTTGTTTTAAAAATAACATTAAACAACCCAGTGAGTCACTCAAAACCTGCCCGCCCCACGTTTTTTGAGAATTCCACCGGGATTTCGTCTGGCCCCGTCGTTCTGCCACTACACATCTTACGCATCGCCCCTTCCACCTCCTTTACGGTAGTCCTCCTACAGTACCCAAAATTTTGCCGACTCTTGGAGTGCTCCGACTAACCTAGCACAATGTGTCTATCCCCCTCCTCATTCAACAGTTTATGGAAGTATGCCTGTCATCTTCTCCTCATAAGTGCCTCATCCATCAAACTTTTCCATCCTTGTACTTGATGCACTTGACTTGGTTTAAGTCGCGGACTTTCCTTTCCTTCACCTTGGCCAACCGGTACAACCTCTGTCCTCTTGTCCCCGTCTTTGCCCTCGAGCTCCTCGTAAAAACGAGCAAATATCGCGTTCTTAGCCGTCGTAACTTCTAACTTTGCCTCTTTATTTACCTTTCTGTAACACTCTCGATAAATCCTTTTTTCCTCCTCGTTTGTACTCTTCGTAGAGAGTGTGTTAGAGAAATAAAAATAAAAGCCAAATTCCAGATGGATGAATTGGATTTTTGCGCAATCTGACCTATCAATATATGTATTCTCAGCCGAATCCGTTCGGGCAAGTTTTGCGTATTAAGCCTAAGATTGACACCTTAACCTTAGGTAGTTGAGTACGAGAAATCAACATCCTAACTGACATCAGTCTAATTTATACGTACCATTTAACTAACAAAAAGAATTTTTCTTTAAATTTTCATCTTCGCAAAGAGAGAAATTATTCTAAATAAAATCGTCGTTCAAAAATTTTCTAGAAATGGTGAAAGAGGAATAAATTCTCCCCGTGCATCGTATTTTTCAAATGACGTGTCTACCTTCACGATAAAACAAGAACGAGGGGGACACTAATGTAATTTAGGGTAAATGAATGTCTATAGCGAGCTAAATGTGACATTTCTACCGACGAAAGTAGAGGGGAGATGGTTGTTATTTTACTCTTAAGGAACGGAAGGAAAGAAAGTTATTTGTCATCATATGTTGGTATTCAATCGCAGAGCAATTTGAATCGACACTAACGAAAATTATCTTTGAGCTGAATGTAAACTTTTCAAAAGTGTTAGGTGATGTCCCTATGTAATTTGTACTTTCGGCCAAAATTATTACTAACTTTTATCAGGAAAAATAATGTACTCTTATAAACAACAATTGGATGAAAATAGGGGCGGGCGTTCGGGCAGTTCAAATTAAATAATGATAATCCCAATCCAATCCAAATAAGTTCTGATTTGATCGTATTTTTTAAGTTCGGTTTCAGTTTAATCGGTTCGGCTATTATAATTTTTGGTTTTGAGCATGCTTTTACTTTTTACAAAAAACAATATCCAAATGAATTATACATGTTATATTGCATGGATAGTTTCTCATTCCTGCCGTAATCATCCAAATAAAATATTCTAAGTATTGAAATTATTATCACAAAACTACAACATAGACATTAATACGGCCGATAAGAAGTAACAAAAGTAAAATCATGTCCAGATAGAAAGTATTCTGAGAGTAATTTAATAATTAATATTGAAGAAATGAGATTATATCTAATAGGTAAGATATTGAACTCATTCATATGGATAATAGACTAAATATAAAGTATAAAAAATTTAAATTTTTGGAAACCAATATCCGAAGTACCAAATCAATATCCAATCTGATATTCAAAATTTTTTAGAATTAAATACAAAATCCAATCCGTAATCCGGAAATCCAAACAAAAAATCCAAAAAATTGTATTTCAATGGCAAAGGGTCATTAGTTTTGTGGCTATTTTTTGCCTTAAATGAGAGATTTTCTTTTACATATAAAAGATCTATCTTTTACACTGAAAAAATCTAAAAAAAATTATTTCGTTAATTAAAATTGTAAAGGAATGGATATGTGAATTCATAATGCAATGGTTGGTAACTAGATAAACCAAATCAAAGAGTCTACAAAAGAAGGCTTTTGGAAAAGTAAGTTCATCGATATTGGGCTTTAGCCTTTAGAAGTTTAGCAGGCCTTTACATTGAGAAACGACCCAAACAAATGGAAACTCCATTGAGAAACTAGGATTGCTTATCGGACGGTTATTTATTCTTAACAGTTTGACTTATCGGTTATCGGCTTTAAATATATTAATTTGCTACCCATCCGATAAGATATCGGGCATATTAATATCGGTTTAGCTCTTATCGAGTGGTTATCGGGCTGTTTATCGGCCTAATTCAATTAAAATTAAATTAAATTTAGCCTCTGTATTTTTAAATAGGTGGTCGACGTACTAAGAAGGACGAAGTAAAAGAGATACAATGATGGATAATTTTTTGTCTAGAATCTTATTTATGTTTATACACATGGACTTTAGAAGTGGGCATAATGTATATTTTAACATGTTATCTGTTTGGACAGAATTGCTAGGCCAAGAGTTCTGTTAGTTAGGACTTAGGATGATATATTTGCCCAGGATAAGAAAAACAAATATAATTTTAGGTGAAAGTGAAAATTAACATCTCTAATTTATAGACGTAGAAGTCACAGAATAATTTCGTGTCAATTAGTAAAAAATTGTACATTAAAATCTTAATCCTACTGCATAGAACAGAAATAAAACATATAAAAAGTTACCACACGATGATTATATATAAAATGAATAGAAAGAGATTTTTTTACGAATCAAACAACGTAGGATCACAAAAAGTTTATAAAATTATTAGTACCTACTAATAATTCAAAACAATTGAAAAGAAAATCACGTGTCTTGATTTTCATAAAAAAAACTATTTTTATAAAAATATTTTCCGAAAAAAAAACTATTTTCTACTCTCTAACCAAACAATAGAAAATATTTTCCGGAAAATATTTTCCACTTACCAACCAAACAAGAGAAAATAAGTGATAAAACCACTCATTTTCCATGAAAATATTTTCTAGGAAAACATTTTCCTTCGTACCAAACACACCCTTAAATTAAAAATATCAATTAGCCCATATAGTTTCCAACTTTCCATGATGTTCCCCTATATTTCTTACAATCATTGAACGTGCATGTGTTAGATGAGTTTGTTAAAGCGTTTAATTAATAGAATTTAAGTTGATGTTAAAATCTTACATATTAAGAACTTAATATAGAATGATTATAAATAATTTAAATAAGGTAAAATAGTAATTGATTTTGAACTCCTAAATATTATGGCTTCATACATAATTCAATTAAGGAACTATGTCCTAAATATTAGGAAAATAAGTTGAATTACTAATTTGTCTAATGTAAACTTTATTTTAAAGGGTAAAAATGTGAATAATATTTCGCTAAGGACCTTCGTGCTTTTAATATAGTATAGATAGATATTAGTTTCTCGACGCTTTGCACGTATATCCATATTAATTAGTATAAACTTTTAAGAAAATATAAATAATATTAAAGCATATGTGCGATGAGTAGCAAGAAATTTGAATGAAAAAAATATTTGATATCATCTAAACCAAGGAAATTTAGCAATTATATTTATCCACATAGGTAAGATCAAATGATATGTTTGTTCTCACATAATACTTACTTATACACAATATTCTTAGTATATAATTCTAACGTTTCGAATGTATTTCCAAGATCAAAACTTTTGATATCTATATTGTATCTGTTCACTTTGTGTACATGCTATAACTCATCGATCAATATTCGGTTTATTTTTCCAAATTAACCTTCCCATAAGGAGGTTTATTGCCTTGTTTCTAATCGGATTCTACCCGATTTACTTCTAACTCCCCAAACACATATAAATAAACATATTACAGTATAAAATGGAGAAAATGAGGCGATAACTCCCGTAACGGCGGGTCGGGTCGTTACACTCTCCTTGGAGAGGTTCATGAAATTACAGTTCATCTCTCGTCCTCTCTAGAGGATGAGAAAGATGAGTGATGTTCTTTGCTCTTCGGTGAGAGAGAGAAAATGGAAAGATCCCCCCTTGTCTCACTCTTCTTTCTCCTAATTATAGTCGAAGACCTTACGCCCATCACCCCTTATCTTGGTCGGCTAGGTCGAGAGAGTGACGTTCCCCTCGGGGGGGGGGGGGAACCCGACCTCGATGCTTGCTTCAAAACTATTACGGATTGGGCGAGGTCGAGTTCATTAGCCGTCATTTAAGGAGTAGATATTTAAGACGGGGTCGGCACCGCAATGATCGAGTGATCAATTTTTTGACCAATACAATGTTATAATCCGATAAGTGCAAGAGGAAGAGAAAACCAAATAGAATAGAAGAATACAAAATATAAGAATGGATTAACTAACCGAACATGAAAGTGATAGTGCAAATCAAAAAAAAAATGATAAAGGAATTTACCTTGGGCAATTGGCAGAAAGAAGCGGAATAGAGAAAGTTACGTTTAGCTAGTGTAACAAAAAAATAGAAAGGGAAGGAGACATTACAAAAAAGAAGAGGAATAGGCAATTTGATAGTAAATATACCACATTCACTGTAGCAATATTTAGCATTGAGTCCCTGAATATATGTACCATTTAGCTTATATTTTCTACAATATTTTTAGCTTTATTTACTGATGTACAGGGTAATTATGTATTTTAACTTTTAAAGAATACTATAGTAAAATAACATCACACTAAAGTCTTCATGCTTATTACGTATATAGTATGATGATAAGATAGATAAGATATATATATATATATATATATATATATATATATATCCGTTAAAAAAATTGAATAATCTGTCCCCAAATTGATAAGTCGCAAATAAAAAAAATTTAAATTGTTCTCCGTCCGTTAAATTATTAACCCAATACCAATAAACCTTTTAAGCTTCGATTTTCGTTTTTGATTTGATTTTAAACACTACTGTGAGGAACTACCTTTCAATTAATTCATATTTTAATTAAACTTTCAATGGCATGGGAGTACACACTACCTACCAGATTATTGAATAATTTACCATTTTCCTTATTGAGAGGAGGGGAATCTGAGTAGAGCACATGACACAATACTTTGGGGCGATGGCCGGTGCTTGTTGAACATTGACCCTAGCACTTTTTTAATTGGGGCTTGGTGTGTTTTGTTACACGTTTCCCACTGTCCAAGTATTTATTGCCATCTCAAATTAGATGAGTTATTTACTTTATAGTCTCTTTCAAATAATTTATACTTACATTTTTAAATTATAGAATAATTCAATATTAAACTTTTTCTTTTACTTTTAATAATAACTTTTTATAACAAGATATGGTCCATAAAGCTTTTATCGCTCAAACATTTTAAGATCATAAGTCTCAAAAACTTTTTTATTTTCTTAAACTTTATATAGAATTAAACTAATCATATAAATAGAAACCGAAAGAGTATTGCGTACTACGTGTGTAGGAGTACTAGTCAATTTTGGAGATGATATGTTATGGTCATAGTCATGGAGTCCGCGTTAGTACAATTTTCAGCTTTGTTTCTTTTCTATTCCTTAAGACATATATAAGACAAAACCTCCCCACACTCCCACTAAATGCCTAGTCCTTTACCATTTTTCTAGCTGGCCGAGGATGTTGTCGTTGGGCTTAAGAGAAAAAATTTCAAACTCCAGCAGTCAGTCCACAGATATGGAAAAGCAGAAAGAGGGTGCAAAACCTGAAGAGGGCACAATTAGGAGCTTAAATCTACCCATTGGATTTAGGTTTCGTCCCACTGATGAAGAGCTATTGGTTCACTACTTGAGTAGAAAGATATTTTCTATGCCTTTGCCTGCCTTAATCATCCCTGAAATACTGGATGTTTTCGACTCCTTTCCCTCTGACTTGCCTGGTAAATTAATTAGTCACCCTGCTAACTCATTCCTTTTCTTGAACAAGATTAGTTTCTTTTTTTTCATCCTTAGTTGTGTGTATGTATGTACCAGTAGCGAATCCAGAAAATTTAATAAGTATGTGTTGAACACCTTTCCTAGTGAGCTATGCAAGAGTGTTCAAAGTATGTTTTTAAAATATTTTACCTTATCACGATTTTAAAGTTTATGTGTTCAGGATTTTAGTCCTTTTTAACTTATTGGGTTTCAAATTAATAATTTGAACTTATTTAACAAAAATTGTAAGACAAATATATAATTTGAAATAACTTTATGTTATATCTAACATGAGTAGATGTCATTGTCAGTTTCTTATATAGAAAAAATTTATTTACTAGTCAAATGACAATTTATAGCAGGGGACTTGAGGGAGAAGAGGTATTTCTTCAGCAAAGCAAATGGAGATATAAACAGCAAGGGGTGCAGCAGATTGATCAGTGGCAAAGATTGTTCTGGTTATTGGAAGGTCGTTGGCCAAGGCAAGTTAATTGTGGTTCCAGTTTCGAGTTCTGCAATAAGCGAGCAACAACAACAGCGGCTACTTCTTGGGATGAAGAAAGCCCTCCGATTCTACCAAACAATGCGTTCTGAATGTTTAAGAACGCGTTGGATAATGCACCAATATTCCCTTGTCGCCATTTCCCCCACTGATCAGGTATGAACACTAACATTTCCTATGTTCGACCCCATATTTGTGTTATTTTGTCTTGAAATAGTCTCTCTGCCCTTCCAAAGTCGGGATAAGAAAATTACTGGCTTGTTGTTATTGTTAACTTGGTTCGTCGATATGCAGAAAGTTAACGTGATGCAAGTAGGAGATTGGAGCGTCTTTCGCATATACCAGAAGAAATTAGTAATATCAAAGAATTTGAGGACTAAGTCTAATGGTGTTGCTGAGCAATGTAACATCAAGACAAATAGCCGAAAGAGGCCTCTTAATCAAGTGGTAAAATACAAGGAGAGTCCCATTTAGGCTATTCCTCTTCAAAATCAGCAGTCATTTACATCTCTTCTAATCAATTAATCAGATCAAGAAGTTACCAGTTGATACTTCAGATTATATTTTGTTTTTTTTTTTCTTGGGCCACCTTAGTAGTGAGCATCCACAAAGGCTTGCTTTATTTTATTTTTAAATTTTCGAGTAACACGAAAGAGAAAAATTGGCAGCACTTGGCCTTGTCTTATAGTATCAATTTGGTTTCATTCTTCTTGTATGTTTGTACACGATGGAAGCACTGTTTTAGAAAAACGACATCATGCCTAACCGGGTTGGGTCAGATAATTTAACCATTTTTTGCATTACCAATTTTCAACTCGTCCATGTCTAACTTGATCCACTCGTTTGCCGCTCTTAGTTAAGCACGTAGAGGCACGTTATTTTTCAAATTGAGGCTAGTATATCAAAAGCTAGCTAATGAACCACATTAACATTAATGTTATGAATATCCAATCTTTCTGCGATTTCCTGTCTAATTTTATAACTTTCACTTGGGATTTAGATTAATTTTAAGAATAAATGGGATTAAGATAATTGTTTCGTCATCTCGAGGTAAAAGCAATTACAATTCTGTTTTTTTAGAAGTGGGAATACTTATATTAATACTAATAAAGTAGTTCAGAACTAAAACATACCAATTCTGTACATTATTTAACAGTTCAGGATTTCCATTGTCACCCACCTTGATAAGTACTCCTACGTTTCATATTCTATAATTCAATTTTAAACTATTTTATTTTACCTATTTATTCTTAATAAGAAATTTTTATAGCGATACAAATATTCTCACAAAATTAAATTCCATATTAAATCAAACTACTATGTCTAATATGAAACGGAACGGAGAGAATTCTAATTACCAATGTGCCAGACACGGACAGAATAGTCAAATATTATAAATATAGTAAAAATTACTGTTCTCGACTCTCCATAAGACAGAGTGGTAGACAAACGAGTCTCTCTGAATAGAGTGCAATAAAATAATTAATTAAAGTGGAAACGAGACACTTTTTTGCATTATCAGAATACTTTTATTTTATTGGTTGTCGTAACTTGTGAGAAGTGGCATTTATTACAAATAAAGACAATTAGAGAGATGGATCATAAATCAGCACTTTGTTTGGGCCGGTCAACGAGTCTGCTCAAAGCTGAAAGGACAAAGTAACGGGAAAAAGAAAACTGCAAATCTGCACTGCAATATACAAGTAAGAAGAATGATTTTGTTTGTTTCCTCATTTACTCTCAAAATAGCACATCCATACATTTACAGCTTTTTTTCCAGAAATGTGAATTCTTGGCAAGTTTCTGAATTGGCTAGATAACTAGCTAGGCCAAAAAACAGAAGATAATGATAGTAAAGTAGTTATTAGGTTGAAACTAGTATACTAGGCAGTACTAAAAGTACACAATGAGAAGTTCTAGCTAGCTAGCAAATTCATTCATATTTTTCTTGTTTCATGTTGAACTCCAATATATGTCACCCACCTTGCTCATGTATAGTCTTGTGTTTCAGATCTAGGTTTAAACAATAGAATTTTTTAATAAAATAGAGTTAATTTTAGCCATTTTTAATATCCAAAAGATAGATTAGCCCGATTTTGTAATGAAATATCACGGATACTATTTGAGTAGCAATAAATAGTAACAATAAAATTATATTCAATGACCCAAGAATAAAAAAGGTAGCACTAAATGCAGTAAATAATATTTGTGTAAATAAATGGATGTGAGTCACCCAAAAAGGGTAAAATTCTTTGATATTCATTCAGACGAAGATAGATGATAATAAGCTCTTGAATATTTGGATCCTCCTTGGATCGTGGGAGGAAAAATAGAAAAAGATCTCAAGAAAAGATGCACATTTTGTATGTGTATGACAAAGTAATAGTCTTCACAAAATATCAATGGTCTATTTTGTACCATGAGTGGCTAATGCTCCCGATAGCTACATATCGTTCTATTTATAAGAGCATGTGGGCTACAAAATTCTAAAAGTATAGATGGAAGGAATATTCATTGGAATATTCTCTATAAGACATATTCCTAAAACTAACCGTTACTGCTCTGCTAAAGGGAGTACTGGTCCTTATCTTCATCCTCCGTTGAATCCCCGACCTTGCCTTCCACCTCTGTTGAATCCTTGACCTCGCCTTCGTCCTCTTTTGAAGCCGAATTGACTACGTTTGGCAGCCTTCGAAGGCGTTTTTAATGTTGATTAGGCTCGCACATATCATTATGATAATTTTTAGCCCATACATCTTGGATGAGTGATTTAAAGAGAGAGGAGTATTACAGTTTTACATTTTGGTTGATCGAATATTGTTATCATCTCATATAATATTGAATATATAAGCCTCATAACTAACATTTCGGTTGAGTTAGACATGAAATTTATTTTCTTTATCATGTGGCTCACTGATCAATTCAAGATGTTTGAATTGTTGAAATGTCAAAAATTTCAACATCCCACATCGGTGGGTTAGCAAAATATAAAAGGAGGCCTAATGTTTAGGATTTAAACACACCTCTCACTTGCCTTCTTATCTTCTTAAGGCATTTGTATCTTCTTTCTTTAGTATTATTTCACTTGTATTTTGGAGTGAAAAAAATATTGATTGTGTCCGAGGAGTAGGCAAAATTAGCCGAACATCGTAAATTCTGGTGTTCCTTTTATTGTTGTTTTATTGTCTTATTTATTATTTGGTGGCTGCCATAATTTTTGATATAGTAGTTGTGACTCATTCGCACTATATACATTTGGCTTCCACAACAATTGGTATCAGAGCCAAGGTACTGTCTAAGTATGCACTGTGGTTGCAGCACATTCTGATCTTCCACATCAGAAAGGATTTATCTTGGTAACTGAGTCAAGGTTCTGTCTCGGTATGCTCTGTGGTTGCAGCTTAGTCTGATCTTCCACATCAGAAAGGAAATAATCTTGATTTGTGTCGTCAACTATTAAATAATATTTGTGTCAAAGATGGGAGATAATAAACAAGAAGAATCTACATCAAGTGTCAGCAATACGTCATCATTGGCATCTTCACTTATGACAAGAATTGTGTCAAATGCGAAATTTGCGGTAAAAATTTTTGACGGGTCCGGACATTTTGGGATGTGGCAAGGCGAGGTTCTAGATGTCCTTTTTCAATAAGGGCTAGATCTGGACATTGAAGAAAAGAGACTAGATGCTATTGGAGAAGAAGATTGAAGAATTATCAACCGTGTTGCTTGCGGTACCATTCGATCCTACCTTGCTAGAGAGCAGAAATATCCATACACAAAGGAAACTTCTGCAAGTAAATTATGGAAAGCACTGGAGGATAAATTTTTGAAGAAAAACAATCAAAATAAATTGTACATGAAGAAGATACTGTTTCACTTCACCTATGTTCCTGGTACCACGATGAATGAACATATCACCAGTTTCACTAAGTTGGTCACAGATTTGCAAAATATGGATACAACTTATAATGATGGTGACTTGGCCTTGATGTTGTTGGCATCACTTCCTGATGAGTACGAGCACCTTGAAACTACTCCAACAATATTGAGGCATCTCTGTGGCAGACTGAAATAATACCTGTAATGACAGCATTAGAAGCAACTGCCTCAAATCGGCCCTACAGAGCATAACATCTGGCATGTCCGCCTGATCGGCCTCCCCCTCGAGGGCGACTCCTAGTTGCCTGACGCTCACCCCTAGCTGGTGGGGCGGGTGCTGAAGTAGAAGGACCAGATGATGAGGGCTGCCCCCTTTGTTGATATGGCCTGGGAACAAAGCGGGGACACTCTCTACAGATGTGCCCAAACTCTCCGCACTCAAAGCAACTCCCAGGTGCTGAGGGCTGGGACTGATGGGGACCCCTAGCACCGGAGTGTCCAGCTGATGAACTAAGTCGAGAAGAGCCCTGGACAGATGGGGCCTGTGAAGAACTTTGTGCTGGCATAGCGCCGAGAGATGGCTGGCTCTGGTGCGAACCCTAATAATCACAGCCAGAAGATGACCCACGGTGATCTGAGCGGGCCGACTGTGAAGACCTGAAAGAGCGACCTCGGCTCAGCTGACCCTGGCCTCTGGTCTGAGTGCCACTAGAACTAGCTGATCCTCGAGCCCTCTTGGCCTCCTTCTCCTCGCGCTCCCTACGACGATCCGTCTCTATGTCGCGAGCGATATCCACAGCATCCTCAAAAGAGTGGCTCAAAACCCTCTCTCAGGTCATCAGAATACGGATAGGATAAATAAGGCCATCAACAAAACGTCCAATCTTCTCCCGGTCAGTAGGAACCAACCACGATGCATATCTAGATAACTCTGTGAATCTGACCTCATACTCCGACACTGACATGTCTCCCTGGCGAAGCCCCTCAAATTGTCTACGCATCTCTTCTCTCTGGGACCGAGGTACCCACTTCTCCAAGAACATAGTGGGGAACTCTCGCCATGATAATGGTGCTGCTCCTGCCAGTCTACGGCGCTCATAAGCCTCCCACCAAGCGAAGGCTGGTCCCTGGAACTGGAAGGTAGTAAAGGATACACCGCTGGACTCCAAGATCCCTGACATACGAAGCATCCGACGGCACTTGTCCAGAAAACCTTGGGCGTCCTCGCCCGGAGCACCACTGAAAATAGGATGAGATAATCTGCTGAACCTCTAAAGACGACGTTGCTCGTCGTCGGTCATAAGTGGGACCCTGTCCCCCTGAACCTGAACAACTGGCTGTACTGGGACCACTGGCTGAACTGGAGGAGCCTCAGGTGTCTGCAGGCCCTGCACTGCTGGCTCTGGAGTGCGAGCTGCGGGGGTCTAATGACCACCCCCGGTCCCTGATGTAGCTGCTGCTGTGGAAGCTGAAACTGCCTATGCCAGGCCAGTGCAAACCGCTAATATTTGGGCTAGGGTCTCTTGTAGACCCGGAATAACAATGGGCACAGCCGGTTCCTAAACTGGTACTGCTGGAACCTCAGCAACTGGAGGTTGTGGGTCAGCTGGCACTGCCTCAGCTGCCCTACCCCTACCACGACCACGACCGCATCTACGGCCTCTAGCAGGTGGCAATGGTGGTCGTCCACCTTGTCTGGAAGCTAGAGTTCTTGCCATCTGCGAGAGAATAGAATATCAAGTTTAAGTTTTGAATCAACAAAATCGCACGACAAGAATTTCAAGAATTGAAACTTTCCTAAAAGGTTTGCAACATCCCGAGGATAAGTACAGGCGTCCCCGTACTGATCCACGAGACTCTACTAAATCGACTCACGACTCGCGAGACCTGTTAACCTAGGCTCGGATACCAACTTGTCACAGTCCAAACCCCGGTCGTGATGGCGCCCATATTGCTAGGCAAGCCCGACCATGTTATCCATCTTACCAGCCAATTATTAATTAATGCTGATCAATAAACGTTACTAACTTGTTTTCATATCAAAATATTAAGTGTAGAAATAGAAACAAACAAAATACAGCCCCAACCAATCGTGGTGTCACAAGTCTGAGCCTCTACAGATGAAGTATTCTACACAAATCATGTATAGGCAGAATAGAAAAACGACAAAATGATAAGGAGGAAGATATCAGGTCCTGCAGACGTCGGCAGCTACCTCGAAGTCTCCTCGGGATAATAATAATAACGATGCAGCTGCGATAACTCAACTGCCCTCCTGAACCTGTGAATCTGCACAAAATGTGTAGGGAGTGGGGTGAGTATATTTCAACTCAGTGAGTAATATTTTTAAAATAAAAGATGCTTTAAAACATTTATTCAACTTTCCGATAGAGGCTCAGTATTAACAAGGGTGAAAACAATCAATAAATCAATATATTCGATAGAAACTCACTAGAAAAGGGAGTGAAATCAACAAGTTCATCAACAGGCCTCTCAGGCAAACATTACTCATTTGCATGTATATAGTTATCGCCCCTCGGGCTAGCCTCTCTGCCATTCGTGACTCAACTCTTACCAATCAGTGCCCCCATTTAATACTCACGCTCAACAGGTACTATATAGTAACCAGTACGGCGTGCAGCCTGATCCATATATATATATATATATATATATATATAACCACTGTGGCGTTCAGCCGGATCCATATGGGTACCCCGAGCTCATTGTGGGGGTGCAGACTCTGGAGGGGCTCCTACAGCCCAAGCGCAATATTGCTGCAGCGTGAAGCCCAATTCGTATGAGTATATTGCTGCTGCATGAGGACCGATCCATATAAATATACTGTTGCAGCATGCAGCCCGATCCATATATATATATATATATATATATATATATATATATATATATATAATATCTCATAGTGGGTCCTCGACCCTATCTCAGTCAATATAGACTTGGCCTCTCAGGCCCACTCAGCTAGAACAGGGAATCCCACCCCTAGGTAGTCACTCTCAAAGTACACATCTAGTACGGGCTCATGATATGCTATACAGCTATAACTACGGCTGAGTGTATGTATCCCGCGTAATATAAGGGTCACCTAGCTCTATAGGCTTCCCTAATACTCTGCAGATCAGCACAAGACCTCAAACATGGCTACTAGCCCAATTACACAGTTATAAGCTCAACCTCAGTCTTGATAAACAGTATACTATCAATTGGGAAGGACCAAGTCCAAATCCCCAGTCAGAATACCACCACGCCGTCACATGACGCGTGTTTCATCTCAGCATAGCACTGTATAGTGCAAGTACGGGGTTTCAAACCCTCATTACATCATTTACTACCACCACTCACCTCGAATCGGTAGGAGTCCTAGCTCGCCTTGCACTTGCCTCGCAAATCAACCTCCTCGGATACTAAATCTGATCAAAATCAATAAGAATACATAAAAATAGGCTAAATAGACATAACTCATTCGAAATAACTCGATTTACACCAAAACCCACGAAGTTGTCAAAATTCGACTTTTGGTATGCTTCTCGAAAAATTACAAGAGTTACGTTTTCAAAATTCTCATCTCGAGATGAGTCCATACATATAATGCTTATCAAAATCAGACTCCGTTTGCCCATTCAAATCGATAATTTACCATAGCCCAGGATTAGGGCAAAAATCCCCCATTAATCCTTCCATTTTCAGTGAAATAGAGGAAGATTCTAAGATAAAAACACGTATTTAGACCATAAAACTTACCTCCAATGTATTCCCGATGAAATCCCCATCAATTCCCGTCAGTTTGCTCTCAAAGCTTACCCAAAATTGATAAAATATGAAAGCCCTTGCAAGTGGAAATGTCATAACAGGTCTGTCCGCCCAGGTAATTACACTATGCGATCACATCCCATAATTGCGAACGCATAGAACAAATATTTGCTCGAATTATTTAATGATATGCGATCGCACACCCCCAATGCCATCGCATAGAACAATTGTCCAGGCTCCAATATTTCTACTATGCGATCGCAAACTCTCCCCGCGATCGCATAGAACAATTGACTTCAAGGGACCCAGGGCCACATTACCCTATGCGATTGCACCAGTAGCCATGGATTCCATACCTGTACGATCGCATCCCCTTATACACGATCGCATAGAACAACTCGGGGGCTCAATTTCATTCTTCTATGCGATCGCATCTCCTCTATGCGATCGCATAGAGTATTTGTCTTACAACAAAAACCAGCAGCCAACAACAGTTCTTCCTTTGGCCAAAAACGGTCCGTTTGGACCACCGGATTCATCCCCAGGCCCCCGGGACCCCAACAAAAACCCCCAACCTACTCCAAAATACGATACGAACTTGTTCCAATCATACAAACATACCCTTAAACACGGAAATCATCAAATCTCAGCGAATTCAAGCCTAAGTTTCAACTAGAACTTCCGAAACCAACATCCAATCAAAAACCCGACCAAACGATGTCCGAATGACTTGAAAATTTGCAGGCGTATTCAAAATCACCTAACGAAACTATTGCAACTGTCGTAATTCCATTACGACTCCCGGATCAAAATCGCAGCTACCGTTCGGATTTTGCCAAAATTCAACCTTAGCCAATTCAAGCCTAAAACTACACCGGACCTCCAAATTCAATTCCGATCGCTCTCCTAAGCCAAAAATGACCTCCCGAAGCTGACAAAATCATCAGAATTCGATTCCAAGCTCTCTAAATCACAAGTTAATATCCGATTGACTTTTCCCAACTATGACTTCTCCTAAGAGACTATTTGTCTTATTTCCAACCAAACTCGATCCGAATTGACTCAAACTCACCAAACACACGTATTAAAACATGAACAAGCATATAACAGGGAAAACGGGTCTTGACCCGCTCGAGGACGAGCGTTTGCTTAAGAGGGGGAGAATGTGACGACCCGGCTCGTCGTTATGAGAATTACCACCCCGTTATGTTGTAAATACATGTTTTATGATTTTATATCAATATTAAAGTCTATCGGGTGAGTTAGGAGTGAATTGGATTGAAAATGAGGCATATAGCCTTTGGGAAAGAAACTTGAATAAGGAAAGTCAACCCGGAGTTGACTATTTGGTTAGAAGGCTCGGAATCGGATTTTGACGATTCGGTTAGTTTGGAGGCCCGGTGTAGAAATAGGCTTGAATTTGCTAAGGTTGAATTTTGGCGAAATCCGAATGGTAGGTGAGATTTTGATCCGGGGGTCGGAATAGAATTCCGACAGTTGCAATAGCTCCGTTAGGTGATTTTGGATGTGCCTGCAAAATTTCAGGTCATTCGGACGTCGTTTGGTCGGGTTTTTGATGGAATGTGCAATTCGGAAAGTTTTAAGAAATTTAGGCTTGAATCCGTGGGTAATTGGTGATTTTGATGTTTAGGATGGTGTTTTTATGATTGGAACAAGTTCGTATCGTGTTTTGGGGTATGTTTGTGGTTTTCGTTGGGGTCCCGAGGGCCTCGGGGTAAATGCGGACCATTATCCGGCACTTTGAAACAAGAAAAAGTCTGCTGAAATCTGCAGATCACTGGGCACCAGTTAAGCCTTCGCGTTCGCGAGGGCTAGGCTCGCGTTCGCGTAGGCTGAGGGAAAATGGTCATCGCGTTCGCGTTGCTGGGGGACGCGATCGCGTAAGAGGAAGGTTTTGATCATCGCGTTCGCGTGGGGTAGGCTCGCGTTCGCGTAAGAGGAAAAAGAGAAGCCACGCGTTCGCGTGGAATGGGACGCGAACGCGTAGAGGAAAAATCCGTGGCCGGGGAGAATGGTCTTCGCGGACGCGTGACTTCATGTCGCGTTCGCGATGAAGGAAATAAGCAAGGCATCGCGTTCGCGTAGGGTACATCGCGAACGCGTAAGGTAAAAATGGCTGGCAGTGAGTTTAAGTTCAGAACAGAACCAGTCGCGGGTTTAATACCCAAAACCTCCATTTTTGAGTTCCAAGAGAAGAAATTGACGGGAGATTGCTGGGAATTCATCGGGGATTCGTTGGAGGTAAGTTTTGTGGCTTAATTACATCATTTTAACATGAAATCATTGGTTAAATTTCTGTAAATGGAAGATTAAAGGTGGGTTTGAGCCCTAGGCCTAAATTGAAGAAAAACACCGATTTGAGTGGGCAAATGGAGTCCGATTTTGGTAAATTTTATATGCCTAGACTCGTATCGAGATGAGGGTTCCGAATATGTGACTTTTGTAATTTTTCGACAAGCGTACCGAAAGTCGGGTTTTGACAACTTTGGAAATTTTGATGTAAATTGAGTTATATTGATTGGGTGTCGTTCCATTGGCCTAATTTGTTGTGTTTCTACTGTATTTGATTAGATTCTACGCGTGCGGAGCTTGATTCTCGTGGCAAGGGCATTGCGGAGTAGTCGTCGTGCCGTATTGAGGTGAGTAATAGATGTGGGTGATGACCAGCGGGTTCGAAACCCCGGTATACCACTTTGTGACGCTGTATAGCGGCGAGACACGTACTCTCATGTGAGTGCGGGGTCGATTGTGATTGGGGACTATGGCTTAGTCTGACTTATTGGCATCGTGTTATGACATTGGCTATTCTTGAGCCGTCGAACCTCCTTCTCGGATGGTTGCATACTATATATTGTGATATTGGCTACTCTTGAGCCGAGGAACCCCCTTCTTGGGCGGTTGAGTATACTTATGGGCCGTGAGCCAATTATTGGATCCCACGAGGATCGTTATCATTGTCTTATCATATTGACATGTTAGTTACTACCAGTCCGTAGCTATTTCTGTTATCATGCTATTTCCAATCTATGGAACTTGGTATTACTGTTTTCCAACTGAAAAATGATAAAAAGGGTTTTCAAACTACTTTTGAGCCTGCGAGGCTGTATTTGCATATTAGCTGACTGGTAGTGGATCGGGCTGCGCGCCGCAGCGGTATATATGTTGGATCGGACTGCACGCCATAGTAATATTGTGATTGGGCTGTAGGAGCCCCTCCAGAGTCTGAACCCCCACAGTGAGCACGGGTACCAAAATTGGATCGGGCTACGCGCCGTAGCGATCATATCATGCATTGCATTGCATTTAGCTACATCCGCTAGCTGTTATATTGATTTACTGGTACTTGTTGGTACATGTACAATTGATATTGATTCTGTGACAGGGTATTTGAATACAACTTTACATAGTGCTTTATTGCGGATTTCTTATCTGCGCTGTCTTACCCTTGTTTATTACCACTGAGTCTGGCAGTACTCGTTTTACTCCCTGCACCTTGTGTGCGGATCCAGGTACCTCTCAGCAGTGATCCATTAGCTGTGCGAGGCGACATTTGTGGATATTCGAGGTAGCTGCAGAGTCCGCAGGACCCGATATTCCTTCTCCCTGGAATTGATCGAATCATAAGAATTCAATTCCGAGCTCTCTAACTCACAAGTCAATATCCGGTTTACTTTTCCCAACTATGCCTTCTCCTAAGAGACTATTTGTCTCATTTCCAACCAAACTCGATCTGAATTGACTCAAACTCACCAAATACACATATTGAAACATGAACAAGCATATAACGGGGAAAACAGGGTGATAACTCACATGATGACGGGTCGGGTCATCACATAAAATAGACATTGTCTACAATAAGAGATTTGGGATTTTTCTACCATATCCATGGACATGCTACCAAGCATCTCCAAAATGATCAATTTTGTCTTCATTCCCCCAAATCCTTCCAAAAATCACAAACTAATCTGGGGATTAACCGCAAGTGGGTCTTTCACCAGCATCTCTACTTACTCCTTCCTTAGCAAAATAAAAAACAATGTTGAAATAGAAGAGGAAGGAACTTTCAATTAGATCTGGAAACTTCAAACACCCAACAAAATCAAGAACTTCATCTCGCTTCTTACACACAAAAGGTACGGGAGGCTACGTTCACAAAATTAGGGTGAACTATAACCCATAATATTGTTTTTGCCACAATTTTAAGGAACCAAGCGACCACGTCTTCTTTGATTGCATAAATGCAGTCTAGTTGTGGAAAGACTTATTATCTAGAGCCTCCATTGAGAGTAGGCAGTTTTCAACCCACCACTGGCCCACCACTTAGAATACACTTAGAAAAAAATCTTTTAATGGACACATTCTTTGGAAAAATATCCTCTCTTTCTGTTTCTGGCGTATCTGGCTATGCAGAAACAACAACTTGTTCAATAACAAAAAAGATAGAACCAACACTGCCAACGCCATCTCTAAAGCTACTGATATTTTATGTGGTAAAAAATACTTCTACCAAAAGAACTTTCCAAATCACTGTCAAATGGGAGCGACCCAAAGAGGTTCCTTTAAGCTGATACGGATGTGGCATCAAAGGGCAACCCAAGCATAGGATCAATAGGTGGTGCATTCTGAAATCATAGCTGGAATTAGATGATATGGTATATGGAGAATATACCACATACATAAAACACTTTGGTTAATTGAAGGCTCTCTTACAAGGACTGAAACTTGTTGAACAAAACAATTAGGTCCCACTGGACATCAACACTGACTCGGGCGAAATTATACAAATGCTAATAACATGTAACCTAACAAATGATCCTATGACTTGTGAATACATGTTATTCAGGCAAAGTAAGGACAGAGTCACGGTCACACATACATGAAACAGAATACGCGGGAAGATGCAATGGCAAAGAAAGAAGCGAATACACTTTCTTGGATAGATCTAGCCTACTACCAGTTCCTCCGATATTTACTAATAATATTTTTTGAAAACATGCTAGTAATTGAAGTTGTTAGGGATTTTATGGCATGTAATATTGACTCCATATCTCAAAATATTGCAATACTAGAGGTTCTACAATACCCCAACAATGACACTACTGTGTAATATATTTTGTCTAGTAATCATGTATAAATATCCATCTTTAACCAAAAAAAAAAAAAAAGTGGCAAAGACCTTAAACTTGATTTAAAAAGATTGGATTTAAAGAAGTACGTATGATATTTCCAGAAAATGTGAATTCTGAAATAGTATTCATTTTCGGATAAGACTTCACCAATTTTTTTTCATTTAAACTCCTAAAATATATAATAGGAAATATAATGAAAATTGAGGGAAAAAATAATCGAATTAATTGACTTTTATTTATTAAACTTTTTTACCTCATGTAACAAAGATTAATAAATATCATTTTACAAAATTATATTTCATAGCTATCTTTTATTTTTTATGGCCACATATTTATTTATGGTTACCTCATACTCTTAAGCAATAAAATACGCTTTGTATTATTTCTCTCTCTTATTCTTTCAAATTTTTCTACTCTCTCAACCAATGCCACAAATCACCATACCGACAGATGCAATTGAGGTACCGGAGTCGCCATTTGTACCAGATTTTGATGCCGATCCACATATTAGGCCCGGTGATGATGACCCAAATGAGAGTCTAGAGTCTTCTACGCCATCGTTTGGGCAGCAGATTTTGATGATTTTAATATTCAATATTTTGAGTTCTCTCTCTTTGAACTTCTCATTCCTTTTTAGTGGTTAAAGCATCTATTTAGAAATCAATGTTTTATGTTTCGTATCAATGTCGAAATCTGACGTTAGGTAAATTGTGGCTGATAATGGAGGTTCGAAATTTGCTATCGACAAGACGACATTAGGGTTATTCTTAAACAACGACGGTGGAGTTTTGGGGCTGAGCAACTTGAGGAGTCTGTTACCTCTTTTTTTCATTGTATGTCAATGTATATTGCTACTCCCTCCGTTTCAATTTGGGTTCACATAAATTGAAACGGAGGGAGTATAATTTATGTATTTCATTATATTCATTATCTTTTTTTTATACTATATTTCAATGTATCTCATTGTATTCCATGCATTTTATTGTATTCATTGTCTCGCTATATTCCATTAATATATTTATATATTTTTTAATTAATATAATTTATGTATTCAAATTTATAATTGAATTTTTTGAGTTATATTATGAGTCTATTTGTGTTAATTGATTCACTTGCCTAGCTGTACTCCCTTGTTTCACACCAAGTTTTGCTACTGTATTCATGAATACAGTAGCTTAAATATATCGAATACACTCTAGCAAAACTAAAAACATAGCTACAAAAAATAATATAGTAAATATTAACTACAACTAGCTAATAACCACTAAACAACCGTGGTTTGTGAATTTCTCTTATTTATTTAATCCAAACTTTAATCATCCTGCCTAGAACAAGTTCTTTCCGTCCAAAAATATGAAGCAGGGACCCTTTTATTTGAGAGTATAACGAGCAAGAAGCCCAAGCCCAAATTATGTGCTCGGATCCTCAACTATCCTCCAAATTGAATACCATTGAGGCCTGCAAATTCACTCACCAAATCTGAGGCCCAAGTCCATTTTCCTTTTCCTTTATTTGGTTCTTATTTTATGAATCTTTTCGTTCCTATACACTTGTTTTAATGATAGTCAACGGTGAAGAGTAGAAAAAGAAAATTGAAGTTTCATTGAATGAATGAAAATAATAATTTGAATAAGAGTATGATACTAGACGATTAGAGAAGAAAGAGGCAGGAAAGCCAGATCGGACTGATCGGTTGGAACGATTACGAAAGTTTCCGACAGTTAAATCGTTTGAGAGCCTTGCAAGACTTTCGAAAGTTAACGACATGAGTAAAGTCTAAACCCTTCAAAATTTATTGATTGACAATTCTAATCGGAATATCAATTGTGTAACTTAAAAAAAATCGCTAAGTTAAAAGTCTATAGTAAAACAATTAAAATCGAATAATGAATTCTGTGGGGAAAAAGGATAACGTAGATGAAAAAAGAGAGAAAACAGAGAAAATTGAAGAAAGAAAAATAAGATTGCGGAAAAAAAATATGAGGTGTGTATGTGTAAGAGAGAACATATGATGTGTGAAAAATAACATATGATTGAAAATAGATAACGAATAGGAAATAATAGATATTCCCTATTTAATTTATCGGATACTAATTTAATACTAATTTGTATATGACTGATAAATCATGTATCAACATTTAATTAAATTTAAACTTTAATAGTGAGGGCAAATAAATTTAAAAAGTACCTATAAATAGGTAAAAATTACTATCTTTTGGGACTTGCTCATCTGTCTTTCGCTCTTAATTAATCAAGTGTAGCATGTACCACATGTTTTATTAGTAGCTACAATACGCCAATTATGGATGCCAACCGTTTTATATGAAATTTCCCCCCAGCCTTTTTTCATGCTAAAATGTTCTTTATTAAGAATGATTTCTTCTACTGTATAAGTTTTGTTGGTATATTAGTTTGAAAACTTCATTAGACTTTGTTTATCTATTTGAAGAAAGATTATGAATCAAGTGCAACGAGAATAATAGCTATGCCTTAATTTCACCGGTATAAATCGAATATATGCATATATATATATATATATTTATGGACCCATTTGGACATAAATTTTGGCTACTCATCTTAAAAAAATAAATAAATTGAAAACCATGTTTGTTCATGTAATTAGATAAGCTTTTAATTTATTTTTTCTAAAACATTTTAAATTCCCCAAAATGTGAATTTCTTTTTACAAAGCTTCTAGTTTTTTTCAACTAAAATATATGTCCAAACTTCAACTTCCAAAATTATTTTTAATATAACTTTACTTTTTTTTAAAAAAATTTCAAGTAAATCTATGTCCAAATGCTAGTATAGAATGAAGTTTCTGATGATTAGATAAGAGCGTGGTTGGATATAGTGTGTTAATGACGAGTTCAATTGAACTTATATATTATGACGCGAAGTAAAAATTTAAAAGTAAAATTCGTTAAAATTATAAAAATAATATATATGAGCCTATACTTTAAATATATATAATGAGTCAATCCTAAATCTAAAAATTAAACTCCTAAAGTTTTTTTAAATAGAAGAGGCAAGTAGAATAGCTGAAAATAAATGGGAAATGTTTTTTTCTTTTTTTTTTTAAAAAAGGGAAAGGTAATTAACAATGGAAAAAAGAAGAAAAAGAAGTCAGTAACTGTAACTAGTAGAAGCGGAGACGAAATAGAAAGATGGGTCAAAGTAGAGACGTGTTAGCAAAGAGAGGCAGTTGCCTTTCTGACTTGGGCGCATGACATTAGAATTTTCTTTGGTAAAACTAAAATAAACTCCTTTTTTCCTCTCTACTGCAAATTATACTACTAATTTATTTTATTTCAATTTTAATAAATCTAAATTCTTCTCCGGCATACTGCAGCCCGTCAAAATTATACTCCACACAGAGAGAGAGAAAGAGAAGAGAGTGTGTGTGTGTGTTTGTGTTTGTGCGCGCGCGTGTTTAGGTGAGAGAGATCATTGAATTGAAAGAAACAGTAAATCTGATTTAGAGATGAAGTCGTCTTTGGGGAAGCTGAAGAAATTTGCACTGCACAATAAGGAGAAGAAGGATCCTCAGATTTTGTTGCATTTGGATGGCCTCTCTCAGGCTTCTCAGGTTTCTTCTTCTTTTCAGCTTTCTTCCCCACTCCCTTTCCACCATTCCCCAATTAGGGTTTCCGATTCCTATTTCCTTTGCTTTTACCCGACCCGTATCCATTTAGTTCTACTTTTTTTATAATTCTCCTTCTGTTACTTGTAGTAGTACTGCTCCAAATTCATCTCCGTTCAAGTTACGAATCTGATTTATCAGTCAACTATTCAACTACTTTTACAGCATTTTCCTGTTTCATTGGTACTTTAATTTTTAGCTCCGTGGTGCTATGTCGAATGTCTAATTTAAGGTTTTCTTATTTTCCTCTTTTTGCAGGACATGAAAGACATGAGAGATTCCTATGACAGCTTACTATCTGCAGCAGCAGCTGCAGCTAATAGTGCATTTGGTACACACTTTATTTGCTATATTTTCATCTTTATTGTTAGTAGCATCGCTTTTGAACAGTTGTATGGAAGCATCTAAAGTTCAATTTCCTGTTTGTCAAAAGAGAGTTTGATAACAAGAAGTGCCCTATAGATATGGGAAAGCTCACTTCATTTGCAGTGTGTAACAGGATCATAAAATGTAAATACCCACCCCCCACACCCCCCCCCCCCCCCCCCCCCTTTATTTTAGTCTTTCTAGATGATCTATATCTGTAAACCTTTATGTAAATTGCCTATTTAGTTACTACGTATAAAGAATCCCATCTGTAGCTCATCAAAGGTCATCAATTTTGTCTTTTCCTTTTGCAGAGTTTTCAGAATCCTTGATGGAAATGGGCACCTGCCTATCGGAGAAAATTGCACTGAATGGTGATGGAGAAAATGGTTAGTGAATCAATGTTTAGGTCTCCTTATATAATTCTATAGTTCTTTTCTTTGTTGGGTTCTACTTGAACAATTAGGCTTGGATCGTTTCTACTGCTTAAATAAAGTTATCAGCTAAACCTGTGCTTCCGTGCAAAGCGTATTTGAGCATTAACATCCTTGCTTAATGTATACTTAGATGTTAGGTGAATATAGAAGTTGAACTGCCAGTTCTTGTTAATTCCTTTGAACTTTTCAGTAAGAAAAGAAAAATTGTATTTGCCCTTTTTAGTGCTTGAGTGAATGTTACACCTTTGGCATTGTTATACCTTTACCATGCAGGAGCTCCACCTGGTTTCATTGGTTTGGAATTTTTTTATTTGGTATCTAAGATTGTCAATTTGATCACGATCTCCCCTTCAGATCAAATGATATCTGGCACTGTAAAAAGTGTTAATTTCCCACTGATTGCTGTGTCTTCCCAGGCCCACCCACAGTGCAGCAAAAGGAAAATGAAGTAGAATAAAGTAGTTCCAAATGGAAAGAGAAGAGTCCACATTCTTATCATAGTAGTTTCCAGTGTATACTGTAGTAAATTTATGATATCTGTTCCTGTATTCTCTTCTCGAAAATCTTATTGCACATGTATAACATTTGTTTTCTATCCATTTCCGTTCTCTTTTTGTTTGCTGAGTTTTTCAGTTCCTCTTTCTCTGTGGCAGAAGTTCTTTGAGATGTTCCTTTCGCTGCAATATGCATGTAATCTACCATTTAAAAATGAACTTGCCCATAATTCCTCATTCTGTTGTGTGATTATTTCCTTTGTCAAATACTTTCTAATACAGGCAAAGCACTGTCGATGTTAGGAGGAGTACAATTAGAACTTCAGAAACTCGTCGACTGCTATGTCAGTGCCATTCTTTCGCTCATTAATAATCGTTCTACCAAATTATATTGAATGTGTTATGACTTTTGCTTTTTGTATTGCAGCGTTCGCATATCATCCTAACTATCACAAATCCATCTGAATCTCTTCTTAGTGAACTTCGGAAAGTGGAGGTTTGTTCTTTTGTGATTCTGTTATTCACCCCTACATCTTCCAGATTCAGTATGGGACGATATAATATTTTTTCATTCATTCCCATCCAAATCTAAAGACGTTTTTCAATAATTTTGATTGTTTTCTGTATTTGATGAATCATAAGATAAAAAGGCACTTTTCTCAATTTTATCAGTTATTTGATAATTATTTATAACTTCCCTCAGCTTTCCCTTTTCTCTTTATTTATTGATTGTTAACTGTATATGTCTTGATATTTATGCGCTTTATTTTCTTATCCACATTTTAGATAACAAGAAGGCTACATGAGCTGTACCTTTTCAATAGTAAAGGATTTCAATTTCCTTCCTTTCTCTTCCTCAATAACCCCTCTTTGTACCAATCATGTGCTGCAATCATTTAACTAACCAAGAGTTGTTGGATCTGAGCAATTTTGTCATAATAATTCAGCCTACATGTTCCTGAAACGAATGAGATGTAGTGAGGTTAATGGTTGCCAAATTGTTTCAATAATATGTCAAAGTACCAAGAAAATGGAAAGAACCAAAATGAATTTGTTCTGCATGCTACCTGAAATTTCTTTTAATCTTGTTTTCTTTTCTTTTGAGCCATTGCTTCTATGGTACTTTTGATGCAGGTTGGTTTTTATTGATCTTCATTGCCAGTTTCATTTGACTCCAACAATTTGGAAACTATTAATCATAATAGCCATGCTAATTCTTTGGTCCTGACTGATTGTTGTTTCTCGTTAATTGGTTGAAACTTTTGAAAGTAATATCGTTTGATGATGTTTCTTTTCCTTTTCTGTGTTGTTATTGCCAAAAGAACTAAACTGGGATAGAATAAGGAAATGTCTACGGTTATGGTCATTCGAATCTAGTTACAAGTTGTGAGACAAATTTGATGATCTCTTAATGCCTTTCACCTAGGTACAACATGAGCTTATGTTACAGTTACTTGATAATCTTCGAGTCTTCAGTGTATCTTTTTTGCGGCTTTAGTTGAAGATGTCCTGCATTAGGTGCTGTGATAAAGTTTTAATTGGATGCGCTTGGGGTTGCTTGTAGATGCACCACAACTGTGGCTTCTTTGCTCTCTGATAGATTTTGAATTATCGACAATATTGTTACACCAACAATCCCTATAAATATGAGGGCTTGGTTGGTTGAGGTTAATCCAATTAATTTGCTGATTTCTTTTCTCATTAATTTGGTTTTTTCATCAGAGTAGTTTTTGCTAATCCAATAAAACATCAACTTTTACAGCTAATAACTAAGACTACTTCTGTGACTGGTTAATTAAATCAATCTAATAACCAGCCAATCAGATGACCAAAAACAATTTGGTTGATCAAACAAAACAAATCCTATTAATTTGCCTCAACCGCCAAAAGTCGGTTATATGAATGAATTCTTCAGGAGGTTGCATATAGAACACTTCTATGTAAGAATTTTTGCGTGTTTCCTCGTTACTCAGTTGGTAGTATCCTTTTCCTTGATGCAGGAGATGAAACTGCAGTGTGATGAGAAAAGGTATCCCCCTTCACATGTCTTTTGGCATGGTACAGATATCTATTTTTCTTTAAAAAATTATGTCTTGCTAACATCATGCATGATCTACAGGGAGGTGTACGAGTATATGGCAAAAAGGGGAAAGGGTGGAAAAGGGGAGAACTTTACTTCTCAGCAGTTACAGGCGGCTCGGGAAGACTATGAGGAAATGGCAAGACTTTGCATTTTCCGTGTACAATCTCTGAAGCAAGGGCAATGTCGCAGCCTTTTGACCCAAGCAGTTCGTCACCATGGAGCACAGGTGTCCTTTTGCAATATTTTTAGCTCCATTTGTCCCATTATAGGTTATCCATCTTTGTCTTGGATCGGGTAATGACTTGTTTGCCTAATTTCTCTTTTTCTGGAGCAGTTGATTTTCTTCCGCAAAGGACTGAAATCTCTTGAAGCTGTTGAACCACAAATAAGGGTGGTTGCTGAAAAGCAACACATTGACTACCAACTTGTTGAATTGGATGATAGTGAGGATGGAGGGAAGAGCTATGAGGCTAATGATGGTGGTGAATTGAGTTTTGATTATAGACAAAATAAGCAGGAACTAAATGATCCTTTTCCATTGAGGGATTCAATGGAGGTAAATTACCATATTGTTGTCATGCCTCTATTTTCCTTTGTGGAGGATTATGAACTGCCTTTGTTCGGGTTTATCCTGGAGATCTTGACTGTTGCAGCTTTTGGCAGTGTGTCAATTTTTAAATCCTGTTGCCTGCCCTTTGCTTGTAATTAACACAATAAAACTGGCTGACGTAAATATGTTCTAGTTCGCGATGCTATTCCCATTTTTTTGGTCGTATTGTGTAAAGTGGAAGGGTGCTTGCTTTTAGCAGGAAAAAATGTCTTTTGGTTTTCCTAATCTTCTCTATGCATTTCTACACAAACTGAGGCTTATCCCACTATTATTAAGGCTAGTTATGCCTTTTTATTACTGCCCCTGTCCTTCAGTAGCATTTCATCCCTTGACTAATTTCTTGTACTCATCCAATGCACATCTGAATTCATCCGCCTATAAATTTGTGCGTACAAAAAGGGAGAGCCGAGAATGGTGGTTATTATCTGTCTTGGTAGTGATATAGGTATTATCGAATTTCGGTTTGAGATTATGAACTTGTTTAATTTGCCAAATGTTGGATTTTGGTCTAATATGCCTGACTTTGGCAGTTTGATCCGGCGGATGCTCCAAGTTCCCTACTAACATCTGGGATGGAGGAAGGGGAGGTAACATTCTGTCCTTGTTACTGTTCCTGGTACTCCGTATACATATATTCAGCTGTGGGTTCTGTAATTTCTTTCGAAAGAGGTTTCTTACTGTTTTGTGCTACTCCACACATTGCATTAGATTATCAACTTGTGCCACTTAGCTTATTTAATATGGAATACTCATCTTGCAGTTGGATTTTGTCAAAAACCAAGAGCAGACTTTTACCAGACAACCTCGTGCAGGCAGTCATTCTGCTCCAATATTTGCAGAGAAATTGGATATTTCTGATAGAATCAAACAAGCACAGACATCTGTCCGCAAATTTCACACATACGTTTTACCAACTCCAGCTGATGCGAAAAGTTTGAGTACAAGGACAAGTGTTTCCCTTCACTATAGTGCTACAAATCCTAGTGGAGGAACCAATAATCCCTGGCATTCTTCCCCGCTTAATATGGATAATAATTCTAAATTTACAGAAGGAAACTTGTCAGTGGACATTCTTGCAAAAGCCCAACCCACTGCAAATAATCTCTCCACCCCACTACCCCCGCCTCTTGCTGAGGGAACTTCTTTCCCACAATATGATGTACAAAATGGACTTGATGCTAGAAAAATAAGACGACTTGCTTTCTCAGGTCCATTAGCAAGTAAACCTTCATCGAGCAAGCCTTTGTTATCTGCCAGCGGACCTATTGGCTTGGCTGCTGAACGGCCTCTTCTAGAACCTGGATTGGCCTCTGGAGTACCAATAACTCAGCCACCATCAACTCTAGATGTATCCTACAGTGCTTCACCTCCCCTTGTTTCTTCACCAAAAATTAGTGAGCTTCATGAGCTACCTCGGCCTCCTGGCTTATTGGCCTCCAAGCCATCAAGTTCAACTGCAGTTGGGCACTCTGCGCCTCTAGTCAACAGAAATCGAGAAATGTCTCCAACAAATCAGAGTCCTGTGCTGGCATCCAATACAGGTTCTCCACTACCACTTCCTCCACTAACCATTCCTCGAAGTTTCTCTATACCGTCCAACAATCAGAGAGCAATGGCGCTACATGTAGCCCAGCTACTAGAGTCTCCTCAAAGAAAGGGCAAGGGTGATGTAATGTGCTCTCCTCCATTAACACCTATATCTCTTTCAAATGCTTCAAATTCTGGGCAAATCAGAGGTAAAATATCTTGATTATAATTAATTAGCAACTATATTGTTTCCAGATGGATTATTTCTTTTTCCGAGCAAGTGATAAATTCTACAGTGAACCTCTTATCTGTGAACCTGATTATGAAGATCTGCCTCTAGTCCCTTTGGAACGGAAAAGAAAGGATTACAAGTAAAAAAGAAAAAACTTGCTTTTGATCTTGTCTAATCTTTCCCCCTCCACCTGGTCAGTTCTTCACTAAAAGACTATGTTAGCTTGGTTTTTTTTTTTTTTTTTTTGGGGTGGTGGGGGGGGGGGTAATAAATGGTCGATAAGTAGTTAAGTATTTCTGTACCTAAAGGAGGCTCTGGATATATCATAGAGGCTGATAGGAGAATGCATTGTTTTTATATGTTGATTGCTCAATTTATTCCTTTTCCCCCCGTTGTCTTTTGACATCTAAATTTTGGTGGATGCAGGTAGGAGCTGATTTACGTAAGCCTTCGCAGAAAGTGACATATTTTTTTTTCTTTTGGGTTCGGGGTGTAGAGTTTTTTTCCCACAAGCTGGTGTTGCGGGAGTGGGATTTGTACATATGTTATTAATGTAAGTTTTTATTTTTTGTCCATTTGACGTTCTCCATATATCTTACACGAATGTAATGGAAGCTCCCTATCTCAGTTTTGATCTCGTGGTGTTCGATACCGGAGTGTATTCTTTACACTGTCCTCTCCACCCTTTCTAGCGTTTGGAGAAGCCTTGAAAAGAAAAATCAAATCAAGAATAAATCTCAATTATGTTCTTAATAAGGTATGTAGTCCAGTAATTATTCAATATCTGGTCGATGAGAGATGGCAAGTAGACTAGTGGGGGCGCATAAACTGGTTCTAACACCATTGTTATGAAAGGAAAACTAGTAATATAATATTTACCTGGTAAATTTGAGCACGAGGCAGTTTATTTCCGACAGGAAGTAAAAAGAAATGCCACATAGGGTTAAATTGAAAGCGAAAACGAGTAGTGTTTTTCTCTCCAGTAATTAGACGTTCTGCCAAGTGAAAAAATAAAACCACAAAACTTCATTTATGAATACGAAGTTTTTTTTTATAAGAAAAACGATGTTATACAGCTGTTGTAAAAATAATAGCCATTAATGTATAAATTTTTTATATTTTTTGTATGTATATATATTTTGTACGTTATATATAAAAATTATAAATTTTATATACTTTTTCAGCTATGTAAAAGTGATAATATTATATTTTTTACGTGGTAAAAGATTATAGTAGTAGGCTACGAATTCTCATTTCTCAATATTTGAACTTCGGTAAGTTGCATTACTAATATAATCTATAAAGTTTGAATAATTCGTTAAATGCCATTGTCGAAAACTTTAAAATTTTAAGTGATTACATTAATGAATATTTCCCGTTTACCAAAAAAAAAAGAAAAAAACCATTGAAGTTAGGCCGGAAAAAGACAAAATGGGGAAAAAAATAAAATTGTGAAATTGATGGAGGAATGTAGAAGTGAAGATAAAGAGGCGAATAGGAGCGAAAAGCAGTTGGGCATAGAAAATGAAGCTATTCCAATTGCCTCAGCAATTGTGGGTGCAACAACCACACGCCTGCAAGTCCCGCCATTCTCAGCTTCATCGTCCTACTCATCTTCCATATTCAATTCCCTCTCTCAGGCTCAAAATTCGCACCTTCGCACTTTCCGACCCTGGTGCTTCCGGTGAGCTATACAATTTTCATTCCTTTTCTCTTCTTTCTGTTATCGCATACCAAGTGCTCGATATTGGTTCCTTTCGAAGCAGATTCGAAAATTTTATATACTTAGCATTGTTATGGTATATTATGCGTTACTCAATTGTAGTAATGAGGTGCAAAGTAAGTAACTGTTTAAAATTGTCTTACTTATATATAGAGTTCGTCTAGTTCAATACAGTGCATGGATGAGCTCATCCACATCCAATTCACCACTAGTTCTTTCCCAATGTTGATTTCACGCTCCAATTTGGAAAGAAAAAATGTTACATAACCTGTCTTTTGGGCTTTTTCAGATTCCACAATCCAGGCCACTCAATCTGATCTTTCGTTAACCTTGAAGGTAGGATTGGGCATAAAAACCAAACTTTGAATGATATTAGTTACTTATTTGTTTTTAATTTTTTTTAAATACTCAGTTGTAATTCTTCTCTTGTGATTCAGAAAAAAGCAGCAGAAATATCTCCTGGCATGAAAGGAACTTGTATCTTCCTTGTTGGTGGGCATTACTTTTCTACCTCCATTTTAGCATTCTCTTTGTTTCTTGTCTCATTTTATCTAGTTTGTGTCTCAATCCCAAATTGGTTGGTGTCAGATATATAAATCCCTCGTAGTTATCATAGTTGGAATATCTTTAGCTAGCTCGTCATCCTATTGCAACCCTCCTCCTTTATTCAGGCTTCAGACTGGTTATCCTTTGCAAAAGTCACTGATGCAGATTTATCTTATCCAATTTGTGTTGCTTTGAACTGACAGGCTTAAACAGCTCCATCAAATCCAACTCGGGAAAGCTTCTTGCAGATGCACTGCGCTATTATTATTTTGATAGGTTATACATTTAAGTTGTTTGGGGGAAATAGTTCTTCAATAATAACCATGTCTAGTAACTAAAGTTGTTGCCGTAATCTGTTGCAGTGACAGTGTCGTTGAAGAAGCTTTGGGAGGAAAGGATGCTGTCAGGTCATTTGTGAAGACAGACTTGAAGGGCTTTCGAGACTCAGAAGTGACTTTCTAATGTCCATATGCAGTGTTTTCCTTTTACTGCTTTTCTGTGTTGAGATTTATGACCAAAGCTACACTTTGCAATGCAGACGGAGGTACTGAAGCAGTTATCGTCCATGGGTCGCCTTGTTGTTGGTGCTGGGAATGGTGCGGTTCAGCGTGCAGCTAATCTGTAGGACAGCTGCTAATTGTATTTTTCTCCCCTGTCAAACAGAAAGAGGAAAAAAGAATAATCACTTGTTCTTGATCATACTTGATGTTTGTAGGGCGCTTATGAGACACGGCATATCAATATGGATTGACGTCCCCTTGGATATAGTAGCCAAGGAAATTGTGGAGGAGAGTTTTCAACCTCCAGCTGCTGAAACAATAAAAGGATCATATCCCGAGGTCTATTTCTGATGACTTCCACCCAAAAAAGCTAGACAAACCCGAGATATTTTTCTTATATTCCTTCTTAATCTTCCTTCAGTTAACCTAATGGTGCCTCTTGTTTGTGGATTTCTTCAGCTGTTGGGCTATGCTGATTTTTAGCCTACCATGATAACAGGTGTTGACTCAATTAACTGCTATGTATGAAGAAAGCCGTAAGGGATATGCTACAGCTGATACAACTATTGCTCTCCAGAGTAATTTGCTATTTGCTTCATAGTCAGTAGCACTGCTGTCTCTTTTGCTGTATTTTTGACAGCTTATTTTACATTTGCAGAGGTTGCTTCTCGGGTAGGCTATGATACACTAGATGCAGTAACCGCAGAGGATATGGTTTTGGAGGTAAACTAAAAATTCCCCATTAAGTGGGCGGAATTTTTTATATATTTTTCGTTAATTGACCGTGTAAGCTTAAATAGACTTTCTATTTTTTATGGTGATTTTAGATTCTGAAGGAGATAGAGAGATTGATGAGAGTAAAGAAGTTGATGGAAGAAGCTGCCAGGCCATTTTAGTTTCGATCACAACCAATGTCGACTATCTAGGTTAGTTCTTATCAGCATTGTTCCCAGGGGTGTTTGATGATTTCTTTTAATCTCATCCTGCTATTTAACTAGACTTTGGATTTATATGCTGTTATCATTTAGAAATCCTGAGATTATTGGTGATGTGTCATACCTCTTGCTAGGCTTGCTCTTCTAGATGAAGGCAGCCTAAGGCAACCAAACTATCAAGTCACTCGGTCCTTTCATTCATCATATATTTTATGCTTCTACAAGTGTCGGTGATAATACATAGCTGCATCTAACCTTGTGGTATATGGAATCTTTATGTGGAGAAAGAATTAGATCACATAAAATTGTACATAACAGAGAGTGACATGCTGAATCCTGAAGTTACATTTGTGGATTTGACTAAGATGATGTGGGGAGTTCGAGGGGGAAGACTAAGAAGAAGATAAAGGAGGGTGTAGGGAGGAAAAATAGAAGCACTTAAGAGGTTTTGACAGCAAGGACATGTTTTGACGAAGCTGCCCAAGAGGGATGTCTCTTTTCAAGGGAAAACAGAGAAAAATCAGTGTTACTTCCTACTAATTGCAATTAGTCATTTAGAAGTTCAAGTTAAAAAATGCCGATGAACTTACGAATCACTAGTAAACAGTATATTGTTGACCAAAAGAATCATACTGAACAAGTCTTAGATGCACAACTGTGACTTATAACAAAAAAGTCTTATACATACAATTGAATGCGACGATTCTTTTATTAGAACAGCTAATGAAAGATTTTGAAATTATTCGAATTATTATGTGCAGAATCAACCTTTATTGTTTGGATCCTTATATGCTGTGCTGAAGTTGGAGAAAGTTGGCAACACTTGAAGCTCTTGCAGTTGAATGTCTTCTAGTATTGTGAGAGTAATTCTTAAGCGGCATGTATATTGTGAGTATTGTAAATGTTGTAATTTTGTGCACATTTGTATCGTACTGTGGTCGGATGAAACTCTCTTCTAAGTGCCAATCTGCAAAATAAGTTTCAACTTCCTAATAATTAATAGTTAAACATCTACCAACCGAGTAACTCCCACCTCCAAATTTTTGCTTCCATTTATATGCTAACCTTGTTCTATATAGTGACCATACAGCTATCTTTTGTTGTTTCACTTTTTCCTTTGTGTCAGTTTTTCAATAATAGAAAGGGTATGACACAGCTTGTAAAATTTTCAGCTATACATACAATTGGCCTACAGATGGTGTGTTTTAAGCAAGAAGTTGGCTAAATTCGTTTGAAAAATTTCAATATTTAGCTTTGCGTAATGTTATTTGGCCTTTTTTGGTTATTCTTAATCAGAAGCACCCAACTCACACTTACCGATTCCCTTGCCTCTAATTGTAACTTGCTCAGTTTTGAGTTGGGCAGCGCATAATGAAATGTTGGATAAAGGTATCAAAAAAATAAATCAAAATCCTCTAGATCTCATTAGCAAATGACACCAGAAAAATCATCCTCAGGTTTTGGAGGGGTAGCTGAAGACATAGCATTTTGCGTTTCAGATCATTCAGATTATTTACAATTAAATTCTCAAAATCTAACCTCTTCTATATTTGAGTTTCCCCCAATTATATATATCTGGGCGTTATCAGAACAATAATTCTTTTGGGACGTTGAATCCAGGGTGAACTGGTTATAAAGGGGATGGAAATATTGCAAAGCTAATAACATCAATGTAGTGCTTAATTAGAACAAATAAATTAAGACACAGCTGTGTGCCTGGGTAGATATATACTAAGTAGGAGTAATAGTTTTTTGTTTTAATTAGGCATGTTGAAGCTCAAGAGTCTTAGGTCCTGTACAATCTTGAATGGAGCAGTCAAATCAATGGTGGAAGATGCCAAGTCTGTTTGTTCAAACATATAACTTGATGTTAAGTTAGATTAGCTTTGAACTGGTTGGTGAAGCGGTCCTAATCCATTTCAGGAAAGGCTCGTCCAAATTCGACCTACAAGGTTGCCTCTCTTTCTCTTTGTGATTATATATGTTTTCTTTTGGATGAGAGTAGAAGTGATGTTTGGTTGTCGAAATAAAAGAAGATTGAAGGCCATATATCCTAGTACGTTCCATATAAGGGAAAAGTGTCGGATCGGACTAGCTATCGAGGATGACGCAGTTACTGAAAATTTCATGCAGAGGCCACACAACCATGTGCTGACTGCTGATGCCCAGTGGCGAAGCCAGAAATATTTCCAAGGGTGTTCAAACTTGAAAGAACCAAAAAAAAATTCCGACAAAGGGTGTTCAATATATATTTTATACATCTAAAATTAATATTTTACTTATACATACAATGTAATTTTTCGTAATACTTCGGTGAAGGGTGGTCAGTTGACCACCCTTTCTAATAGGTGGCTTCGCCCCTGCTGATGCCAATCCTATTGAATTCTTTCTTACTTTCCCTATTCCATTTATGTTCACTATTTGTTTCCTAAAATTCAAACTAAGTGAATTTTATTCAATATTTGAAAATACTCCTTTTCTATATATTGACATAAGAATAAGAATTGTTATCTTATAGTAATACTTTTCGCATAGCTTTTGAATATTCAAATTTTAATTTAAAATGTTGAGTTGATCACTATTTAGTGTATTTATTTATATACATTGGGGAGTGAGCACGATAGACATAAGTTATGTCACATTCAGACGTCTTGTTAAGAGGTACCTGGGCTACTTTAATTTGGTAGTTATCTTATGAATAAATGAAGTGTAGGTGTTAGCTTGGTCAGTTGCGAGGGAGAGGGAATATAGAGCAGTTTTGGAAACTCCGACAGGAATTACATTGAGGTGATGATGATAATGATAGGCTCATACTTCCCACTCTCCTCTATTCAGTACAGTACAATATCACTACTCTTATTAATTACTCCTCAATCGCAGCTCTAGTTTAGTTCCCTCCTCTCCAAGTCTCCATCAAATATCACCAAACCAATTGTTTCTTTTTTAACTTATATTTATGTGACACGTGTCTCCTAATTGTCATCTACTGTAACAAACAAACTGCAGCATTGCTGGGGTGCGTTTGTACGACACTGCAGCCAAGTAAGTGGCTGATTCCACTCCTCACTCCTCAGTCCCTTTCCCTTCCTGTCCTTTTTGGTACATTTCATATCTTTTTTGTTCCTTTTATAATGAACCGCCGAGATGTTAATTAATTATAATTAATTAGGACTCCACATCCAGGGGTGGATTTAGGGGCGGGAGGATTTCACCCGAATCCTCTTTGTCGAAAAATTATACTGTATATATAAGACGAAATTTATTTTTTTTATCTCTATATGTTATGTCTTGAATCCCCTTGACATAGCTCAAAAGCATTGATTAGTTATTAGTGGGTTCAAAATTTTTGTGAGGTCATTGGTTCAATTCTCAATAACTACAATTTCATTTAATATTTTAACTTTTTTCTTTTTGAACCTTCTTAATGGAAATTTTGCCCCAGCCACTGTCCATATCACATCTCTTTACTATAATTCTAATGATTTCTAGCATTCCTTTTTAAAATTTTCCCCTTATAAATGTGCCTCATCGTATGAGTCTTTCAATAGTTACATCAAAGAAAAAACAAAACATAAAATGTTTTAATCTATTTGGCTTCCTGTTAAAGTGTAGTTTCTGAAATAGTCATTCAGGAGTAGTACTAGTTGGCATAACTTAGGTGTGTATCACCATACCTCTGGAATAAGAGTAGGACTCCATTTTAGGATTGTTTACTAGTGTAGCCATATTGGGTAGGGTGTCATTTTAGTGATTTATTTGAATTCAAAGTTGAATGTGATTAGACTTCCCTTTAATTTTGTGTGTCAGAATTATAATATACTACAAGGTGTTGTTGTATGCAGATACACATATCCTCACATTCATCTTGTCAATCATTCTTTTCCTTAAAGATATGAAAGTTGTTAACCCCCACCTCCTAGGCTCCTACCCATCCACCCACCCCCTAATAAATTAAATAAAATAAAATAAAAAAACTTTCACGTACTTCTCCTACCTCGTATCCTTTAAACCGAACCAGTGTGTACCTAATCCTCTTAGAGAGTGTTACTCCTAGTGAGTCTATAAGTTTAACAGCATCAGGACTGCAACTATATGTAATTAAAGGATAAAAAACCTATAAATGAGGAATATACAACGTTGAACAACACTATTTACGAATGTTAATTAGGTCAAATTTAGCATGATAAAAATCCTAACTAATTAAATGCGCATGGCCGGATAGTATCTCGCGCTGCAAACAATATTTCTAATTTCAACAACAATCCAGTATAATCTCACGGATAAAATATGAGGAGGATGGTACATACGCAAATATTATTCCTATACCACAGTGTAACAGAGAGGCGATTTTCGGTAGAATATGTACTTAATGTCATACTCCGTAAAATGTGCCTCATGTAATGCCAAAAAAGGGTAGAATGTTTATAAACTTATAATCCTTCCGGTTTACAATAAGTGTTCAATTTATTTTTTTATTTTGATTCAAAATATGTGTCCAAATATGTAATCAAGAAAGAATTAATTTGTTTTTACAAAATAATCCCTATGTACATATCCCCAAAAAATTTTCTTACTCATCACATTAAATATTTAAGTAGGGATAGTTTAGTTATAGTAGATATTTTTGTATAGAATTTAATATTTTCTTAATGAACGTGTTAAAAGTAAATTGAATTTATTGAGAACTAGAGGGAGAGGGAGTAATGTAAATTAAGAGTTTTCACAATATTAGAGTACTTAAAAACCAAATAAATGAAATTAACTTGTTTTATAATAAATGCGGTTTGAGAACCTATAAAGTGATAAATCTCTATTTTATAGGTCGAAAGTGTTATATTTACAAACCAAAAAGATTTGCTATTAGTATGAGTTATCATTAGTGATTAAATTTGATGATGACACAATTAGTAAAAAGTGTTGAAGTGCCCCCCTAGTGTACATGTGTACACTAATTGAAAAAGTGGGGTAGAGATAGATAGTAAATACAGATACAAACAAATTAAACAGAGCCTGAAACACTCTCTCTTTCTCTCTGCTCTGCCAAATTCTGTCACCATTTGCAACAAATTCCTTCCATGCTCTCACTACTTACTGCTTCTCCACCTTCCACTTTTTCTCATCACTACTCTCTCTATATATAACACTCCACTCTCAACATTTTCACATACATTTCTCTCCTTTCTTATATCTCTAACTACTGCAACAATGGCCGACCCCAACCTAGTTTACGACTTCTGGAACCAACAACACTACTCTAATTCCACTGAAATGGTCATCATGTCTGATATCAATGTTTCTTCTCATCTGAATCAGCAGCAGCAACCCATTCCTATTCCAAAGCCTAATAAGCCAAAGGTTCAACCTTCTAGAATGTTCTCTTGCCTTTACTGTTCTCGTAAGTTTTGCACTTCTCAAGCTTTGGGTGGTCACCAAAACGCTCACAAACGTGAAAGAGCCGCTTCTCGTCGTACTATGTTCCCGGTCACCGGCACCGACTCCGACGACCGTAATATGGTACATTTCCATTTTCTTCAAAACAACAACAACGAGAAGCAGCTGGAGCCTAGTTTGAATAATTATCCTCTGATGACTGGCCAGATGCTGCCTGAACAAAACAGCATCGACATTAATGGTAACATTAATCATACTAATACTACTTATAGTTATAACCCCTACGCTAATTACTGTAGCGGCCAGCTCCAAACACCAGCTTCAAACAATATCAACGTCTTTAACCCTTTCTCCTCCTCTGACGTTTATCATTCTCCTCCAGTACCGTCTCTTGGTCTCGGCGGTCATCATGTCTATTTTACTGGTGGTGATGCTACTCTCTCGACTGCTCAGGATTTGTCTTCTATGGATAATCACCAGCTCAATCTTGACCTTACCCTTCGTTTGTAAGAGAAATTGCCTGGGTATTTGTGGGCTGATGCTCTGTGTTTTTCCTTTTTCTAGTCTTTTAGTAAGAGAAAAAAGAAATTCAGTCTTATTCGAGTTTTAGTCTTTAGAATATTAACGAGCTACTGAAGCATTAATTAGTTTGCAAAAAGAATTAAGTATTAAAGAGTATTGAGTTTTTTTTTTTTAAAGAGTAGAACGAGCAACTCAAGCAGTTACACTCATGGCCGGCGTCAGATCTAGTTCATTTACCACTAGCTAGTTAGCTACTAAACTAGTCTTAATTCTCTGTAGTTAAAAAGTTTTACAGATGAATATCATGAATTCTCTGTTGAGCTTCTTTTCATTTTCATTTTCATTTTCATTTTAAGTTTGTATTTATCGTAATTAAATCAAAGCAAATTCTGTGAATTCAGCTAAATTAAAGTTTCGTCTCCTCTTTGTTGAAAGCTCCAAATGAACTGCTTATCCAATATGTACAACAAGTGATATCTGTGTACTATGTTTTGGGAGAGAGGCCAGGGTCGGGTAGGAGAGGGTTAAGAAAACTGTAACGCTGACAAATGATGGTGGGTCCCATTTATTAAAATTTTAATTTCAGTTAATCGATTAGTAATTTTAGTTTGGGTGTGAATAGAGTATACATGAAGAAAACTGATTATTATGGATAATATATCATAATTTTGAGTAGGAATAGTATGGGCAGTAGTAGTAGTTATTTATAGTTGCATGCATGCATAGCTGAGAAGGTATATATATATATATACTCTTTGATGTTCAAGCAATGTGTAATTAATGCGAATATATAATGTGATATTGTATGTCTTTATTAACTACTTATGTTATTCAATTATGGATCAGAGAAATGAGTAAAAGAAGTAAGAGGTAGTTTTGTCTTTATTTATTGATTAAGTACTATAGTTAGTATAATTAATTTTTACGTGTTTTTTCTGCAGTGGATAACATAATACAGTGAGATACACCCATTTATTTTGCTGTCGTGTAGCCCCAACAAAGTGAGCATTCTGTTGAGCTTCAAAACCAACCCCTTTTTATTACTTTACTACAAAATAAAAACCATTCCTAATTTGTTCATTCCTCTGATTCCCATTATTACTTAATGTACACACTACTAGTTCTAAAATAGTACTACCTTATACTCTGCAACATAACATTAACTACCGTTACCTTCAGAATAAGGAAATCAATTACATTTACTTAGTTAAAAAAGCATCCTACATATACTCCTTCATTTTTAATGGCACATGTAAATTGTAATATTAATTAGCATTAGACTTGCTACAATCGCTTTTGACTGATTTCTCTTACTATACTTAGGACAATCGATTGAGGGACCACCACCGCCTACAACGTCTTTTGCCTAATCAAATTTGGTCCTTTTTTTTTGTTTTTTAACTTTGCATTTCCATATTTTCTTGAGAGCAAACTTGCAGGAAAATATCTGATTTTGTTTTTGATAAGCCTGTCCTTGAGCTCACAAACCAAGGCTCTCCGCGCTTTTGGCTATTACTAAAGAGATAAGAACTAATACTCAATTACTCAATTCATATGTAAGTTTAGCTTTCACATTCTCACACGTCAACAAGAAGCTGAACTCAAACATTAACCTAAACATGTTTTTTTTTCTTACATCAGGTGATCGGAGGGGGAAGGGGATTAACCTAAAGATTAGGGTACGTAATTGATGAGGATATGATTAAGGCTCCACCTAACATATCAACATTTCCTTTGACCCAAACTTTTGACGATAAGTGAGTTTTCCCATGCCACATTATGTAAAGGCTCTATTCAATGTGTGAGCATAACATTGATAAATACCTTTTCATAATAATAATAATAATAATAATATCTTTTAGTGCTCTCCAAGTTTATATATTTTTATAATTTTATATTATATTATATTATATTTTTTAATTGGTATTATTATGATAATATGATAAAATATATTAGAAAAATGTGATGCACTTACAACAAAGGTGCATATGAATATGAGAACATGAACATTAAACAATGACAAAGATAAGAATAGGTAGAGCGGGTAAAATAAATATGCCGCATAGGTATAAATTGTAAAAGAAAAAATCAACATGGATAAATATTTTGTCTTTTATGGGTATAAAGTAATTTATTGATCAACTCGCAGCAAAATGCTAAGAGATTTATAGCGCCAAGCTTTTTTTTTTTATCAAAAATGTTTTTTTAGGTCAAAAAGTGTTTTTTCCCCAAACAATTAAGTATTTGACCAAGCTTTTAGAAGGAAAAAAAGTATTTTTGAGAATAAAAACAGAAACAATTTTTCCAAAAACACTTTTGAAAAAAAACACTTAGAAGTAATTTTTAAAAGCTTGGCCAAACACAGTTCTCTCAAAAGTGTTTTTCAAATTATTTAACCAAACACATCCATACCCCTACCGTTATACTATTGGGTTATCAATACCCCTAATATCTGTATAGATAACCCAATAGTATAATGGTAGGGGTATGGATGACCCGATAGTATAACGAAGGGTACAAGTAAACCATATTTGAAAGTAGAGAGATATATTTGGCCCTTTTCTGTATTTTTAATCGTAGAAATATGCCTTTTTTTTGAAACAAAAATATCCTTATTTCATATATATATATATATATATGAAATAAGCTAACATCTCTCAAAAAATAAAGTAAACATTAATTAGGGACATGAAAGGAAAATCTTGGGATCTAATTGTCCCAAATCCATACTCGTCTAAGCAAAATCGTGACAAAAATAGATGCCATATACACAAAATCCTTTGTAATTCACTCGGTCACTGCATGCAAAAAAGGCCTGGTGATATCATGTGGTAATCTGCTCCTCAGACCAAGTCTTAAACTAGTGGGTAATACTAAAAGATAGGATTTTACGTAGCACCCTCGTGAAAGCTCTCGTACGGCCAATATCTTTTGATTCCATCTCAGTTACTAAGTGTATGTGGTGATTAATTATGTGAACCCTGCTAACTAAGTTTTTGGGAATTGCCAGATTCTTTTTTTACTAACATATGACGCTATCAGATTCTCTTTAGATTCAGAATTAAAGAAGAGGGGATATCGAAAGTTTTCTTTGTGGGATACTTATTCTTGTTAAGCATATGTGAATTTTGTTTAATTCTCGTGCTCCTCTTGTGGTTCCTAGGGAGACAAATCACCAATATTCTAGCACTAACTGGCAGAATAAGTGCCGGAGGCACCTTCTTAGCTACCCAACATGCCATTTAACATTGTTTCATCGCAAATAGTATATATGTAACCAATATTATTTCCTTTTAATATAATACAAAGTAAATATTACTTTCTCTGTTTTAATTTAGATGACATATTTTTCTTAATACTTTGTTCCAAAAAAAAGGAACATTTGTGCGATTGAAAATACGGAAAAGAGCCAAATATATCCCTCTACTTTCAAATATGGGTTACTTGTACCCTTCGTTATACTATTGTGTCATCCATACCCCTACCGTTATACAATTAAGTATTTGACCAAGCTTTTAGAAGGAAAAAAAGTATTTTTGAGAATAAAAACAGAAACAATTTTTCCAAAAACACTTTTGAAAAAAAACACTTAGAAGTAATTTTTAAAAGCTTGGCCAAACACAGTTCTCTCAAAAGTGTTTTTCAAATTATTTAACCAAACACAAAATGCTTCTCACAAAAAGTACTTTTTTGAAAAATACATTTGGAAAAAGCACTTATCAAAATAAGCTTATTTTTTAGCCCAATTTGGCCAAGCTCAACTTATTTTGAGAAGTGCTTTTTCTCAAAAGTGCTACTTTTGGTGAGAAACAGTTTATGTTTGGCAAATGAATTTCAAAAGTACTTTTGACCAGCAATTAGTGTTTGGCCAAACTTTAAAATATATGTCGCTTTTAAATGTATTTTTCTCAAAAGCGCTTTTAAAAAAAGTGCTTTTGGGAAGAAACTAATTTTTTCTGTTTTTCCTCAAAAACACTTTTTTCCCTTCAAAAGCTTGGCCAAATAACTTAATTTTAGTAAAAAGCACTTTTAACACCAAAAAAAAAAAGTGCTTTTGAGCTCGGCCATACAGGCTATTAGAAGCCTAGCTTAGAGTTCCTTCTTTTAAGCTTGTTAACCCAAAATACCCCAGAAAAAAAACATGTAAATCAAATCATTGCTTGCTTACTTCTGTTACAAACACAGAAAAGAAGGTAGCACATTTTCTATTTCTGTTTTTCCTTTCAAAGACGAAAGGTGGCATATTTTATCAAAGGCAAAGAACAGAATTAGATACGTGAAGAATAACTACAGATCAAAGGTCGGAACTTCAGATTCAAAACCATGGCTAGCCTGGTAAACTGTTCGGGCCAATATGTTCCTATATGGATCATTCTCTCTTTTCTCCTTCAGGAAATTAATGCATCTCTCAACCTCAGACTTCACCTCCAAGTATAATTCATGTGCTTTTTCCCTGCTTTTTAATTCCTCTTTCCTCCCTGCAACACCAAGTAAAAATGCCACCAAATATCACCTCCAGGCTTTCCCAGCATGGAAGATTAATACTGTGATGTACTATAAGAATTTACCTTCTGTTTCAATTGGCTTGCCGAAGTAGAAGTAAAAACGACCGGGAAGCTTTGGAAGAATGATTGGAAGATGTACATCTTGGTTTGCAACCTCTCCTTCAATGTCATTTCTGTATTCACATACAAAACAACATTCCCAGGTGAAATTTAACTGTCACTCAATCATGTGGTTCGCAAAGTGGCTTTTAGCTCAACTACCTCTTAGCCAATTTTTCTTCAAAGTTAATGTTTTAGGCTAAGGTGCAATATTTTCAATCATAAATTTAATCAGTCAAATAGGTGATACTCATAAATGCTAAGGAGATGTTACCGCATTACAAATTGTACGTTTGAACTGGTCTAAAAGCTTGAGCATGTTAAGTCATTAAAAGTATTGGACATTTCTAGTCTTCTAGCAAGATGACATAGACCACCATGGATTTCCACCTAGCATGCAGCAGATAAGTTTCCAAGTATAAAAGTAAGGTCCATTGACTATCACAACATAGAGACCAAAGGGTATGTTTAGTATGAGAATTCATTCTTCATAAAAATGTTTTCTGCGAACTTTAAACTTCATATTACTTGTTTCAACTAACACTTGTACATTATTATTGATCTTACTACCCAACATAGAGACCAAAGGGTATGTTTAGTATGAGAATTTATTCTTCATAAAAATGTTTTCTGCGAACTTTAAACTTCATATTACTTGTTTCAACTAACACTTGTACATTATTATTGATCTTACTACCCAAAACTTCATCAAACCATTCTCCTACGTGCTAACATTATTATTAAATCTTTAATATATATTTTTTCGTAAAAAAATTTCCACTCACCAACCAACAACCAAACAACGGAACAATCCAGGAACACCTTTTCCATGAAAAATGACTTCCATCATATGAAACACACTCAGATAAAATAAGGAAAGAACAAACTTGATACCTTAGCTTCTCCGTCTCATCAGTTAACTCCTCTATCCCAGCCTTGAAATAGGGAATCTTCATCAGGTCATTGTAATCAAGGAGCATCTGTTGAAAGGATGGTGAGTGAACAAGAGGATGAATTCTGTGATACAAAAGTTGCTAAATTTCCTCCTATAAGGAAAGCTCTCAATGTTACTCGCAGCAGATCAAAAGTTTAGAATAACAGCCCGCCATAGAAAAACATATTCATTTTATTCCTTCCTCGAGAAAGAGCTTTGGGGTAGTCAGATCTGTCGAAGTAGTTGAACTAAGTTTTCCAACTTTATCTTTCAACATAAAAGCAAAAGAGCATTTTCTCCATTATAAAACTGTGTTTTGGAGGGACCTCAATCAGTAGATGAAAGTCCTTTTATATTGAGCAAAATCATGACCAGCCAAATAATGACTAAATTTTCTGCTTACAAGAGCTGCTTTCTTACAATCTACGTATGGTAGTTACTAGACAAGTTTTGATACACCCATTTGTAAACTCTGTTTTTTTTTTTTCCTTTCAAAACGAGAATTGTGTAACCTCAGCACCAGAAAAAACCTAAGGATTCAGTTTGATTAATAAAACACTGTTATGGCACTGAGGCCACAAGCTGTTTTGTGCCGGCACACCTTATCCATTTGCCTTTCAACAATGATTTCCATCTTGTTATCATAAGTATTCAACATTGCTTTAAGCCCACCTTATCCATTTGCCTTTCAACAATGATTTCCATCTTGTTATCATAAGTATTCAACATTGCTTTAAGCCTTTCTTTTTATATTTATATTTCTAAATGTACTAGTGCGTCCCAAACAAAACAAGCTCAACTTTTGTGGTGAAACACATGCACCAGAATAGATGTGCATGTACTGATTTAAGTTATTTCAAAGAATGTAAACTCATGAGACTACCTGACCAATATCATCTTCTCCCACTGTACCAAAAGGTATAATTTTCGCTCCAAATCTAGCTGCCATCCTGACAAATTCAGACTGTTCTGGCCAGAATAATTTGTACTCCTCCCCCTGAAGTTAGAAGACCAGTAGGCTTTTATTTTCTGCTCATTGGCTATCTAAGTAATAACCATATTCAACATTTAAAACTACAAAGAATACTGTTATTGTTCTAAGTCAATTCCCTTTACATAAGAAAATATCTTCCAACAACTTACTTCAGTACTTAATTTTGGCCTTCTCATTAGATATACACTGTATCGAACTTTCCTTAGAACCACATATAACAACAGATAACATTGCATCTTGAGAAATCAACAGGTTGTAATTTGTTTCATCAATATGAAAAATGACCATCTAATTCTACATTTTGTGATGAGGTCCAGATATTGCAAAGTTAAATAAGCTCATATATAGTTGTAATATCAAATGCTTACAAATGTCAGATTCAGTTTCCAAACTGGAATAACCAATTTCCTATAATTGGTGGTATCTTTACAAACATGCATATATGCCAAAATAAGTAAGCAAGAAAGAGAGAGATGTGAATCTTTATATACAAGATAACTGCTCCTACCAGATGACATTTATAAGATTAATGTTGAGCCTAAGATACGGAATCAACTGATCTACTGGATGGTGCAGTGGTTTTAAAGAAAGAAAAGATTAGTGATCAACTCATTAACTGTTTCACATGATTTTATGCTTCAAGTACAGCTGAGAAAAATCACAAGAATTAATCACAAAGTTTTTAAGAGATGCAACCCGTAGATTCTTAAAATGAAATATAGAAATATTTTGAGTAGCGCATTTCTAAGCAATATGTTTTAAGTAAATAATACCTTCCGGTGAAGAGCTTCCCGCATGCCCCCCGGATACAGCAAAACATGGGATTTTGATGATAAAAGTTTATAGAAGTTAGTTGCTGACACGGGAACTGCACCCATAAAACGGAAATCATCATACATCGATAACACAGGCATTCTCCCCTCTCCTCTCTGGAACATCATAGGATGTGCTATGCCTCGCAAGACAATCTTTTTCTCATTCCACAAGTGGGACACCAGAGGAACTATCTCAAGTCCAAGCATCATGTGATAACCTACGAGTAAGACCGGGCCTTCAGAAGGAATTCCAGTCAGACCCCGAACAATATTTCCATTCTCGAGAGTTGATATCATTACAGGGTTGAAGGCAATTTCCATCCATCTGTGTTTTGATCAGTCATAAGTACTAACAATTAAATAAACTTACAGTTTTTGTGTTATTTATCAAATGAACTAAATATACGTTGAATAGCAGATGCAGATGAGTTGATTCACTATGCCAATAAGAGTCCCTGACAAGCTTAATCCTGTTTAAGTAGTTCAAAGGTAGCATCTTATAAGAAGCAAGACCCGCCAATAATATTTTTTCAGCATGGAACCTCATGAACTAGATATCCTATCTATGCACATAGAGCACAATATTCAACTGTAAGAGACCAGGAAGCAAATAATGCGGCTCTACAGTCCCCTAAAGACTGGTAAGTGTCTTCCAATATAGTACAGGACAACATACCTGTATGGTTGATACACACCGTCAAATTCAGAAGTGCTTGGCGGCACAAAATCTTTAACAAAATCAAGGTGCCTTCCACGTCGATAAAAATTGGCACCCTTTATGACAGTTACCAAATCAAAGCCATCTTCCTGCACAAAAACTGCAACTCAACATGTACCCCAGCAAAGTGTTTTTTTTTTTTTTGGGGGGGGAGGGGGTGCGGCGGGGCATAAGAGTTGGTATGAATGCTTTAAAAGTTGGGAGTATATATTTTTGGGGACTTGAAGTAAGCACCTACATGCATGCAGCACTTACAGCATACAAAGTAGGCTATTGCATGACAATATAGCCTATTATATAAACTGCCATTACAACAACTATATGGATCCTCACTTACTATAAGCCTATTATATAAACTACCATTGGTACTGATTATTTCAGTAGGAAGCAAGGCATGTAATATGCCACTGTGTGACATTATTATGCAATTATATTGATAGAGTAATTCTGTTGGAAGGCCATGCTGAAGTGGTACTTTTTATCTTCAAGCTTCAAAGATAAGAAAAAAGTAAGTAGAAAAGTACAATATCGGGATTGTAGCATTCCTGAAATCCTATATTACAGCAGATAATAGAAAATGAGAGAAAAGATTCAGCTGGTTTACAAACTACATGGATAATTCCATGTTGGAAGAGCACTGGGAATATCCCAATAATCAATAACGTATAAATGAATGACCAGGACCTGTATTTTGAGTAAGCAAGTAGAAAGCACACTATTACCAGGAAATTGCAAGTACCAAAGACCAGAGGCGGACCTAAGTTGTAAAGAGAGGGTTCACCTACATCCGGAAAGTTCGGCAAAAATTACATGTATACATATATATATGTCTACTAAAAAATAATATATATTAGTAGTAGCACCTTATATACAAAACAATTTTTAGTTGAATGCAAAAGTGCACCTGTAACCTTCAAATCGTGGGTCCGCCTCCACCAAAGACAGAGGACTCGCTATCATGTTGCCTCACTATGCATCTGATCCTTGAGATTCTGTCTCCTACTTCACTTATTCCTAAACCTCTTCATTCACTAAGAGGTATGTTCTCTTTACTCCATTTTATTAAGAAGCATTTTCTCTTTTATTTTTATTTTTGTAACTAAATAAAACTCAACGGGACTTCATGTACAAGATTTTTGGTAATTCTATCTATATTTGATGTATAGTCTAATCAAGAAGTTCTCTGTTTTGTTTTATTATTTGTTGACAAAGATTTCTCTAAAGACAGTCCTTGAACTATTTCCATTTGCATTAGCAGTATTGGGTATGGTACAGAACAGAAGTCATTTGTGGAGGTTGGAGAAAGGAATTGGGTCTGAAAGAGTTTGGAAAAGAAGAACAGCCTACCAGGAGAAGGGCATGACCACTGTTATTAAATCTCCGGATCCCACAGTTTGGAAGCATGTGATGAAGCCTCTCACCTTCCTCTAGACTGGGTATCATGTGATCCTTTCCACTGCATAGCAATAGAACACTTAGTCATGCGTAGTAACGTAACAGCCATGAAAACTAACCTGATTAGATATTGCTCGAAATGTCTAGAAAGAGAAGAGAATGCAACAATTCTAGTTTACACTAATAAACTTCATGTAAAGATGGCAAGAGAGAGAAAATCAACTATTTCCCGGGAGGGGTTAAAAAATCTCTCTTTCATCAAATTTTACCAGTGACACGCTGGAACTCTGGAGAATTACCTAGAAAGTACCAGAGTCTGAGCTTTGACAGCATGGAGGCGAGAATTGACAAAAGCTGCGGCTGATTTGAGCATCTTCAGCCGCCAGATAAGTGTTTCTACAGGTAAAACATCAGCCAGCACCTGCGACCTTTTTCATCATTTTCTTGCTCAAACTGACTACATGAAAAAACTGAAACTGAATATATCAACTAATAATGGACTTCTAAATTTAAATCTTTGAAACTATTGAAGTATCAAAGCTAGAGCGGAAAAAGAAGATTTCAACAGGAATAAACTTGTGACTGAAAGGAAATCTTATCAATGCTAAGGAGATGTCACAAAGAATAAATTGATGAAAGGTCCAAATGCAAAAAAAAAGAAAAAGATCAAGGGGTGAAAACTTTAAGAGTTAAGAGCGATGACTTTTGTATTTCACCTACTGAGTTAAGATTATTGAACCTTACAGATAAGTAGGATGCAAATGCTACATCACCGCGAAATAACTCAGCTACTGCTTGTTGCAGAGGATGCCCGTTACCAGGAATTGCCACTGCCACCCTTGCAGGAAGACCTAATCATTGTAATTGAGTTTCATACATGAGTTATCAGTTCATCGAAAAGTTTACCACAAAGTAAACTCAGTTAACCAATTTAAGCAAGAAAAACAACATGTATCGCTGAAGTTATTTAGTCCTAATCAGCAACAACTACGCCTCAATCCAAAGCAAGTCCGATCGACTATATGAATCTTCACTCTTCATGTTGCTCCATTTTGAGCCCATCATAGTCCCAATATTAAGGAGGATTTAGTCCCAATCAACATTACAATTAGAAGTACCAAATGTAAATTTATTCGTGCAAGCAGATTTATTGACATCGTAAATCTGATGAAAAGAGAAGTTTAAAGGACAGACTGTAATAACAAGGTGAGGTGTTTTACCAAATCTATTACTTCTTAGAGAATTATGCATACAGAAAGCAGATCTGAATGTTTTGTGTTGCCTCAATTGATACGCACATATTTTGGAGAAAGATATAATGTAAAGCGAGATGTGTGGTAATAGAACGGCAAGCAAACATCTTAATTTGTAACTGAGAGCATGTTTAGCATGCTTTTTGCTCCTACAATCTACAAAAGCTACTCATACAATTCTAGTCGGCAAGATTTCTAATCAAAAAGATTCAGGATAAATAATAGTCCTAAGCTAGTTCAGTTATCCACCAAACCAAACAGTTTACATTTCATCTAGCACGGTAATCTAGGACATGCAGGAAAAGTATTTTTTTTTGGAAGATTTCGGGAAAAGATGAGTTGGGAAATCTTCAAAAGAAGTAAATCTTTCCTGAAAAAAATCATTCAAACAAACACTTTCTACAAAAACTCAAAAAAAAACTCAGTTTCTGGTAACTTCAAAGCAAATGCCACATAAATATACAACTCAGAGTTGTTAAAAGTTATCATAATGCTAGTTCACCAAGTCAAATTTCCATCTAGTTGAACTACTATACTCATAAATTAGAGGGTGAAGTTAACAATAACCTGTCGTCACACTTAGCGTTTTAACCATGCTTGGATGGAGTTGCTCAGGAATGACTTCTGACAACAATATCAGATTTTGCAGCTGAGATTCATGTAGACGCGTGGCTGAGACACATCTTTGCAATGAGAACTATGAAGTGCTTCAGGCAATATTAAATCTTCTAAGATAAAATTACAAGCTTCTGAACCTGGGTTTGCCAAAAGTAGTGCAAGATCAATATGAGGATTACGAGCAGCAACAGCAAGTGCTAGGCATCCCCCAAATGATTCTCCAAAAAGATAGATGGGCCGTCTTGGTGCATGGTGATGCTCTGACCTAACAGTTGCTTCAACCAGGTGCACCAGGTCTGGAAGACAATTAAGTGGAACCATACCCTGCTGTTACTTTCATTTCAAATGATAAAACCAGCACACAAAGTCACCAGTTTAAGACAAGAGGGGTTGCTCCGATGGTAAGCAACCCCCACTTCCAACCGAGAGGTTGTGAGTTCGAGTCTCCCCAAGAGCAAGGTGGGTAGTTCTTGGAGGGAAGGATGCCGGGGGTCTATTTGGAAACAGCCTCTCTACCTTAGGGTAGGGGTAAGGTATGCGTACACATTACCCTCCCCAACCATACCCTGCTGTTACTTTCATTTCAAATGATAAAACCAGCACACAAAGTCACCAGTTTAAAAGGGCAAAAATGCTTAAGATGGAACACGACAGATTTGTCTAGTCACATTGTTCAAATTGTAAAGTGAACAAAAATTAAAATACACATTACAAAGAAATACAAAAAGCACAAGATATCACGGTAGACATTAGGGAATCTGTGCTTACTAAGCCTTTGTTTGAAGGACCGTTCTTAAAGTGAAGTGCAATTAATGTTTAAAGAATAACTGGAAGACTTTTATGCACCACTTGCTCCCGCTTATTAGGTGATTCATAATTATCTCATTCAGCTGAACCTAAAGGGGCCGTTTTTGCAAAATTACATAAGATCTGTATCTGTTATGCAACACTTAGAGAGTTCGACTTCAGTATATGATAATAGTAGTAATACATCCTCAGATCATATCTTCAAAATTTTCATATGGAATCATACAATGAATCAAAATTTAGGGACAGCGGCACTTACTACTATTTCCACTCTTTAAATATTATTCAGCTGTTTGGTTTCCATCTATTAAAATTCTAGCAAGCAGTTTTGCCTAAGAACACAACAGGGAGATGAGGAAGGAGAGACCTGTGAGCGATGTTCGATCTGCAACTGGAACATGGAGACACCACATATTGAAGATCCTTCATGTATGGATAGCACCACCCAAAAAGAAAAGAAAAGAAAAGAAGAAGAAAAAGATGATGATGACTTACAGGATATTGTTATCTAACACAACACAAACATCTTAAGGACAAGTAATACTGAAAATCAAACATTTTAAATTCCAGCATTGTGCCGGAAAGACCAACTAACAAACTCACCTTCCAAGTCTCTTATGATGCTTTATAAGGCCAAGTCCAACACCATCAATCCCTGGATTGTTCCGAGTAAAGAGAATTGCTTAATTAACTTACAGATTTAACTATTTAGATCAATGTATGAATAGTTCACAGACGCTGATACAGAGAAGGATATTTGTCTAGTCTGTGCCATATATCAATATTTGCACTATGGCTTTGTTCACATTGAAATAATTGCACCACTGAACAATTCAATCACTTATAGATATTGCCATTGCAGCTATTTGAGAGGATGTAAGTGTTTTCATACAAGAGAATCAAGAGCTCATTACTATGTCCAGTAACATTACATTTGCTGAGATCCTTCTGTAAACCCAAGCATAGTTAAGATAACAACATAAGTTGATCAAAAATTTATCACATAGTGTGTGATGGAAATACCTGAGATTCTACTAACAATGGAGTATTATTTTGTACATTTTTCACAAGTTAATCTATTAACCATTCAACTTTAAGCTCAGATGCGATATTTTCTTATTCAACTTATATCTAATTTTTTATTTTACTATTTTCTTTCATTACCACTTTGATACAAAGAAGTTATACTAATATCTTAAAACTTTGTACTTAGTTAAATAGCGTAAAGTAAAAGATGGAGAGAGTATAAACAGCACATAGTTAATGCTCTTTATTTTTCTTGTTCGAGTCTTTTATATGCTATCTGGTTCGGACACCGAAGAACTTAAAAGAAAAGAAAAAGTAAAAAGTAGATATATCTGCATCCTTTGCTCGTAGCAGCTACGTTACCAGTGATTATTACGTGTTTGAAAATGACAGGGAAAACGTGGACAGTTAGATAGGTAGAAGACCCAATCGATACTTTCTACTCTAAAAGTAGCAGTTCACTATAATACTGGTATGTCCTAATCCAGATCGTCTTTTCTTCTCTTTAATTTCTGGTCTACCGTCCGTTCAATTCTAGATATTTATTACTATTAGTAATAATAGAAGAAAAGAAAAGAAATAATTCGGTGTGTCATTTTACTCACCTGGTAAGTAGAGTAACAGAGGGGAGTCTTTGATTGGAGAACCGCAGTCCAAGGGTGAAAACCAGCGAGGTGGTCCACCCTCGGATCCGCATCCAATCATATCCTTGCTCCATTCCATGTAATCCTTTATACTCAAAGTTTTTTCCTCTATCTCATGAGTAGTGGAGTTGTTCCTTAAGCTTCCGTTGTTGCTCAACGGAGCAGGAGGCGTTGGCGGTTGCTGGCCGGTGGAAGCGGCTGATCCCCTAGCTGTACTTGCTGATGCACGCACCCGAAAATTGAATCTTGCGGAGGTGACACGGAGGCATGAGTTCGAATGGAGCAGAGGCGAGGCACCCGCCGCCGTGTAAGCGCCAGTGGGAATAGTCGCCATGGACAAAAATCAAAATGCCGGTAAGCTTTTAAAAGTATTCTTATTATATTTTTATTTTTTCTTAAAAGCAAATGAATGCTGAAATAAACAATCAAAAAATATCAATAATGAACTCATGACTACCAACATATACAGACCGATCCCACAACCTCACTTAATCACTTTTGGTGAAGTAAAAGCCGGAGTCCAAAACGGAAATGATGTCTTTTTTGAGATAAAAGACGTTAATACAGTTTTTTAAAAAAAG